>OW028583.1:10037149-10394649 GCA_932294295.1 Alitta virens | reverse complement strand
ATATGGGGGTTGGCTATGGATAGTTATGGCTATTGTAGAGCACTTAGTCCCCTGCAGGTAATTTTGTGTAATGGACTGCATACTCCCCAGTGAGCTGAGAAAGACTCATGCGTGAACAGGTCCACTGGTAGGGTCAGATTAGTTATTCAGCTTAATTGAGAAATTATAAGAACCTTTTTGCAAATGTTTAAATACTTTGTTTTTTTGTTGTTGTTGCTGTTGATGTTTTTTTTTTGTTTTTTCGTATTTTTTGTTTTTTTGCCCCCCCCCCCCCCCCAAATAATTTATACTCACTCTACCTAGACGGATAATGTCATTTTTTACATAAATATTTCTGTCTGAAGCAGAAGTTTTTGTTTATATGAACACACCACAAAATCTCACTGCAGTTTTTACTGTGATTTATGATGTGTTTAAAGTAGAGCCTTAAGTTTGAGGTCATTGCATGTTAAGGGGTGATTTTAATGCAGATCTTTTCCACATGCCTTCCAGACACATGGGATGTTTTAAGTTCTTCAACTAAGCTTAAAAAGCTATTTCACATTTCCTTAACTTTCACAGAATTGCTCAATAGCTCAATTTCACTTTTTTTTTTTTTTCAAACACTAAATTACAAATATTAACTCGATATCCGAAAGGAAATAAAGATGTTGAACCGTTGGCAGTGTCCACTTTCTCATAAAATTTTCAAAACTTTCCGATACATATGCCATTTAAATTACAGAACAAAAACTAAAAATCCAGTCATGAGGATAAAATAGCATTGGTGACAGAATCAATGTCATACAAAATATGAAAATACAAAATGTGAACCAAAATATTGTTTTCCATATTTGTGAGCAGATATTTTTTTAAGTGATTGGTTCTCCTATCAATTATTTCTTATAAAACATGAAAATGTACATGCTTTAATGTCACCAGTACAAGGACTGAACATTAAATTATTTAGCAAAACCGACCATAACTTGACAGCTCAGCTAGTAAGGCTTCTAACTCCTGTAACTGTTATATGAATTACCAGTGGACATAAGTTAGCCACATATTTACTTAAGGATGACTAAATTTGTAATGTTCTTGGCAGCCAGTAATTCTCTTGGCCCTTGACACTGTTTGAAGAAGTTGGATTCTTGTGAAGTCATCAGATGCACCAATCCATGACATAATGATAGTGAGCAAGAGGCAGTGATTTAAGCTTTTTCAAATTTACATGAATATAAAGTTATGTCACTTACAAATAAATCTGTGTGGCAGCTTTCGTTGTTTTGGTGAAACATTAAAAGTTTCAGAATCTCGTACTTAAATTTATGTAAATGTGTAATTTTGAGGAATTTGAAGCAGGTTTGGGTACAAAAGTGTGGCTATTTTTGGCAAATACAAGACCTCACCCATGGGGTAAATGTGTTTGAACACAACCCAAAAATAGCCACACTTTTGTACCTAAACCTATACTTTAAATTCCCACAAATTACATAAATGTACAATTCTATACGAAGCATATAATTCTATAAATGTCAATTTTATGTTAAAATTTCCTTCTGACGAAATATTACATAAAGGGAAAATCTTGGGACATTAACTCAGGAATTTTGTATGAATCATGACAAAATAAATAATGGATTATGACAAATAATTATGAATTATGGCCACCTGGTGATGAGGGCTTTTGAGATTACAAAAGGGGTCCAAATGGGGTTGACAGTTTTCAAATAGTTGTATTACCCCCCGTTATACAGATTAAAATCGCATTAATAGAGGGCCCACCAAGCATGGAGAAATTGCTACACCCTTCAATGTGAATATATGAAAAATAGGTGACTAGAAAAGTAATGAATAAAAACAGAATGATAAAATGTATTATTATATAGAACGAGGTGCAGGAATGAAGGAAATAAATTGAAAGAATACATTGCAGAAAATCAAGAATTTCCCCTTTCCATATTGACGTATAATGACATGGCATGCTGTATAAATAAAGTAATATCAATGGAAAAAATGATAAAATGCTCTGAAAATCAATAAAAATTGAAGATTGGAATAATTTATATTATGACAGTGAGGTTTAGGAATAATGGGAAAATGCATTTTCGGGAATTAAGAATATTTCCATATCAAACTTCAGCTTTGACATGTTGATAAATAGAAAACAATAATTAAAAAAAATAGAATGATAAAACATACTTGTATAATTACATTAAATATGGGTTTGAATTGCGAAAAATAGGAGAAGTTGATGATATTATCATATCAAAATACAGAATATGTTTTTAAATATAAAACTGAAAATAGACAGAAAAGAAATCGGAATGAAATACTGTATATTCACTGTTATATGTCGTTGACAATCAATAACTAATCCCCTGCCTAAAAGTAGAGTGCTTAATAACGTGCGAGCGACTGCGAGCTGTCTACGGAAAGTGAAAATCAATCAATCGGCGACTTACTTTTATATCGCTACGCACATTCAAATGTACGGCGAACCGCACAAAATAGTTCTTATTTCACCGCTCCAGATTGACATCTATAGAAACGGCGTATAATATCCTAATTTCAGCGGATTTTTATTCCTTGTATAGTATTGTGCAAGTTAGAATCGAGGATCACATATTAACTTGAAACTACCATGAAAAATATACTGAAACCATAGCCACAGACCGCCACTGACATGGACATTTGAATGTTACCACAAATTTACTCGAATAAACGCCCACCTCAAAAAGAAGCCCAGGGTAGCTGCCGTCTAAAAAAAAAAAAGGCCCCTGCCAGTTATTTCAGTCAAGAAGCCTGCACACAGTGATGGCACTGGTCAGTTTTGGGTTAAACGGGTTAAACTGACCTACAATGTAAATTCTAAGTGTTTCATATTCAGTCTTTTTCTGATTTGGTGTCTTATACTGCCTTTGACAAAATAGAAGCCCCCCTCGAATAGAAGGCCACCTCGAATAGAAGCCCCCCTCGAATAGAAGCCCCCGTCGAATAGAAGGCCACCTCAATTATCTAGGCCCTGCTGAGATGTCCTCCAAACAAATAGAAGGGAGGGCCTTTATTCGAGTAAACAAGTGAAGATTGGCTATTATATATTTATTTGAAAATGACTTATGAGAAAAAATCAAGGCTTACCTAACTTTTCTTATATAATTCTTATGATGTCACATTTGGATTGCATATATTCTAACAGTTCTTTCAGCTATTCAACGAATGCATACATGTTAGAGCTCAGAGGGTGCACCCTTAGCCAACCTTTGACTTTCAGGTATACAATATTTTTCAAGCTATTTTTGAGATATACTACATTTCTAAAAGAGCCCTACTCTTGAATAACTACAATGTTCATGCCCTGATTATAGTGCATTTTAACCAATAATACACCTGTCAACTAAGTGACAGACGACCTACAAAAAGTGAATAACTATTTACTCAATATATGAAAGGAAGATAATTGTTTTAGAAAAAGTATTGGCTCGTGACACCGCATCAGATTTTATCTTAAAATTTGTCTTGATTTTTCTGGCCGAATGTAAAAAAATACCATTTTCCCCTCTGTGGTTCCTTAGAATTCCTTCATCAAAAAAGTAAATTGTAATACTTAGCTCTAAATACATGTGTATTAAGTTACAATGTCACAAAAATCAATGCCCATTTATCCTGTCAAATGTGTGTACATTTTTATAAAATAATGTAACCTAAACATTAATCCTAAACGAAACACGAGAAGCGGACTCGGAACCAAAAAAGAACATATAACGTGAAGTAAGTCACACTTTACAGCACTGAAATCTGATGCTTGTTCTAAATTGTTTATTTTTCAGGTAAATTATGGAGTGACATTTTTTACCATGACGTTTTTTCTGCTGCACTACTCACGTACCATTATTGCGCAGTCAATTTGTAACCATGGCATGACATAAATTGGCCTTAATGTTTTCCAGATTACTGTGATTATGACAAGATGACAACAAAATGAAAATAATACTCAGAGAAAAAAATTGGAAGCAACAACTTTTGCCATAAACACTTCCTATGTTATGATATTTCACTGACAAGGCATTACAACATAAATTGGCTATTTTTTTGCAGATTATGGCTAATTTATGCTGTGTTTATATTTCAGTCGCTATTTTCATATTGTTCTGGTGGCTCCATGCTTATGTATGATACATGTGGAGAATTTTTCATCCTTTCAAACATGGCAAGTATCTCTCTCATCAACGTTATCTGTCAAATATTTATAACTATAATGATATTTAGATATTTTATTGCTTAAAGTGGCGGACATTACAGAACTACAATACACCAATTATCCCAGCCCTCTGGAGAGCCCTGTGCCACTCCATACCCAGATAAGATACATTCATGAACTGACAATTACTATTGATAACAAAAACTGAAAACGGGATAACAATTACGTTGGAATAGTGGAATGTTAAGAGATAGAACAATGTTCATATTGACTGCAGATCTATAGAGTAGTTGACACAGAATTACTTTTTCTGGTTTCCCAAGATGATTTCAGGTAGTTACCTATATAAATGTTATTGAATTAAGTATTGTCCCTTCCAGAATGTTGTAATAGGTAGGCTATGATGACTGAATAGTGAAATAAGTATATTCCTAACATAATCTTATTTTTATCTCATTGATAGTTCACCTGAACGAATTGAACTTCCGCTTCACAGGTTTCTCCATATCATTTAGTGCAATTCAAATATTAAAAATATGAAAAGGCTGTACTTACTAATTCACTTCTTAGCCAAGCAAGGGCTTCAGTAACGCGGCTCAACCTTTCGGAAGACCAATCATCCTTAATGCCCTTGTTAACTACTTGATGAGCCACTCGGTGCCGCCACAAGTACGGTTTGTCGATTATCTGTTCCTTCCAAGCGACAAATGAAGGTCGTTTGGTGTTGAGGTTCAATCTCTCGGTAAGGCCTTTTACTCTCTCTAAATGATTTCTTTGGCTAGTGCAGATAATTGTACTTCCGGTGCTGTTCGAAGCAGTGTCATCTGAGTCCGAATTTACGTCGTAACCATGGTGATCGGAAAACCCTGGGGCAAGAAGCAAAGGATTGATTTGCGCTAGAAGCTGAGCTCGGAGTTCAAAATCAACTTCCGAATCAGATACACTCGAATTTGTTTCGTCACTCTGGGCATCCACATCCTCGATGACGATCTCAATTGCAGGCTGGTCGTTTGATTTATTAAAAGCTTCTTGAGTTGCAAAGAATGCATCAAACACCACCAATCCACTATAAGATTTGTCAGTTGTGTCAGTATCATCAGTTAAATCTAAAATACAGTCATCTGATGCTGGAATAACCTGTGCATCATCCTGAATCAAGTGGTCAGAGTCAATGACCGGAATAGAGTCATCATTCTTGGTGATTTCAACGTCTGCATGATCATGATGCTCTTCGACCACTTTCTCTAAACTTTTGTCAGGAACACTGGAAACTTTCCTGTTTCTGAACTCATCATTGTACTTTTCTGCAGCAATGGAGCTATTGATCTTTTTGCCACACTTAAGGTCCTCATCAGCTAAATTTAAGGCAAGAATTGGTTCTGGGGTTGAATTAAGCTTTTCAGGTTTTCCGGCCATGCTCACGTTGACCTCCTGCATGTCAGTCAGCCATGAAATTTGTTTCACGGGACATTCGTTGTAAGTAGGCACCTGGAAATAATTAGAAAAGGCATTGGGGTTAAACCCTGTTGATTGGTGTGAAGTACTTGAAGCAATGTCTCTCACTTTGAGCAGATGACCATCAATAGTATTAAGACCATTGCAGCCCCACTGACCTTCTTTGATCGAACCATTTCTGCCTTTCAATGATTCATGCTTACGATTTGTAGTTGAATTCTCATGCAATGGAGCACTGGCAAATGGTAGAATGTCTGTATTAAAATCACTTGTGATTTCAACAGTGTCCAAAGTATCACAGTTATGCATTTTTAGCCCATCATCATTTGACTTTACCTCCAGATCCGTATTGTCTAATAGGTCGGTTTTAGACATGCCACATTTTGGTGACGAGCTCCCCACTGAGTTTTCGTTGGTTTCAAACCGTGATTTCACTGAAAACACTTTGATTTTCCTTGTGCCTTTCGGGGAATATTCATTGATTTTAGAGTAACTGTTGCTTCCATTGAGGTATGTCGTCAAGTGAGATACTCTCGATCCGCTGTTGAGACAACTTTCAACTTCAGTTCTTTTTGATTCCATGACTTTCAATATCTCGCTCGAGTTAGATTCTTCCACATTATCACATTTAATATGGCATAATTCAGTGACATTAGCGCTTAATCCGTTTTTTGAATAATTTAATCCATTTGGATTCATATCATCCATATTGATCAAGTGAGTCAACTGCTGGCTGGCACTTGCATTTGTCTCATCACTCTCCAATACCACAGACTGGGCTCCTCTGCAAGATTTCAAGATAACATTCAGTTCACTTCTATTTGTGACGTGGGTAATGACGTCACTAGAGGTGACCTCCTTCTCCGCATTCTGATTAGTCGGTTCGCCAATATAAACGATTTCAGGGCTTAAGTCAGCCATGGCTTATCAGTCGAGTCTGTTAAGATAGTTCACACACACAATGGACTCTACTTACTAGTTTCTATAGGAGCCGTTTTCAGATCTTGATAAGGTTTATTACATAACCAATCCACTTAAGATGTATGCCAGTCCATACCACTTATATATATTCCGCTCGAGAATTAAAGTTTCCATTTTAATAAATCTCCTATAGGCATGAACTCAAACAAACTTCATAATCTCCGTAATGTGATTCGTGTACAGGAACTGAAATTCCAAACACAAAGCACTCGATGAGGAAATTTAATGGAAATAGCAAAATTATGTACATTCAAACCTGACCTGACGGCCACCTGCATAGAACGGTTACCGAATGTAAACAGCCCATGACATTATTACTCCCCAGAATGAATTTTCATTTGTTTACCCTTCTTTTAAACAGCAATCCGTTCAAATGACCAAATTTAAATTTACTCGGGTGACTGCTTAACACATGTTCGACTAACAAATTTACAAATGTGGTAATATAATGACTAGCCTGTATTCGACATCAAAACATAAGTAGGAAGTATAGTATCTAATATGATAAATATTTCTGTGATAATATCAACATCCTGAACTTATTATTTCAAATATGTATATGTCATATCACAATTATGTAAAATAAAATAAAAAAGAAATTAGGTATATTGCACAAACATAATAATTCAGTAATTTTGATCCATTTGATTATTTCAAATAAACTGTAAAATAAATAAAAGTAATTATCCCATTGATTCTATTTAAAAAATATATTTGTGAAATAAATTCGAAAAAAATCATTATGCTACAAAATAAGCAAAGTAGTAGTAATACTTTTCCGACTCATTACTTATAATAAACATATCAGTTATCAGCCTATATAAATTTTAGATAATAAAAAAACTAAAATACCTGAATGTTGTTTATTGCTTAGCATTAAAATCCTCCGTTAACTGGAAATAACTACAATCAAATCAAGTAAATACATAATCCAAGTGCTTAGCAGCACAAAATATCATTTTTTACATCTCAAAATGTGCAAGACCATGAAGTGTAGCACCCAGTATGGTCACTCACAGAATGAGCAGGACTCCCAACTCCACACTCTAATTCTAACTTCACTCTGTGACCAGCTCTGGCACGAGATCTCCATGCCACAGTGCACAGTGCAAGACTGCTCATGTATGACGTTTCTCTGGGGTGGTAGCACTAAGGTAATTAACGCGTCTAAAAACCCAAAATTAAAATGCAAAGAGACACAGAATTAATTGAAGGTTGAATAAATACATGAATTATTTTAACATAAAAGACTTAAGTCAATAGGATTTCGAAAGTCATTCTTGCCTTGTACCTATGGTCTTAATACTCATTGTGTGGACGCCAAGCCTTATCATCTTATCATTACGTCTGCCTCTGGTAGCTAGTTTATATAAGCTGACTAAGCTTCAGAACAGTTAGCATTAAGCTGCATGGTATATATATTTAGCAATAAAAGTTACACTAAAAATATATATATTATATGTGTTACACATTATGTATGCTATTGTTCGCTGGCACTTACTTAGTGCCTGCAGCTGTATAGCCACACTGTATTAAAATTCTAACAATAATGTGACCAATATTACATTATAGAAAAGAAAAGAAAAACGTGCTTTTGCTATTTTTACGTTTGTAAATTTTGTCAAATAAAGGTTGTCTATTATCAAGTCTTTACCAACATTCTTCATGAAAAAATATTTAATGAAGAAAATATTGGGATAAAATCAAATAAAAGGGCCCCAAACTGAAAATTTTGTCGGCTGATTTCAAATGGCATATTGTAGTAAACTTTCAGATATATTCAAAAAGGGTCCCAAAAAGTTGTGCCTGGGTTTAGGCAGCTGAAAGGAACTTTTAATTTCAAATCAAAGAGTGGTTAGATTGGTAAATTTCCACATATATATATAGTTAATACATATGTTTATGTTGTCGAAAATTTAATTTTCTCAAACAACTGAAAAACAACCTCTTTTCTGATAGGCACTATATGATATTCATGCGTTAGCCTAGAACTGCTTGATGTAACATAGGAGGCCAATGAACACGAAGCAGTCTAACTCTTGATCTGTGCAATACTTGTATTCAAGTGGGATTTTATGACCAAATGATGTACTCCCTGCATTGAAAATACCCTCCTGGAAAAGATTCTGATGCCTAAAAGAAAGTTTGTTGCACAAGAATTTGCAGAAGTTCTTTTGGCCACAGCTGTATATATGAGATGATATTGGCACAAAATTGGGTGGCAGGAGACATAAGGGAGGACTTATCCCCCCCCCCCATATAAAGAGCATTGTTACAATATTTCTTCCTAGGAACTGTCGGATGGAAAACTAATAGATTAATTTGACTTAGTTAGGCAGAAAGTTTTTCAGTACAATATATTAAGTTGTGCAGTAAAAATTTCATTCCTCATGTGTGTCCGACATCCTATTTTTTGACTTTCGATAATCAGACTTGTAAGCGACTGATTCTTGCTCTTCCTCATCTCCTTTATACAAACAGAATTTGTGTATAAAACTTTACATGGTTGCTGATACATATTTTGGAACCCTGTAGACTTCAGCATGGGCTGCAAAATAACTTTGGTGCAATTTTGTCTTAACCTGGCTGTGACTTAAACAATATGCTCTAGATGTGTCTGAAATAGAGTCTACTTCCATTATCAGACTATATATTATAAGATTTTGAAATCCAAAAATATGAATAACCATTGTCTCATAAGAAAAAAAAAACCCTTGGTCCCAGTTCAGTTTCCTGATGCTCCTCTTTTTTGTTTAAAAGAAAAACAAACCCTAAATTAACTCGAGAACTAGAGCATCAAACCTCAAACTGGTACCAAAATCTCCAGAAAACCCACTTTTATATTCAGTTTTCATACATCTGTATGGTCTAAACTTAATAGTTTTTGAGTTATTCGAGACCAAAATTGACATGCCCTACTGCGGTAAAGTTTGTGTGCACTGCAGGATTGCAGTACTGTTACTAGCAATGTTGCACTGCAGCATTGCAGGATTATTTTAGCAATGCAGTAATGTGGCACTACTGCATTGCAGATGTGTGGCAGCTATGCAACCAGCAATGTTGCACTGCAGCAATATGTTACCTCTGGTAGACAGCAATGCTGCATGGTTAGTACCATCACTGACTCTAGTACTTTAACATGGTACATTTGTTGTTGACATTGTCAGTTCTCAATAGTCTTAATGAACCCTTTTTGACAGTCTCAAATAGTTGGTTAAACACGAGGCTGACTGTATAAGTTGAGAGGGACCTAACATACCCTACGCTTCAGCCTCTATACATTGACAACATTGTATTTCCTTTGAGATATTTCCAAAGCCATGGAAACCTATAATCACACATACCTATCCCAGTGTACTGATTTACAAGTTGACACAAGTTCACACAACTTTGATAGAATCATCATGACATGCTTAGAGAATTTTAAAGGCATCATTAACATGATCACTCAGCTGTATACAGAGCAAAAATACCATGTCAATGGATGACAACATATGCAATGGGGACTTCAATCGTATAATTTACATCTTCCCACCCAAAGCAAACTAATTAGAACTCATTATCGCAGTAATTTGCTGGAGGTCACATTAAAATTACTTCATCTAAATTGTAGACTAAGTAAAACCCTGCTATAATACCACCAAGACATTTCTGCATCCAGAATTATTGACCTCATAGCCATTTTGACTAATAAGTCAGTTAGTCAAGGTCTTCTATGTGATTAGTCATATTGACCATCTTGTTTACTCTACATGATATTGACTAAGCAGAGAAAAACTAAAGGCATCAGTCATTCTACAGTCAAAATGTCTAAGAGGTTAGCTGTTTTGAAAATGTCTACTCAGAGAAATTGTCAATGTGGTGATTGACAATGAGGGGATTGTCATTGAGGTGATTGTCAATGTGGTGATTGTCAATGAGGTAATTGTCAATGAGGTGATTGTCATTGAGGTGATTGTCAATGAGGTGATTGTCATTGAGGTGTCTTCAACATGTTCATCAAAAAATAAACACCTTAATGGTTTTTCAAGAATTGAACAATTAGGCCCTTTATTTGGTTAGCGTTCACCGTTTTTTGTTAGTTTCACTACCAGGTACTTACTGGGAGAGAACGCCTCACCATTAAGACCGACCATCCTAACATTAACATCATCAGTTTCATCACAATTTTGACCAACTAGTCTTCTTGCCATAGTAATTTACCTCACAATTAAGACCAATTTTTTAACCAAAGGGTAGACTTTGCAGCTGGTCCACGTATCCGCTGTTCAACTTACTGGCCAGCTCCTCTGAAGGTCCCAGGTTCGAATCCAGACCCTCTAGATCGTATGAGACGTTAAACTGGGGCAAGTAAAGATACAGACAGGCAATACCAAGGCTCTGCTGTAATTCCGTATGGAACCAATTAAAATGCTTTACATGTGTTGCGGATGGTTAGAAGAGGTATGTCAGTTTATTTTGCATATATTATAATTTGCAGGTTTTTGAAGTTGTCAGTTTTTGCAATATTTTCATAACAACCCCTAACAAACAAGCTTTCATGAGTTTTTTTAAAGTTCAATACATGAAATAAATGTATGCCAAACACTGCCAGGAGCCTTGAAATGGTATGTTATTTATATGTATGTTATAAAGAGGTCTGTTATCGTCGATTGCATTCACAATTAAGCACAAAAAAAGCATTTTGTTTTCTGAACCAACTTGAACTAAATTGTTATGTAAAAATAGCAAGTATAGGCTACAACTAGCCCTGGATGTAAATGCTGCTGACTGGGGAACTTGGGGCTAGACTACAACCAGATTTTGTTGTCAGATATAATAAATTTATATTAGGCCTACTTTGTGTAATAATCTAATATGTAACAAATTAATTATCTTGTAGGGACCACAAACTTTCTAAATTGAAATGTACTGGGCCAAGGGGGGATTAAACCCCCCCCCCCACCACCCCCCCTTGGATCTACTACTGTTTATTATATTGTATCATATTGATGCTACCAGGTCTGAAGCTTTGTCCGCTTCTATGACCAGCTGCCAGAGCCAGACGAAATGATGAGATGATAAGGTTTACTATTGTATTATCAGAATGTGCACCATGCATTAAATCTTACTACAATTTCAACGTAGATACATCGCAGCATCATGAGTAGGGTAGAGGCTCCCAATATGAGCACACCCCCTAATATTATAAAATATTTGTAGTTGTGGAATATTTTTTTGTCCCCTTCTTTCAACGATTTCAAAGTGCAGATATCTACCAAATCTTGCTGTCAACAGTAGGCACTATGGCAGTGAACACAATGGCTGTTACAATGCGAATTTTTCTGATTTAGCAATTTACATTATGATACGTAAAGTGAGTAATAAGCAAACGCAAAATATGCACCCTTTTTCATGTCCATGTACACTGCTTTTTATTTGAATGTTTTAACTTTTTTGTAGCCTTGTTGTTTTACCAACGGAGGGCCCTGTGGCAGATCAGCAATGCTTACGTTAACAGGTTTTAACCCTCAGAAAATAAAGTTTATCTGTCTGTCATTAAGCGTGCCCGAGTGAGGTATCAAACCGTGGACCCTCAGAGGAGCAACTCAATATGGAATTGTGACTCATTAGATGCTGATGTTAGTTTTCAAATGAATAAAATATAGCTCATATGTTCAGCAATTAATAACCTGCAGGCAAATGCAGGTTTGTGGCATTTCTACGTGACCCAGTGGACAATGTGATCTCACTGTGAGGTCATGATGAGCTCAGAGGATCTTGCAGAGTGAGGTTCTGTATGAGGTCATTGCGATCTCATATTGTAACATCATGGATAATTCACTGTGAGCTCATATTGTAAGTTCACAGCAATAAGTCGTTATGAGGTCACTATCTGACTATACGACTCTTTGCGATACCATTGTGAGCCCACTGAGATCTCAAGTGTGGCACCATAGAGAGGTTGTGTCATGTGGTCAGTGTGATAAGTGTGCATGTGCTATATTTAGACCCATATTATCTGTCATTCTTGAGGAAACAAAAAAATATATTCATTAAGATAATTTAGGACTAGTATATATATTACTTTCATCTCTATAGTTGCAGCTGCATGTCATGGCTGTCAATTGAAATAATAACAAAAGATGTAGCAGTAGCTGCTGATGCAAGTTTTTTCATTGCACCCTGTATGTGAGACTCACACTTGTGATATCTCATTCACTTTATTTAGTTCACAGGGTTGAGTTGACATCACAGTGACCTCATAAAGTCATTTGAATTTGCTATTTGACCACAAGTGTGATGTCACACCGTTGATGCTGACTTGACCTCACTAGCTCTCACTGTGACATCATGTGAACTCACTTGTGCAATGTGCACTGGGGAAGCAGTATCGATACCGCGAGCCATAGGGTTCAACAGAAGTAAATTTGATGAATTTAATTCTTAAACTTCACATGCAGCCATACAGCTTCTGCTGTACATTTATACATAATGGAGGAAGTCAAAAGTATGCTCATATTAGGAGCCTCTACCCTATATTACATTTTAATACTATCACAAGTATAACAGCTTAAAAATAAGGTGCAAATCTAATGCTTTTGTTTTATTCATTTAAAAAATTACAAATTTCATGTTTTGTGTGTGTGTGTGTGTGTGTGTGTGTGTGTGTGTGTGTATAGTATAATTTTTTTTTTTTAGAAATAGTAAAAAAACACAGTTTATTTGAGCTTTGTTCAAAATTATATAAGGGTATGGTACAACTGTTATAACCGCAACAATTATACACTGGAACCAAGGTGTAAGACCACCTTATTATTAATACCACTTCAATATAGTCATCATAGGATGACCTCACTATTAAGACCACCTCACAACCAACACTTGAAACACCACCAATCTCAAAGTGGATTCTAACTAAGTCAAATAATTCCCTTTATGGCGAGGTTAATTGTACTGCCTTATACTACATGCTGTATAAGTTCATATCAAATACTCCATTTAAAAACCTTTTGCTTAAGGCTATCTCACTGCATGACTGGATAGGGAGTTGTATCCCTGGCAATTTAATTTGAATTTTGTTCAAATCAAATTCATTCAAGCATGAATAACTGCCTCTTTATCAATATAACACAACTATATCACATTTGAAATTGAGATCAGATGCCAAAATGCTCAAAAGTACACAATTCAAGCATTATGGAATTTAAGTTGCAGAATTTTGAAAGTTTTTGAAGTTTGTGGATTATGCACCTGTGCCAAAATAAAATCAAGCATGCATTCATGCAACAAAAGCTAACAAATATGATAAAATATAGTGTTTTATCATTGCATTGTATTGTCGTATTGATAGTTAAAGCCAGGTGTTACTCATTTATTCCATTTGGTGGGGTCTTTTAACCATCTTCAATTGTCCATAAGCATATAATGATAAGAGACATCAATTCATGGAACTACCCATTTAAAGTCTCATGCGACTGACTTCAAGAAAACTGCGGCTGGTCTATGCAATGAAGTGCAAAAAATAATTGGCCTGGACGAAGAAAAGAAGAAATGATACTCACCTCAACATTTGGCGTCAAAGCTCATTGAAGTGTTTGAAATATTCGAATGTATTCACCATGTTTGGAACTTTTTGGGAATATTTGTATGGTAAATAATCAAAAACAAGCATCTAAATCGTTGAACAATTCAATCACATACAATCGGTTACAATTATACAGGTTTAATGCAGCAAATAAGCAATCAGAATTTATTGTTTAACAAACTCATTATACTAAAATACTCCAATACCAAATGTATTGGCCAGTCATCAGATGATCAAACTGCCACAGAATACATTAGACGGAAGTAAACGTGAATCTATAAAGTTTGGTTTGTTTTAATATTTTTTCTTTCTTGTTTAGTTTTCGATAGGTACTTCTTCATTGTCTTTATTGTTAGAGCCAGAAATATTCAGATTTTGCATGGCTTCGTTGGTCAGTTCCATGATGGATGATAAGATGATCTGTGTGCAGAAGGGTTCAGCAAAACTGCGGTCCATATCTGAAAATAAAATAAATTCAGGCCATATTTTCACAGCATAATAACACTATGAATGTATTTATATAGATAAAAGGAACGCTGATAAAAGCCATATAGATCTATCATCTAGACTTTTTCTGTTTGCTAAGGCAGAGACCCCTCGTGTTACAAGTTCACCAACAGTAGTGGCAACACTGTAGAACTAGGATGGTCAGATTATGACTGCATCTGGTGTTCACAAGTACTACAATATTAAGATTTTCAACAGATCCATGCTACAAGTAATCCACAGCTGTGGGCCAGTGTGGCACAGCCCAAAAGTTCTGTAAAACTCCTTGGGCCTTTTTGGAGTCCGATTTAATTAAAGTCATTTGATAAATATCTTACGCCAGAAGTTATGACAAGACCAGTACTAAAGACTCATAAATTTGCAATCAAATGCGAAAAATTGGTATTACAATAATTTATTATGCATACTCTAGAGATGTCTTCCAAATGATTAATTGTGTATTATAATTCAATGATTTGGATAGACATTGTGTGTAATTAAGGACCAGGGGCGGATGCAGAAATTGGTGAAAGGGGGGGGGGGCGGAGATAATTGGTTTGCTAGCAATTTTTTTCTCCATTCCACAAAAGGGGGCGCCCCCCCCCTGGATCCGCCCCTGAGCACAGTACCGCACACCAGGGGCGCCACTGTACTCGTAGATGTTTATTGTAAAACTAAAAGTAAAAAATATATATATATATATATCAAAGCACACCATCTGTTTGCATGGCAGTCTCCATTTTCAGACAGCTTTCGTAGTGATTAATCAAAGAATTCAGTCTTGTGTTATTTACTGTTTCTTTGACGCACTCTTTCTTCATAGATTTTTCCGAGAAAAAATGTTTGGCTTCATTCAGTTTTTCGGTAATTTCTTTCAAGCCAACTTCATATTCTTTGGTCTCTTTCAGAACTTTCTCTCTTTCTCCATCATTTTCTGTACTCATGTTATGTATTTGGCCTTTAATCTTCCTGACTTCATCTGTGATTTTGTCAAAATTCGCCTGAGTTTCTGCGTATTTATGCTTAGCAACCTTCAAAGTCTCCTTCAACTGCAAAGCGACATTTATCAAATGAGCGCGCTTCACTTTTGTTTTATCCACGGCCGTCTGAGCTTCGTTCTTGTGTTGTTTGACCTTCCTGGATCTATTTTCCAAAGTATTTTTCTCGCCGAGAAGATCTTTTATCGTTTTCTCTAAATCGTCAACGCGGATATTCGAAGCAGACGACATTTGTATCGTTGGAACGGATGCTATGTGAAAATTTTTCACCTTCGACATGTTCATTGATATTTTAACATTGTAAGTCCCATTCGTAGCATTGGACCAGTCGAACAACGTTGACGACATGACAGTTTCCTGAAACTTTCCCCAAGTTGCCAAACTCGACAAAAAAAGTGACAACAAAGACACAATGACAGGTTTGTCGCATTTCAATGTTTCAGTGATGATATACGATGCTTTTTGGCATTTTGCAAGCTAAAAAGTGTCAGATCGCTGACTTCATTGAGCTGTCAAGCACATCAAATGTGAAATGGTGTCACCTGTTCGTGAGACGTGAACTTTTGACATGTATATGAATCCGAATCTTGAAATAGGTTTATTTTATGTGTTTTGTTGGAAGGGTGGGGTCACCGTCACCGTTCTGCATAATTTTAGAATTATGGTTTTCTAACTGGTGCCCAGAAGTTCAGCCTTGCAGAACCAACAGACCTTTTTTTCTCCTTTCTCATGCCCAGCCTAATAATTTAATTACTATGCTGTAATCATAAAAGAAGGTGATGTCAATTGTCATTGAAATTGTATGCTGACATTGCTGTTGAATTTTGGGACCTTTTTTCTGAAATTTATAAGAGAACAATAATTTCAGGGGATCCAAAAAAAAGCAAGCCAATTGAAAAGCTGAATTTGTTCACTACAGTTCAGGGACATTTTCACCAATCTTGCAATAAAAAAATTTCCAGCTATATAATATATGTCCATATGAATTTAATATAAAATTGTATCGTACTGTAACTTATTATAATATTCATATGAGACAATAAAAAAGGGGGGTCCCCGTGCATGTTTTATGGACAAACTGGCCTTTTTATGATGTCCCCCAGTTCGACCGAAGTAATACTCAAAGCATCATTTGCTCACAAATTTCAAAGATATTGAACAGCAAAGCCATAGACTAATATCTTTTGGGCTATCTTTTGGTATATTTGGCATAATTTCAGTATTTGATCCTGATGAGTACATCCCTTTTAGTTTTAGCTCTCTACTGTCATGTTCTCCTGTTATCCAGTGGGAATAAGAATATTGACCTCAGCTGGTAGCCCATGTTTGTCGCTTAATTTTGTTAAACCTATTGCACCTAGAATTATGAAATTTATGAACTATTTAGATAATGACCTTAAAAACCCAAAGCCAGATTTTGGTAATAATTGGTTCATAATCATAGACAACCAAAAAAACACAAAGGTTATTTTTATGTCTGAAACCGGCTTTTAGCCTATTATAATGCAGATTTGTATTAAAAGTAATTATTGTAGCAGCTTCCTTTTTTAGCAGAATATAAGAGAGTATGTTCACTATAACATATCTTAATATCATAATCTTAATTAGAATGATGGATGACGAAGATATTTAATAAAACGTATTGCATAGTTTTGCATGCATCTGTGTCCGTCCTTACTGCAGCCTGCAGAGGCTTTTTCCATACAATTATATGTGCTTTTGATGAGTACCAAGCCATGTTATAGCCATTACTGGCATTAGCACTGACAAGAGGCTCATAAAATTTTAAGGTGCAATCATGGTGTAATTTTTTAGGTTATTGATGTTTGAGCATGTGACATGTGGTTTGAATTTTATTTAATAATCATAAAATAATGAGTCCATCATTGAGTGCAAACATTTACAGTAAAAAGAACTTTGTCTTTGATTTGCAGAAAAATAATGTGTCACCATCCGGTGCGACACTCAAAAAGCAGGGACCATGTCTTCATTGTATATAATTTTTCTGGTGCTCACATTTTTCGGAAACGCAGATTCCAGTGAAGTCCGTAAGTAGCCTGATCAAGGTCCAAAGTAACTGAATTTTGCTTATTACAGCTTAAAGTGCTGTGTCTGCTAGTATTTATAAATATGAAAATGACACATTTGTTTCAGTTCAATTTGTACACAAACATTATCTTAACTTTTTTAATGCATATCATATTGAAATTGTAACATTGAAATGAGATGAGAGAGATCTACTGAGTTAATTCTGTTACTATTATTAAAGCCAATAGATAGTTAAAATGTTTGATCTCTAAGGAATTTAACTGTATGTTATACAACACAATAGTCAATATCCTTGATATGATCAAGGAAAAACAGACAAAAATGTGTTGCATTCTAGATTTGTTTTTGGAATGAGATTAGCAAATTCTCTGTGTGTTGTTTCAGACGCGTTTCGTGACTGTTCAAAACCAATGAACAATGTCTTCAAAACTTATGGTACTCGGGTTAAGTCACAATTTTCCAGATTCTACAAAGGGGATGATGTGAATTGTACTCTCATATTTAAGGTACAAAAGCAATTTCTGAACGTAATCTTTTTTTATTTGTGTTAATTATTGCAAAATTGTGCATTATTACTGCAACAAAGATTGTTTTTCCCATTGCAATTTCTGTATTTCAATTTGAATGCGTTCATTTTGGCTGGAACTAAAGTGCATAATTAATATATTTTTTCTTCTGTCCTTTTCAGGCAGCTCAGCGGGACATGACTTTTCACTTGATTTTGCTGAATGTTGACATTCCTTCTGTATCTAATGGATGCGTAGATAGTTTGACAGTAAAAGCTTACAATCAGGACCTGAATAACAGCACAATGGTGAGCTTTTATGTTAAATTTGTATGCTAAAAAGGTTAATTATGGAAAGTTATATGTGAAATCCAGAGGTGTCTGAATACTTTTGGGGTGACTGTGCTTACCACCTGCTTATTAGAATTGTTGTAAAACACTCGGTCATGACATGCTATTCTTTTCTGAGAAAGAGATTCAAAGGTGGCTGATTATTTGGCATTTGCATTTATTTATTCAAACAAAATGCTCACTCCAATTATAAATTGAATTCTGATAATTGCTTGACTTTGTTTGCAACTCGGTTTTTTTAGACTTTTACCAAAAAAGTTCATTATTTGATGGAAGTTTTGCCCCGTTCAATGCTATTTTGCTTTGTTTAAAAGATTTTTATATCTCTCTTTTCTCTGTACTTTGTGAAGATTTATCCTTGCCTTAATTAGGTACACTTGCATATTTTCAGCTTTTAGAGAAATATTGTGGCAACCAATCAAATCGGGGATTAATAACTGATGGACATTACCTGGAGATCACATGGGTAGGGTCAAAGGTCAGCAGAGGTCATAAGGGGTTCAATTTAGTCATCACTGCTGTCAAAAATTCGCAAGGTCAGTAAAATTGTGTTTTACCAAAGAAAAAAAAAAATTCCTACATAGATAAATATATGGTGATTTTTCATTCTCAAACAAATTTTTCTTTATTGCTGTGAAATTCATAGTGTGTTAGAAAGATGTTTGATGCTTATGTCACTGTTAT
This sequence comes from Alitta virens, assembly GCA_932294295.1. Classification (NCBI taxonomy): domain Eukaryota; kingdom Metazoa; phylum Annelida; class Polychaeta; order Phyllodocida; family Nereididae; genus Alitta; species Alitta virens. Next base: position 10,375,396 of record OW028583.1, on the reverse strand, counting down.
CATTTATGGTAATGATGCTCTGATGAAAGCAGTTTTAAAAATACAGTTTTTTTTATTTGGTTTGTGCACCTGTTTTTCTTAAAGGATAAACCAAAAAACAAAGCTGGAACCAAAAAAACTGATCAGGAAAAATGTAGTTAGCGGTGTGAGGTTTGAAAATTTTACATGTTTGATGTTGATGGCTTTTCAGGTTTAAATTTAAAAGATGTTTTCCGAGGCTCACAAAATTCTTCATTCTTTTTGAAAAAAATAGCTGCTGTATTAATGCATGTGCACTAGGTCGGTGTCGAGCGAGAAAATACTCGATTATCGCTCGGCAGCACTGCTGCTCGAAAATTATCGACCAGCTCCCATAATTATCGAGTTTTTTAAAAGTAACAGCTTTGATGATGTGCCAAACATTTATCTACTTTTTACGCAAAGTACTAGGTTTCCCACTGTTGTAAACATGTTTTAACAGATGTGAACTCTTTTTCTAATGCCAACGCTCGGGGTATAGTATGACGACGTTCATGACATTGTGATGTATGACTTGTTTCACGAAATTGGCGTCTGCACTAATAACACAGAAAACTCGAAAATACTTGAGTATTGATCGATTTGGAGGCCTCGAGTATCGATTTTAGGCATAACCCTCGCTAAACAGCCCTAATGTGCACTGTAATGTGCGATCTTGAGTAAAGTCCCCTTCTCTGAGCTTAAAACACAAGTGGAAAATTAAATTTTCTGAATGAATAATATGAAACGCCCCCAAAAACCAAATTTAAATTTTGCACTCTACACGTTTGATTGCTGCAGCATGATTCCGGAAACTAAATGTTTCTTTTGTCACCACAGGCCCTTGTGATAGAGAGAAGTTCTTCGAATGCGAGAAGGGATCCTGCATCAGTGCGAATCTCTCTTGTGATGGAGTGTATAACTGCATAAATCGGACAGATGAAGTGGGATGCTTCACAACCGCTCAGCTAGTTGGGCAACCAGGTAAGAGGTTGAGGATAAATAATTCAGAAGTTTGATTTGTTGTAGCTTTTGGTAGTTGAGACAGATTGGAGAAAGAAAATGTTTGTTTCCGATTTCTAACAGGACAATTTTCAGACATTTCGTTTTCTGAAAAGCTTACAATCAAAATTAAAATATTAAGAAAATACACCCTCCCCCTCTTTTTCTCTTTTGAATACCCCCGCCCTCCCCCGGCTTTTTCAAAATCATTTAAATGGAACAGCACCAAGTGAAAACCCTTCTTCTTTTCTTGCTCTTGGCCTTTAATCTGAGCAAAGAAATATAAAAAATCTAAAACAAAAATTCCTGACTGACAGACTCAAACTTTTTCTATAAATTGATCGGAAACAAACTAAGTGTTTCTCCACATGGTCATTAAAACATTATACGGCATATTGTATTACTTTTTTTCTTTTTTAATAGTTAATGGTGCTTATTGTTCACACTTGATTAGGTTCAGATTAGGAGTAAAAAAAAAATAGGAAAATTGTATTGAGCAGAATGAATCAATTAAAATGACTTTATTTTCTCTCCTTACTTTTTGTGCAAAACGAAGATTGAGGTCAGTCTCTAATCAAGCAAGTTCTTTTGTGCTGTTATGTTATATTTATTGAGAATTAATATCTTGCATGTTTGAATATAAAGTCCTTAACTCTCCTAACTTGATGTCATTTCTATTTTGTCACGTTAATTTCATTGTTATGTTTCGACTGTTTCATACAACTGTTGGTAACAATCAAAATATTCTTTGAACCAGATTCTTTATTTAAATAATTTGATATTATATTAAAAATTGTAATTTTTAAAATTTGGTTATTATTTAAATTGAAATTTTTAATTTTTAGAATTTGAGTATTCTTTAAGTTAAAACTTTTAATTTTGTAATATTTAATTATTAATTAATCACAGTTCTAAATTTGAAAAAAAAACTTAAAAAAATATAGTGCTATTATATATTAATAATTTTTAATTGATTGCGAATGATTCCATCCCCATCCTGTTGTTTCTTGAAAATGTGATATTATGATTTTTGCCAATTTTCTATTTAACAATGAAACATTTACATTTTGTTTGTATAAACCATAGAGAAACTACCAATTAATGCACAGCAATAAGTGCCATTGAAAAGATATACCAGGGACACATTTTCAGTATCACATGACGCCTCTTATATAGTTTCTCTATTGTGTAACTTTATATATATATAATAATGATTCGGACTAAATTAATGATTTCATAATTTAAGGATTATTACCTAAAATTGCGATATTGTGTGTATTAAGTGTCGGGTAGGCAAAAAAATGTGCACCACTTTTAATAGGGCATTGCCACACTGAATGAGTAACCATATCCTAAAGGAACAAGGCATTGCATCATTTTAACTCATTTCATTCAATATAATGGCCCAAATGAACTGTAAGTCCGTAAATTCTTATTATCTTGTAACATCGATAAGCTAAGCCATGTCCTCAAGAGATGCAAGATTTTTGTCCGCACCCTGTAGGATGTACAGGGTCTAGACGAAAATGAAGTTATTATCGATTGAATAATAAAGAGTTCTTTGCTATAAACCCTTTTCACGCGGCAGCCATGTTAGTTTGGCCTCATTGACCTCTCTTTGTGCTCAGTTTTATATATTGGGACATCATCAGTAGACAATGAGCATGGTCAGGTCACAGAATATAAGAACCATGGCCAAGCAATGATGTCATAATATATAATTATATGACATAATTAACATGATGTCAATGAGGCAAAATGCCAACATGGCCACCACATGAAAAGGGTGTATTAAGAACTCTTCATTTGAATGCTTTTAAGAGCTTAGAGCTTTAGATGGGAAAACTTTCAGTCATTTGATGTCTTTTATCACAAGGCTTGTTCCTGTAAATTTGCCCTTAAGAAGTAATTTATGTTACGTTATAGAAACAGACATTTAATGTATCACTTCCACTTGTTCAATGTTGTCGTGCTGTTTTTATTGTACATAGATTTTTTTTTTTTTCTCAATAGAAGTTAATTAGATTATATAATACCTCATCCTCGTTTTAAGGATGCCTCACTAATAAGACCATTGTGTAGTTGATTATTAATTTTTTGTAATATGGTTATTAAGCCACCTCACTAATAAGGCGCGTTAGGCCTTGAACTAAAGATGTCTTCAATAAAATTTTCTTTTTTAGTGTATAGGATTCAAAATGAATGTCCGCATGTTTTTGGTCATTTTATTTCAAACAAAACATGAAGCAGCATGAAATGGACTGAAAATGTCAGCATTAAAGTAACTGTACTGCATTCATTAATTTATATATGTGTATAATCATATATATATATATATTTTTTTTTTGGACATTTTGTATTTCAATGAGATACATTTGTCATAAAAATAGAACAAAATAAAATACTAACTTATGAATAACTTTTCATGGTCCCAGTTGTTTTTCAGTATACTATATATCATGATAATTTATATATTTTAGAATCAACATTGCACAATTATCATAAACATGCTACATAAAAAAGGAAAAATACAAAAATGTATTTTGAGTTATTTGTATCTATAGAAAGTTGGTTTGACTTACTGTTAACAGCTTACATTTTTTCATCCATTTTATGCTGTTTTAAACTTTCATGCTTTGTATGAAAGAATATTGTATGGATATTCATTTTGAATCCTACTATAGTCTATAGTAAGTAATTTGCCGTTAAGTTTGGTAACGTTGCATAGTTAAGATATGCTGTATATTAAGTTTTGCCTGCTTATCCTACAGCCGTAAGTCCACAGCCTACCAGAGATCCAAATCCTTACTTAACGAGCCCAAAACCGATGGTGGTGGACAGCGTGTACCTGTGGCTCCCTCTGATGGTGGTGCTGGTCTTTACGATAATCATGGTCAGCCTCATTCTCATGGGCCGCGGGTCGGACAACAATAATAATACAGTACAAGTTGATGGTAAGGTTTCTCGCTTCTTAGTCATAAGTTTGGGCCAGACCTTTGAAATCTCTATTTGATGGGTCCACCCTTGACCAATAACATTTGGCAAAATGACGGAAAAAAATAGGATGTTCTGGCTTGGAGTCAATTGCACTTACAACAGGAGGAAAATAGTGTTTGAAAAAGGAACCAATTTGAGTGTGTATTGGTTTTGCAGAGATTCTTTAAATTTGTTAGGTTTCATTAGTTATGTTTCACCAACTTTGATCGAAGTATCATATTTAATGAGTGGCACATTTATTGAGAAGTTCAAAATCCATCAAGAAGAGTATGCCAATCGTTATCCACTGGACATGACAAGTCTTTTCCTGCAGAGAATAGCATGGAGCTTTGAAGCATTTTTCTTTACAAAAAAGCTCAGCCTTCAACAGTTGCATTTGCTTCTGTGCCATTTACCAAGAAGTCCTATTACTTCTGGAAAGGATCATCTCATATGGCGGATAGCCCTGGGACAACATCCAACTTCCAAAAAAACTGTGTAAAATAGGTGTTGCCTTGTAATTGCAGCTATAGCATCAGTATTTGTTAGCTCGTTTGGGGATCCTGACTTGTGCGTCATTTGAGTTTCAGCTGTAAGTGGTTGTGAAATGTGGGGAAGAGTCCTGCTCTTTCATTAATCAACTCTCTTGAGTGGCAAAAAACTACCGTAGAATCATAGAAGCTTGTTGTTTGTCTTCCTTTTTTCTCTGCAGTCCTCTTTGTAAATTAAAGGTTATGGTGTGTACAAATATAGCAGGTCTCTCTATATTGTGTGCTTTGCTGCTGATTTTAGCATAAGTCATGCATGTTGGTAATGCTTGGGAGTTCTAGATACTGCTTTTGACTTTATAATTTTATCATGCTTGTTTTACTGTTGGGTTTTTGCTTCTGTATGTTTGGAGTTTTGGTCAATTTGGTGATGGATTTTAAGGTAATAGCAGATATTTTGCAGCATTTGGAGCTCATAGTTAAGTACATAGGGCACAATCACAATCTTGGTGTCGGTTAAGGAAGTCTACCAAAAATAACTAATATTGCCTGCAGCGATGACGTCTATTTGATGACGTAAAGGCTAGAAACCTGGGCTCAAGTAGCAAATTCAAATTGTTTTGCTTAAACAACAAAGGGCCTAATTCCTTAATCCAAGGTTCTCTGCTCGACCATGCGCCATTTATTCAGTGAAGGAGTTGAATATGTTTCTGTAGCCCATTAATCTATAAATCAATTAGCTGGACTTTTCTGTATTGACAGACACATCTTTTAGTTCCCTACCTTTGGGTCATCCCTAATGTCGCCGGGCTTTCCTGGACCAGGCACCGTTTACTCAGTGGAGTTGAATAATTTGGTTTCTTGAGCTAATACCTGTCCATAAATAAGTTAGCTGGTCTCTTTTTCTATATTTTTAGTCATATCTTTATTTCCTACCTTTGGGTCATATCTTTCATCTCCAGGGTTTAGTGCCAATAACAGGGACAATACTCTGCGTGCCACAACAACGGAGGACCCTGATGACGACGATGATGATGATGATGAGTTTGACGAGGGAATGGATTCTGTTTCTATCATGATCATGGTTGGAGTTCTTCTTCTTATTGTTTTCGGTTGTTTTCTCGTCGGTTGTCGAAAACGAGAGGCAGCTGAAAACCTTGTACAGCGCACATTATTGAGAAGTTGGAGCCGTGGTGAGTGGTTAAGTGTAAGAAATGATGGGCCCACCATAGAGTAAAATTTAACCAGTGGTGCTAGTATAACAGAATCAATGCCAGCCTGTCCAGGGTTAGTTTCTCACAATGTGACATGCCCACAGAAATACGATGCAATGATAAAGACAATCAAAATAACATCCCTCAGGATGTGATGATTATGGCATCATAATTGCTAGACAACCTCTCGATACGCCAATACCCTGTGACAACCAATCCGGCGACAGCTAACCTAGCAACAACCAGGAAGCTTCAGCAGAGGAAACGCACAGCCGGGGGACTCAAACGGCCAAGGCAATTGGTAAGTCCGCTGGCCAACGATAGCCCATCCATCTACCTGCTGGACACATCATGTCGCTGGATTATCACTGTTTTGTGGTTTACTAGGCTTAAGCCGGTCATTTTTATCCTTTAGGATGTAATTTCCTTTAGCCAAAATGGGTTTTGTGTAGACCAAGATAACCAAACCAAACATTTGCAACTTTATTCTCACAATTAATAAAAAACTTACACAAAACAATGTACCAGCAAGAACTTGTACACACTCAGACTGTTGAGAAAATAGTTAACTGCAAGGCTATTTGCCAGTTTGGCGAATCACAGCGAAACACATTTCGCCGATTTTGATTAGCGATTTGGCAAACGGCCAGCTTAAGCCTAGGTTTATCAAATCGATAGAAAATTTTGTCGCCGGGCTGGTTTGTGAGTTGACTGCACACCTGACATCACTATCACAAGGGACGCTCTCCACTAACCCTGACAATCCCACAATCCTTTGCAGATGGCTTATGCAAATGAAGAAGTGTCAACTCTTTGTATACTTAATCTTTGGGTTCCACCATGTTTTCCACTGTTATATAGGGGATCTCCATTGGCAGGGTCCAGTGGCCCTCCATTTAGTAATGCTGCTACTAATGTGTTATATTGGTTCAGGGTGAAATACCACCAGGATGAGGTGTAATGTCAGTCACTACTCGATCTCCCATTTCTTGTGGGTGATATGTATAAACTGGTAGTTACTTTCGATAGATTAAGTTTTTAAAATACTAGTAGAGGAAGATATGTTGTAATCCTGCTTACTGATAATATTACAAAACTGTATAAGTTGATGTAATTGTAAAAATATCGATGGTATCAATATTGACGAATAACGAATAATAACAAGGCATCCAAGTTCAGCAGTGCATTTATCATCCGTGTTTGGTTGTCATAATAAAATTTGTTGCGCTGTGTTTTTGTGTGTCTCTTTCCTTTAATGTCAATCATGGTTAACAAATGACTGTATTGACTGTTACAGATAATGGAAGAAATGCACGTGACCCCAATTATCGAGGGGGCGAAGGAAGACCAGCAACGCCACCTCCCTCTTATTCGTTCATCGAGAGGCAGACGAGTTATGTCTCGGATATTAGCATTACCTCAAGTCAATGTAAGTATCAATAGTACAAGATGTAATAGAAAATCAAATTTCTTTTACTGCTGAAGTTGAATGGCAGATAAACCAGAATCTCTTGATAAGGCCACCTAGATCAACTTAATGTCCCTGCCCAGTTTATGATTGCCATTTAATACAGTTGATGTGATATCATTTCTAAGTGGGCATCAAAGCAGATGGTCCAACCCTTGGGTTTATGACATGACATCATCAACTGCACTCAATTACCTGACTGATTACATCATTAAGCATTGTTAGTAACGAGAAGACTATTATCTTGATAACCGATAGCTGTCACGAACAGCATTTCTCACTAGTCAATGTCAAGGCATTGAATGTAAATTTCATGACTTTAAGGTGTCCTAGAAAGAAATTTGTAATTTCTCTGTTTTTACCTTAATATGAAAGTTAATATCCCAAAATATAAATGACTTAAATCATTCAGGTTCATAAGTTTAGGTGAATAAAGTTTTAGGTACAATTTATATGAAGTGTGACCAGTAAAAGGCAGTTGGCAAGATTAATTCTGGAACTTTGATGACATGAAAAAATTGTTGACGAGGTGTCAGAAACTTGCGGAAATATAAATTTTGCTGTTGTTTGTAGTGTCATTCCCACCCGAATATGACGAAGCAGTGGACATGCCAGATGACCCTGACGACTCCCAGCAACGACCAAGACGAATGCGTTTCTTGTCCCGCCGAGATTCGTCTCGCCGAGACCAGCGTCCCCTGGTGCATCGAGTGGGAACTTTCAGCCCTGGTGACATAAATGCTCGGAGGGGTTCCCGTATTCAACGGAGCGTGTCAGATGGAGAGAGGCAGCGGCTACGTCATTTATCTGACGTTCGACGTCATCATCCCCAGAGAACGAGTTCGGGGGTTACCCATGGTCAAGGCCGCAATGTTCCTGTCCCACCCTTGCGATTTAGAATTGAGTCCACAGCTTCAAGTATTTTTGAAGAGGTGTTCGAAGACACCATGTCTCATTTAAGTCCCGTCAGCACTCCTATATTGGAAGAAGATGTGGTCTTTTCGCATCCTGCCGATATCAGTCACATTAACAACTCTAATAATAACGACCTTGACAGAAGTTCAAGGTCACAAGGTCATCAGCGTGGCGATGATTCTGACACTGCATTACTTGACGACGATGACTCTGATATGTCTTCCCCAAACAATGGTGCTCTTACACATTGATTTTAGATTTGAAATTATATAAAATTATAACTTTTCTGTATCTGACCTTGGGTTGTGTCAGTCTCCCATTTCTGGTATATGTAGCATTAAAGTCAGAACGTTTGAATAAACGTGACATGAAATTGTAAAAAAAAATTGCTATTTATAATATATTGTATATGTAAATTACACGAAGGTTTTATATAATTGCTGATGTGGCTAATATGGATGTATGCAGAATGCTAATAATATATATTGTATGAACAATGCAGTTTTGGGAGTACTTGAAAATAGTGTATCTCAAGGATGTATTATTGTGTATTTTCAGAGTATGTCTCCTGTATTCTTGATTCGTAGTCCCAATTATCTGTGATGTTAGATACACAGGAAGGTGTATTGAAATCTCCTGTAAGAGCAAATTTCGTGAGCCTAGTTTTACAGCTCAGAGGTTGATAGGTGACAGGATATTTGAACTTAATATTATCATGATTATGGGACCAAGTTACTATATTAGTTTGTTGTGTGTCTTAATTTACTAAGTCTTAGGTGTGTCGTGCAAGTTGTAAACAGATCAATAATTAAGAAAAATAACTTAAAACAATCATCAAACACAAATTGTTGAGCTTCCTTTCTAAAAGATTTTATTAGGCAGTTTTGGGGAGAAAGAAAAATCTCTACGAAACTCCGGCTTTTAAGTAGGCTCAGAATCAGCAAAATTCACTGACCTTGAAAACACCCAAAATTATGCAGTTATAGTTTTACTAATTGTGTACTTCATTAGCGATATTTTTATTAAAAAATCCAATTGAATAGTTTGTTTTCAAGCAGTTTTCAGGGGTGGCAAATTTTGCTGATTCTTAGTGTTGTACCAAAAAACACGACTATTCAAGGGGAACAGGAGAGAAACTTGGATTGTTTGGCCTTAGACGACACTTTTTTTTATCGTTAACTTCTCGAAACTTCTCCGTTTCAGATGGGAATGAAATCATTTATGCCCAATTGTTGTGTTGTGAAATAAAATTAGGCCTTGTGAGCCATGTGCCATTTCTGTAAGGGTGTGGACGAAAAACTTTGCCCCACTTGAGGATATCTTCATGCTAATCAACATTGTACGACTCCCTTATATAATGAGTAATAATATCTGAAAAGAACAAAGCATTGTCTCAAATAAACTAATTTTTAATTCAATAAATCTTAAAATGTTGCTTAACATGACCTAGTCCTCAAGCGGTGCAAGCGTTTTTGTCCACAGCCAGTATTTGGATAACTTTAGTCCTGATTTATGTAGTTCTTAGTCGGAAATGTACTTAGCGCTTTTTTGTAAATTTACCAGTACCTTTCAAAAATGTATCTGTGATCATGTATTACGAATTGGGAGTTTGGTATGACATGCGATTATGTAGATGTAGAATAATGTGACACTGGTAATGATGTAAAGTTCCTGGGTTATACATGTGCATAGAGCTGTATAAATGTGAACAGTATTTTGCATCGCGACAGTATTTTAGATTTTGAATCAATGCTGTGTTCTGTATGCAGGTCTTGCAAATTTTTTGCGCTACCTTAAAAAAAAGAAGTTATATTTGATTTGTTATCTATCTTTTCAAAACTTAATACATTTACCGTGCAATTTGATGGATCAATATAACTTTTTTTTGTAGCTTCTATCAGTCAAAGCCAAAATATTTAAGAACTAGTTTATATGATTTTGTAAATATCTTTTAGTCACAGGATCTGTTGAACTAATTTGTGAACACGAAAACTATACTTCACAAGTGTGTAACTAATTGTTTCAACAAAACTGACGATTTCTTGTCAGAAAAATTCCATGACTAAGAGGTGATTTTGTTGACTTGTAAATTCAATGTAAATAATGTTTTTATGTCCAATGATGAACAATGTGATAATCAAACCTCCTGCATAGAATAAACTGCTTTTTGTTGTAAGGCTGTTAAATTTTGTGTTATTTCTTTCATCAATTTGAACTTTACCACAGAGATATACTTTTACATTAAGGATAGTGCAGCCCTCTGCAGTAAGAACTTGCCATTCAAAATGGGTTGATTAATGTCTCAATGTCACTAGTTCTGAAGCATAGTCAGCTTATATGCTGCCAGAGGCAGTAATGATGACCAGCAGACAAGGTGCCTGGGCCAGGAACCCTCGACCTTCGGCGGAGCCATGTGTTAAATGGCCAAGGCTTCTAGCCACCTCAAACACCAGGATAACCACGTTGGTAGCAGTGTATGAATAACGTTGCTGCTAATAGATTAAAGGCTGATAAGCAACAAGGTCAGCTGATGACCAGCTCCCAGGGGCAATTGTAAGGACACGCGTTTCTAATTTGCTCTGAGGTTGGGTATCAAATGTGGAGTATCGGATGGTTATAAATCCATAATGTGGCTGTTGGAAAATGCAACATTTAGCCATATGATCCTCCACTACAGTTTGAAAGCTCAAATTTGAGATCTGCAATTATACATTCCGCACTACATGTACACCAAAGAAAACTGACGCAAATATAAGTATTTAACCACGGCTAATGATTTATTACACAAGATTAACGGAGACACAATGTACACACAAAGTGTCACATAAAATATGACCATATTTCTGCAACACAAATCAACCAAGTTCCCTGTTATTTAACTCACTTTCTTGCATTTTCTAGTTTTTAAATTATTCACTGACCAGCAGGCTATAACTATTGTGAAGAGTAATGTTTTATAAATCGAATGATTATGGAGAAAATTATTAATCCACAAAAGGTAAAATGTATCCTAATTTCATCATCTGCGAGAATGCAATGGTGATTTTCTATGTGCAATAAATAAATGTTATGTATAAGACAGTAGCTATACGACTTCCATACCTAACAAAATTGTTCTGGATATGTAATTAAGTGTCTGAATATTTCATTATGTCCATAATTTCAAATTCTAAAATTTGACAACAATTTCTAAACTAATATGGAATGTTTCTTTGATATTCTACGCTCGAGTCAGTGGGGTCTGTTTCAGCTGAAGAAGAATTGATCTCATACGGGAGATGTCCTTTTGTGAGCGAGCGACTTTTGGGTTGAACTCGCAAAGACGGCAGATCCTTTCCCATTCATGGCCAGGGCTTTTCTCGTCACGTTCTTGCACAAAGTCTTTCTCTGAATCTCTGAAGTTAAAAAATAAGAAAATTTGTGTAAGAAAAACTTCGAAAACGAGTTATTATACATGGAATAATAAATGCAAAATGCCAAAAGCAGAATAAATGTTTAAATGTGTTAAAGCAAAAATTATCTTGCAAGAAGAAACATTAAATGTGGTAAAAACAAGCATGATAGGTAACTGTTAGTTTTTTATACTCCCAAAATTTTACAAATGATGGATAAATATTGTGATAAAACAATTGATATATATGTAAATTGTAACTATGGCAAACAAATGATTCCAAAACATCCATTTACAACCAAATTTAAATCACCACCATTTTGTCCATAAATTTGTTTAAATTCAAAACAAACATAACTTTCTGAAACATATTTCCCCACCCCCATTTTTTGCAAAATTACTAAACACAAATACGCTAGCTCAAAACATTGTATTACTGAGACACTATTTTGTGCTGTCTAACACTACTCAACACATGACAACAGTTGAGGTTCGGAAGTGCGGTTGGATCTATTCACTATCCAAATACGGTGCCATCTAGGAAATGAAATTTTACAGTCACAGAAAAACATTCCGGAATGCATGAATTGATAAGTTATCTGCACGGTTCTTCCAGCAAAAATAACATCTCTGATGGGATATTCGAAGTGATACCATCAGCGAAAAAAAAGAATTCATTTGCAATTATGCATTTTGAATGTCCAGGCAGCCATGTTGTGAAAAAGAAATGTCAAACATTTTTCGTACATTCAGGTACTGAAGTTGACTCAATGATAAGTGAAGCTGTACTTTCTCATTTTTTGAGTATCTCAAACCAAGAAAAATATTGAAATTCACAGTTGGAAATTTTGCATGAGACTCCTCAAATGAATAAATCAATACATTTTATAGCAAAAATATTTATCATTTACACCTGTCTAACTGCGATAAAATTACAACATGCATAATTACAACTGAAAAATGAAAGTCCACTCGTAATGTTTAGAAAATAAAGGAAAGACCCAAACCATCTCTCTAAACTAACTAAAGACTAAATTCTATATCCACCAGATTATATAGTACCTCCTTCCATGAGAAAAAAAGATGAAAAAGGTTAGAAAATTATAATTTATACAGTAAACGCATAAAAAATAATTGGCAAAGACTTGGTATCAAATATTGCACCTCATCGCAATGCAAAAACCCCCAAAATCAACAGTAAAGTAACTTTGCAAATGCAAAAATCAGGAATTTTAAGCTACTTACTGCAGCATTGTTCTGAATTTGACAGAATTTACAAGTATATTTTATTTAATCGACATAACAAGTCAGCATAGATCATTCGTTCATACAGTAAATTTACCATACACAACAGACCAAGGCAACATCACCTCAAAAAGATCCTGATAATAGCAAGCCCCGGTTTATCATGAATTAGTCAATTTTATATTTTGGCCGCATATGGCTTCAGTTAGGCAGATTCACATTAAATGATGTATGCCATAAATTTCAAACAGCAATTAATGTACACAATAAAACCGTACTCATAACTGATGAGTAATTGAAAGTCAAAAGGGCTACACAACAAACAGGCTACACTACCAAAATGGCTACACACAAAGTTTGCTAAATAAAAACTGCCTATTTTAGTTTAAATTTTACACTGAGACGTCTACATCAATTAATGTTAATAAATTAATATTCATGCAACATAATTATCAAATTCATGTATGTCGAAAATGTAACTATCAAGTACATGTGGTCCATATCCAGTATTTTTCAATGGTGCTTTCCAAAATATTCCCTCTAATAATAACAATAATCATGTCCACCTATTAATTTCTTGTGATACCATCATGAGAACACCATTTTCACCAGTTCCGTTGAAACAAAGTTCCCTTCATACTTGTATCCAACTAGGTCATCAAATATATCATTGACATTTACAACGACAAATACAACATCACAACAATATGACACAGAAATAAACTAAAACCTGACAAAATAAAATCGAACCACATAGAAACACTGCTATTTTCATTATATCACTTACAACATCAAAGGTATGTATATCATGAACTAAAAATAAAATTGTATTTCTTCCATAACTTTTAATGAACTATCCGGTATTATCCAATATAATCTGAACAAAAAATCAGGTTCCTAAAACATATACTTTATTACTTACATAGCCCTGTCACAAGTAAAAATATTCATGAAATTAATGAAAAAAAAAGTACTCACATTTAATACATTCGACACACATTAAAGTTTGTGACTTGCCACATGGAAAACAGTTGTGAGAGATCATAGAAACTATGTTCATTATTCACGAATAAATCTATGCACAAAAAAGTTGACTGGCAAAAAATATACATTTCATTCTCACGAACTGTTACTCTTCCAAACCTATATTTTTCGCATGACAATATCTTGAGAGTATTAGAATAAATACTGAATTTTATTCGCTGGAAACCAAGTTTGTAGCCATGTTAGTGTGTGGCCTGTTTCATAAAAACTTCTAGAACAACCAAATAGAACCTATCGGCATATTCCAAAACAGATTTTTTGCTTGTTAAACACACTAAAATTTGATTTATCTTTGTAACCGAGGCTTTACTTATAGTAGGATACAAAATAAATGTGCACTTGTTTTTCGGTCACAAAATGGACAGAAATGTTACCAACAACTCAGATCCCAACTTTCTAACCCAAGAAAACACCTCCCTGTGCCTATTAACCTCAAGTTCCCTATCTTTACAATAACATTTCTTTTTGCCCTTTTGTCATCATCATAGCCATTTGTTATGGTCACAGAGAAGCAGCAGAAATTACAATGGAGAATATAGCAAACTTCAATTATTACTCTCCCGGAAGTGTTTTTATCAGCTAGAAAGTGGGATTTGACTTGTGGCTAACATTTCCGTCCATTTTGTGCTGTTCCATGCTATGGAAAAAATGTCGTTGAAAAATAGGTGGACATTTATTTTGAATCCTACTATAATTATGCAAAATTTGTCCATCCCTAATATCAACATAATATGATAATGCAATGTGCATGAGGGGCCGCATGGATAATCCTGTGTCATGTACATGTACCATGGCATACATTTTTATACCCTTTTTTTTAAGAGCTGTAGCAGATTCAAAGGTAGGGGGGGGGGGGGCGGTTTAAGGGGGGTTCTTAGTCCAGTAACTGAACTAGGGGGTTCTTAGCCCCCCTCCCCTTCTTGGCCTAATACATCACTGTGCATAAGAAATTAGAGGGAACACTGCAAACAATTTTGGATCTGCCCCTGACTTAAGGGTTCTTCTATATAACAAAATTAAATTAAATTGCATTGTTGATGCAATGAATTGTGTATTTATATAGATAGATATTAAATATACCTAAAGACAATATATTTATATTAAAGATAATATATTCAGGTTTATCATATATTATCTTTAAGTGAATGTTATAGTTATATAGTCCACATAAATAAATAATGTTTGCAAGGTTGATTAATTAATTTGTGGTACTAGTTTGGATAGCGACTGTCATGTCACACCAGAAAAGTGTATAAGACTGAAATTCAGACGTATTTAAATTTATTGTACCAAACAGTTTTCAGAAAATACCTAAGTAGCAATTTTGGTCTACATGGTTAGCGACTGTCATACCACATGCCATTTATTGGAAATAGCATGAAAATTAGTGACATTAAATTTCAGTGTCTAAACAAAATCCAGAAAATACATATTCATCATTGATATTCTGTTGTATGTTTAAAACCCATGATGTTTCATTAGCATCACTGTCGCGGTCAATTTCACTGAAGTGATTTATTCAACTGGTGTTGAATGTTGTATTGAAGTCATTGATGTTATCATTATGGTTATCCACTAGATTAAGCTGTTTCTGTTGGTAACATTTTCTGACACAGGAGAAATCGAACTGCACCTATTTGACTAATCAGCTATCAAAATCGGGTTATCAGCAAGCTGTCAAAACCGAGTTGTCAACACACAGATTCATTTGTGTAAACAAAAGTACGTGCTTGCATTAGGCCACGCCCACATCTATTTATAGCCTGGTACTATTTTAGGGCTTTTCCCGAAAATAACGGCCTCCTCTTTCCTTATTGATATCTTATCAATGGACTGCAGGTTGGTGTTGTTTGCATTACTGTTAGTTCATATTTCCTTCTGCAATTAAGCTTTATTTCATTCCCTTCTGCTCGTTGCTTGCGTAGTCTTACTGATGAACAATGAGGCCTTATGCATTAATTTCTAAGGCCTAAGTGCCACAGCCAATCACAGAGTCTGTTAGAGCTCGTTGCCTTGCAAAATGGCCTTGCAAAGAAATAAGCTCTACTCTGATTGGTCGAACGTTCATTTAGTTGACAAGCCTCATGGCAATGGACATGGCTCCCATCATGTCCCATGAAACATTCAAAACCATAGTTCTACTGCTTGTCCAGTCTTGGAATCACCTAGAAATGGTCATTAACCGAGTTCTAACGTGAGTTTCTTCAAGTTTGTCAGGAAAATCCTAAGTAAAGAATGATTTTTGTGTAAGTAGGTCATTATTATTTTGTGCGCATCATGGCCGCGCAGATTAATTAGGACAACATAGTTCCGATCCGGTCATCTGAGAATAGCATGACAGTAGATTTTGTTTTTGGCCAATCTCTAGTCATAAAAGCCCTACGGGCGGCCCCTACGGGGCCCCTCCTGCGGCCTAATAAATACACAGGCTTAAAATCTAAATTACAATTTAGTTCTCTTATTCAAACAGTATTTTACAGGTATTTTATAATTCAGTTCACTTACTTTATCAGTATATTGATTAGTGTTAGTTAAGTTATTCATGTGAAGAATGAACTGAAGCAATCAGCATAATATCATCTTTAATAGCCAAATCTCCAAATTTATTAGTTATTAGCAAAGTTGTGAGCTATTCATTAATACCAGGCGAAAGATACCACATTCAAGAAGAGAGAGTAGCATCAATTAGCTAATCTTAATAACTACACATAACATAAGCTAATAAGGTTAAACAGGTGAAGCATATTCAGTACAGTACAATTTATTGAAAAGCACTCATTGGATCCTTAGAATTAGCAGTTAAAGACTGAGCCACGACTACAAAAGTGGAAACCAGCTCAGAGGCCTCATTTGGTCCCAGCCCCTCGAAGAGAAAACATTTCTGAATATTTCACACAATTTCCAGATCTCAATAATCCTATGAGTTTGGTATCAGCAGATTCTACAATTTATGCAGAAACGAATTATGCCACTCTCTAAATTATGTTTGCTGTATGAGTTGAGATATTATGAATAATATGCAGAATTATGGAGAAATTTTACAGAATTTGATTGACAGGCCCTAAAAACATTTCAATGAGCTGGTACAGTGTTACAACAGCCCTCTTCAGCTAAAAATAGGGTTCATTTGCATAGAAACTGCAGGGCTAAAGGTGCAATTAGGTGGGGGGGGGGGGGGGGTGAATTGTATACCCCAGCCCTCTAATGACAGTAGATCTATAGGGCAATATCATAGAATGATAGACAAGGATGCAAAAAGTAAATTATTATTTTTTCCAAATATTTCCCATTTGTATCTACATAAAGCAGTCACACCCTTTAACTGATTATAATTGGAAAAACAAAAGCATGATCCCTCTATGGCAATTCCCCTTGGTTAGGTAAACATATACCTTGCGTTAAAACAACAGTCCGGAATGCCATTGCTGGAATGTAGGCTTGTTGTGAATTGTCCTGAGGTACAACTTAGACTATACTAGAGCTCAAGGCATGTATCAACAGATTTTCATGAATGACACATGGGGTAAAAATTCAAATAATTCTATGATGATGCAACTTAAGTTGTTCCCACTTCAATTTTCACTACCTCTCAGTCAACTAGTGAATATTTTAGACAAATCTTAAATGATTCAAGCGAACACTTTTCAATAAGTTGTACTGCGTGTTAAGCATAATCATACAAGAATGACATATATACACTATATACAAGAAATATTCACACTTCCTGCGTGACATCCTCACCTGTTGGTCACTCTGGTCTTTTCCAATTGTTCGTTTCTATGACGATACCAATCTTCCAGCTCTTTCTTAGCAATCTCCGCCCATTCAATGCGCACCTTTTCTGATTTTTCATCTGGTAAAAAAAAGTAACACAGTGATTAAAAAGTCGGCATCTTCAGTGTGCGACCTGCTGCAACTACTGCATCGTTTGGCCCCCAGGTGTCGCCTGGGATTTCCAGCAGGGCATGAGGCACTGAGGAAACCCACTGCTCTGGTTTACTGACCATTGTGCATTTAAAAACTACTAAAAATTTTCAATTTCATGAGTTTGTGGCTTTGAAAAAGTAAGAATTGAGTTGCATATTGAAGGATGTGCTTGTTCAACCGCCACCATCAAAAATGGGGTCAGGCCGCCAGAAGATAATCCAAAGGTAAATTCAATAAATATCCACCTTTCTCTTCCAAGATTTGCTTCTGCTCCTCTCGCCAGACGCGAATCTTCTCTGGCTCTATTCTGATTCTTTCCGGCTGTGATTGCGAGGCCTCTCTGGATTCCTCCTAATTAACAAAAAGAAATTTAAAACATATATTATATTCATGTATTCAAATTGTTTACTAATGCAATATGGCCTTGAGCGCACATCACACAGATTTACCTTTCCACACATCCAGAATTTAAAAACTTCGCCCTATCATAATACTCAGGATTTTCTCTTCTTCTTTTCCAATATTTGCAAAATATTATTATGCTCATATCTTAATTGACTGCTACAAAAAATGACTAAAATCTTAAATACTGACTTTAGAAATCTTGCATACCATCAAACAATACAGATTTATAAAATACATAGTGAAATTCTGAAATAAGCCCATCAGCCTAAAAACTCTACAACTACTTCAGTATATATCCAATTAAATTACAACACTAACATTTCACTAGAAAATAGCTATATAACACACTTGAAAAAGTATAACAAATGCCAATAAAGTTGTGCCATGCTTATGCACCCAATATTTACCACACACCATGAACAAGATAAAATCACTGCAAATAATCGACATGAAAAGTCAGTAAAGTTATGATAACACTAGGTCTGTGTCTACATAGTACAAGAATGAATCGAAATTTATGCTGATCATGGACTTCAAAATGCTTACAATCCTTTGTATCCAAACACTATACCCAATTTGGGAATATTTTATACAGCATTGCAACTTGTATCCCACATCAGAACATGTTAATGGGAGTCTAGGAGACATGACTGCCATTATACCAACCATAAAATATTAATGACATAAATGCATGATGCAACATATCCTTATTTTACATTACAATACCCGTTACCAAGCTTGGCCGGGGCATTAACAAAGACGGCCAAGGGTGGATCCAAAACTTAAACAGATTATTACAAGTCCCTCACCTGCCGTCTTTCTTAGTCAGAATGTTTTTGTTCTGCCCCTGGCCATCTTTATTAACGCTCACATCTTTGCTAACGGGTGTTGTAAGCTTCAAATTACAGTGTTAAACTTTTTCTGTGTTCATTTTATGTTTCTTTTTTAAAGAATTGCACAACGCCTTACAATTGAATCCCCAAAGCCCCCGAAATCTGTCTCGGCTGGCTGTTCGCTGCTGAGGGGGTCAAACAGATTGTCTTGTTGCGTATCTTGCTGTGTGTCTTGTGCGCCAAAGCCACCAAAATCATCGCCGAGATCATCCTGAAAGAATTCTCGGCTATAACATGCACGACGACAGTCACATGCAACAGTGCGGCAGCCAAAATAGGCAAGCGGGCAGCTCAAGGCAGTGTATCTCTGGGGGCCATTCTCTTTTTACAATATTGATCTCTATGTGATGCTTCATGCATAGTACTTACAAAACTTATTTTATGTCCATACTTTGTGTAATTTGGGTTGAGTTGTGCACTTTTTAGAAGGATCACAAAAACTATAATTTCGGTAAGGTTAAAATCTTAGCAAATTTATTCACCAAAAAAAAAATATATTTTAAGATAGTCAAATCTGCCACAGGTCTGTATAGACTGTCT
Source organism: Alitta virens (assembly GCA_932294295.1). Taxonomy (NCBI): domain Eukaryota; kingdom Metazoa; phylum Annelida; class Polychaeta; order Phyllodocida; family Nereididae; genus Alitta; species Alitta virens. The sequence continues at coordinate 10,355,891 of OW028583.1, read as the reverse complement.
CTACTATGTGGCTTCTACATTCAAACTCCCCCAGACCAAATTATCTTGCGCGCCTTAGTTCTTATAAATACAAAATGTGTATTTTGTTTTCCCCCTCTATTATAAAAAATAAAATATAGAAAAAAAAAGGAAAATTGAATTCAATACCATTTAAAAGATTTAATAAACACATCCCAGAGATACACAGCCCATAGTCATGCACCAATTTACAACTGTTGAAGGCTACAAAGTACAAACAAGAAATAAATATAAAAAAACCATGCCAAATTCATTTGCTTACTTTAAAATACTACTATTAATCTACCATTTATGCTGTAAAACATTAACTACACAATAAATGCTATGCAGAATTGCAGATTATACAGATATTTACACACAATGCACTTCATTACACTGACATACAAAGGTAAATAAATTACAATTCACATACCTGCTGAGATTGTCCAGTTTCTGAAAAAGAAAAGACTGGATAATGATCAAAATGGCATAGTTTTATAAGCATTATGTACATTGAATTTACAATTTATATATGTTCATAACAGAGACACATCATTTCAATGTAAACAGTTCGGTAGGAATTAACCCCATGAAGAAAAGTAAATGCCAACATCTCATAGCTGGGTTTCCTGAAAGTTTTGCTGATTGGGAACATTTTCCCCATTTGTGATTTTATTTTATTTTATTAACTGCAACTATATATATGCTTTCATTAACACAGTAATAATTGATCTTCTTTTTTATTATTATTCTTTTCTGGGGGGGGGGGGAGGTTGCAATGAGGGTTTTTTGGGTTGGGAAAGTGCCTGCAGTCCCCAGGCAACAGAGATTAGTTAGGCCTATTTTACCCAGTTAATCGAAGGGTGTTGACCCCACTGAATTTCCTTATCTGGGATGTTTGTATTTGTATAATTCGCTTTTATTCGTTTTAAAAACTAGAACCATGGAATTTCCTATTCATCGGGTTTTATCCAGATGTTGGAGCTTGTAAAGTAAACAGACAATCAAATGTGTATGGACTGATTGAGGCATAAGCCGAATAAGGGGGCGTGTGTCCACAAGCGTGGCATTTCTGATTATGACCGATGATGTGATTTTTACTCACCGGCTCCAGTGGTAGGTCCGAAGCCATCATCGTCTTCTAGACCAGCTAGTTGGTCTTGTTCTCGGGCCAGAAAAGCCGCCGCAGGATCTTCTTCTGTTTGAGGCTGCTCAGCGCTCTCAAAAGCGTCGAATTCCGACATTTTTACCGATTTTTCTGGAGCTTCTTGTCACGATATGGGCGGAGAAAAATGGAAACCGGAAGTGGACAATTCCATTCTTCGAAAAATATCCGACAGATGGCAGGACAATACGCTAGACAGTGCTGCCATCAGTATTTGTAATTCTTAAGTTGACCTACTTTCTGCAAGTGAGTTTCACTTTTTTATTGACAGCACGAAACTCCAAAATGGGCAGAGCTTGGTACATGGACAGCAATGAGGAGGACCAAAAAGCTCCTCACATGACAGATCCTCCGCAATTCCTGGACATTGAGAAAGTTAATGAACTGACAAGTGTGGAATTTTTCAAGGTATTTTAAAAGTAGGTCATTTTTGCATGCAAAATAGTGAAATACATCCAGAAATTGTATTCATGTAGTTTTATCGTTGAGTACTAGAGTGTAGACTAGGGCACCACGTCACAGCAGCATGCGTTTGTCACATGGCATTACACTGCCGGTATTATGCAGTGATGCCTGTTTTTTTTTTTAGAAATTAGGAGTATATGCAAGAATATTCAATATTAGATATATCCTTGTGATTTGTCATAATTGAAATAATTACTGCATTATTTATATCAAGTGCTTCTTTTAAATATTCCTTTTAGAAAGATCAGTGACAGTGGTGTTATTCAATTGTATAACACTGAGAATCCGTCTTTTACTTTTAAATACGAATTTGGCTGATTGTTGAGAACTTCGCTGATTCCGAGTCTGACATATTGGGTGAATATTTAAAAAGAAAATGTTATTTTTCCTGTTGGGAATTATTTCCGCTGGCTCTCGGTGACTTGCATGTAACTTGTCTGCTTGAATTAAAAATTCTAAGTTTGTAACCTTTTATATTTTATTCAGGTCAATGCAGATGATTATCAGAACGACCAAATTCTGCAGGGTCTTCGTAAAAGCCGAGGATATTCATACGAGGACAGCGTTCGAATCACTCCGCAGATGGAGGCATATGACGATAAGGTACTAGACAGACTGTCCGGCAGACTAATAGACATAAATATAGCCAAGACTGTCATATACAGTTTAAAGTACATTGTGTCTGGAAACTAACATCCAGGCACATTGAAAAAATATTGTTTGCAATTTCTGAATGACCTAACAACCTCGCGAGCCTTAGTTCTTATAACCCTGTACTTTTTACTATTTACTACTGTGTTTTGGGAGCTTGTAACTTTATGATGCTGGCTTCCATATTATAAGAAAAAAACCCTACACATGAATGTGATTGTTTTTTTTGTTGAAAAAAGTACAGTATAGCGGGCCCAGATTTATTATCATATTAAGCGAGCCTCATTGCCAGGCCTATGACGTAGAAATGCTGAATTCAATGATTGATGTTAGAAACAAACTAAAATAGCCAATGCCTTTTACAAAACAACGGCGGTGATCATTTTCAAGGCATGAACGTTTGTGCACAGGATGGATATCATTTGGTTATATATCATATTAATTTTTCAAATGTTCCAGATGAAGATGTTCTTTAGGGAACACATCCACTCTGATGAAGAGATCCGTCTTGTGTTAGATGGAACTGGATATTTTGATGTCAGAGATCGAAACGATAAATGGATACGAATTGAAGTCGCAAAGAATGACCTGCTTATTTTGCCAGCTGGAATTTACCATCGCTTCACTGTCGACAAAAAGGTTTGTATAATTTAATGGGATATTTATTTAGCTTAGTGTGCTGATAAACCAGTCATATCTCAACGTAGGCCTATATATATTTATATATTTTGGGTTTAGTGCGGTATAGCAAACCCAAATTTATGACCATATTTGGCGTCCAAAGAATATAAAATAAATCATTATTTTGAGCGACACTCGCCAAGTTTTGAAGGTCTTGTCCAACATGAACAACATTTGTGTAGCATAGCGGGGGTTTGGGGGCAGTAGCCTTGAAGAAAAGATAAAAATAAACATTGTTCTTGCCCTGAACATGAAAACCGCTGTCATTTGTTTGGAACCACATACATTGAATTCAAGCTTTTACGTCATATGCTTGACAACCAGACTAGCTAAATATGGTCATAAATCTGGGTCCGCTATACTGTACTTTTTCCTATACTTTTATTAAGCATTGATGGAAAAAGAAATTCTACACTTGAAGTGCGAACTTGCTGCATCCAGGGCATGAGAACCTCTTGGATGATGTGGCTGGGCTAGTGATGATGCCGCATAGGGGCAGAACACGAAATACCACCGCACGAATTGTAGAACTTGCCTGGACAAGGAAAATTAACAGTGTTGCCGTGTTGTGCAAATTGCAACCTGGTGCTGAGATAATGAATCTAACAATCATAGATCAAAGTTGGGAAGAACAGAAAGACCAATACAGCAGCTTGAAGGTTGCAAACAAATTAAATAATTCTGAATTTTTTTCTTTTTTTTTCTCCAGGACTTCATCCATGCAAACCGATACTTTGTAGGTGAACCTGTGTGGACGCCAATTAACAGACCAGCCGATGATCATCCTTCACGCACGGAATACTTGAAAAAAATCGAAGTGTAATTTGTTGCTGAAATTGGACAAACGAAAGTACACAAACATTGATTCAGGTGCCGCCATATTAATGTCATTGGCCTATTCTCACATTACGCTGAAAAGTACACAGGCGACTGTTCTTTGTGTTGAGGTCTTTTGTTTTCTATTTTTGGCCTATTTAGCAGTTTTTTGGGGTGAATTTATCGAACATTCCCTGTGAAAGTGCTACTTTTTAAAAGAGTTCATAACTTCATACTAATATGCAGTATTCTTTATTTCTGTTTTGAGTTTAATCGATTTGATTAGTTAAACTGATTATTTTGATTTTTCATTGCTTCCTGTAAAGGTCACTGATACAGTGTTTCTGAGTTAATTACTTACAGATAAGACTATTGTATAATGAATATCATAACGGCAATAATTTAATATGCTCATTGTGAATGATGTCACTTGATGAGATTTTTACAGATCATGAATGAAAATTAATGGAGTAAATTCACTTGTGCCATGGCTTAAAACATGTTCTACATGTATTTACATGTTGGTAATAACATGTTACATAACTTACATATATATATATATATATATATATATATATTAATGTTGATTATATTGTTATCATGACTGTAAATGCTCCAGAAATATAGTTTTATCTTTTCATACAATTAATGCCTTTGTTATTTCAAGAAATATATAGTGATGAAATGAAAAGAAGTCTTCAAAATCTGCCGTATCATGCTGCATGTGTGAGATCATATGACTGGTGAAATAGCATTATGTCGCTGTTGAGTGATGAGCTGCTTTGTTTTATCATTTTAAAGTAAATATGTTCTGACTTGTGAGTGAATTTTAAATGTATTTGTCGATGCATTTAAGTCGTCTCTTTATTAGAAGATGAGAAAGCTAGGTCTTGCATCATAAAGCATGGTTGGCAAGACTGTTCTTTCAATGATGCAATCTTATATAACAAAAACCAGATAAGGATTTATATTACAAGTTCAACAAAATAGGGAGTTTTAACTTGAATTGTTCGCAGTATGACCTTTACGCTTTGTAAATAAATTGATAAACATCTTATAACTCCTTATCACTTACCTAGGTGAACTTGCAATTACATAGGTCAAGGTGAAACACATTGATTGCTATGAAGAATCAAGATAGCAAGATCCGCTCACTGCTCTAGCCTGGTTCCTGGCCCTACCGCTAGGGCAGATTCTGAGGCATCAGTTTAATGGTTTGCGCAGAATGCATTGGTGCAGCTGAAACAGTGCAGCACTACTACTATAAACCACGCAGCCACTGAAAGGTTACTTTAGTGTCGGCCAGTTGTTGCACTGTATGGTATATAGTTCTGAAGGTCCTTCCTAGGTTCAAATCCTGGCCCAAGCATTCAGCCATTCTTCATGGCCTACATCTCAGGATGTCATTAGCATGAGATGTTACTTTGGTGGTGCTGAGGCAAGTGAAAGATCAACATATTGGGTAAATGTATAAGTACTCCTTCAAGGGCCCTTGTTCTCTCATCTCATCAATCAACTTCTGTGAGTGGCAAGTACTTGTCTTAGAGGGCTGCACCTGTCTACAAGTCGACTGCTGCGCCATCTATATTGATTTAAGTGGGCGCAACTGCGGGCGTCTTACAGATTCTCCTTTAGAGCAACTCACCAAATGTCTCTCACAACTAACCCAGGCAGTTTTGACCTATGGTGTCCTCGATTCAAACTTGCTCATATTTATACAAGGAATACAAATCCGCTGAAATTAGGTCTAGACCTCATAGAACTAATTTGTTCGGTCAGCAATACGTTATACCGTTATACATGCATAGCGATAACGTAAATGTAGGTGTCCGGGGACCCTGAAGCTTGACGGATCGAGCAGAGACGGGCTGCACTATAGTCTGAATTTTGGCCACTATCTTGCTCCTCTTTACATTGTATATTGTACTTGATTAGGCAATTGTGATGATTATTCAAAATTTTTAACAATGGACCATTCAATTGTTACATAGCAGCTACATTCTGTAAAATCATGCAGTGTCAAGATTCACAATGATGATAACTAAGCTAGGTCACCATGTACTGCCACCTTAGGCCATTTACATTAGGTCAGGGAGTTTTTCCCCCCCTTTTTTTCTTGTTTTTTTTTGTTATGTTGAATTGGAATACTGTCTAACATCGTCATGGTGACAAAGCAAAACATGTCACCATGACATATCAACTTTTTTCATAGCTCAGTATATTTTTGAGTGCGAATAACTGAATACATATATACCTCTATGTATGTCAGTACTTGTGTTTTAGCCGCATTTTCACAGAACAAGTTTACAAGCGACGACCACTCTCCACAAACTTTCAAAATGGTCCGAGCTTGGTACATGGACAGAAATGACGAGGATCAAAAAGCTACTCATATGACAGATCCTCCGCAATTCCTTGATATAGGAAAAGTCAATGAATTGACGAACGTGGAATACTTCAAGGTATTTATGCGCATTATATATACTAGAATCATGTAAATTTCAGTTTTATGCATATACTTTCTGTTGCAGATGCATATTTTATTATCAGCCAAAAAAACTTAAAACCAATTTATAAATCTAACTTGCTTAGTAATTTTTTTAATGGATTTATAACCTGTATACTTCTTCTGCATAAAAGAATCGCAGAACCTTTGAGAAGTTTCTCTTGTTGAAAAGCGGACTGATTTTGTATAGTATATACATTGCTCAATATATATTATTGAATAAATATATTTATTTCTAGATCAATGCAGATGACTTCAAAAATGACACAACACTTCAGCATCTTCGTAAAAGCCGAGGATATTCATACGAGGACAGCGTTCGAATCACTCCACAGATGGTATGCTATGATCAAAGGGTAAGAGATACTGATTAAACGAACTGACGGTAAGATAAGAAATATATTATTAATATATATTCACATTTCTTTTGCCTGGCTGTGAAAGGCGAGCTGTAATCAGCAATGATGATCTTTGATCATTGCTGATCTTTTGAGTCAAACTTGTTTGTTATAAATGAATTTTGTAATAATGCCGGTCTGTTTTAAACAATGTGCAAGATTTTTGTAAAAACTGGGATCATTACTCTAACCAGACTTTTGTCATAAGCTTCCTCCTAGAAGTTGTTGTAATATGATAATGCAATGTGCATGAGGGGCCGCATGGATAATCCTGTGTCATGTACATGTACCATGGCATACATTTTTATACCCTTTTTTTTAAGAGCTGTAGCAGATTCAAAGGTAGGGGGGGGGGGGGCGGTTTAAGGGGGGTTCTTAGTCCAGTAACTGAACTAGGGGGTTCTTAGCCCCCCTCCCCTTCTTGGCCTAATACATCACTGTGCATAAGAAATTAGAGGGAACACTGCAAACAATTTTGGATCTGCCCCTGACTTAAGGGTTCTTCTATATAACAAAATTAAATTAAATTGCATTGTTGATGCAATGAATTGTGTATTTATATAGATAGATATTAAATATACCTAAAGACAATATATTTATATTAAAGATAATATATTCAGGTTTATCATATATTATCTTTAAGTGAATGTTATAGTTATATAGTCCACATAAATAAATAATGTTTGCAAGGTTGATTAATTAATTTGTGGTACTAGTTTGGATAGCGACTGTCATGTCACACCAGAAAAGTGTATAAGACTGAAATTCAGACGTATTTAAATTTATTGTACCAAACAGTTTTCAGAAAATACCTAAGTAGCAATTTTGGTCTACATGGTTAGCGACTGTCATACCACATGCCATTTATTGGAAATAGCATGAAAATTAGTGACATTAAATTTCAGTGTCTAAACAAAATCCAGAAAATACATATTCATCATTGATATTCTGTTGTATGTTTAAAACCCATGATGTTTCATTAGCATCACTGTCGCGGTCAATTTCACTGAAGTGATTTATTCAACTGGTGTTGAATGTTGTATTGAAGTCATTGATGTTATCATTATGGTTATCCACTAGATTAAGCTGTTTCTGTTGGTAACATTTTCTGACACAGGAGAAATCGAACTGCACCTATTTGACTAATCAGCTATCAAAATCGGGTTATCAGCAAGCTGTCAAAACCGAGTTGTCAACACACAGATTCATTTGTGTAAACAAAAGTACGTGCTTGCATTAGGCCACGCCCACATCTATTTATAGCCTGGTACTATTTTAGGGCTTTTCCCGAAAATAACGGCCTCCTCTTTCCTTATTGATATCTTATCAATGGACTGCAGGTTGGTGTTGTTTGCATTACTGTTAGTTCATATTTCCTTCTGCAATTAAGCTTTATTTCATTCCCTTCTGCTCGTTGCTTGCGTAGTCTTACTGATGAACAATGAGGCCTTATGCATTAATTTCTAAGGCCTAAGTGCCACAGCCAATCACAGAGTCTGTTAGAGCTCGTTGCCTTGCAAAATGGCCTTGCAAAGAAATAAGCTCTACTCTGATTGGTCGAACGTTCATTTAGTTGACAAGCCTCATGGCAATGGACATGGCTCCCATCATGTCCCATGAAACATTCAAAACCATAGTTCTACTGCTTGTCCAGTCTTGGAATCACCTAGAAATGGTCATTAACCGAGTTCTAACGTGAGTTTCTTCAAGTTTGTCAGGAAAATCCTAAGTAAAGAATGATTTTTGTGTAAGTAGGTCATTATTATTTTGTGCGCATCATGGCCGCGCAGATTAATTAGGACAACATAGTTCCGATCCGGTCATCTGAGAATAGCATGACAGTAGATTTTGTTTTTGGCCAATCTCTAGTCATAAAAGCCCTACGGGCGGCCCCTACGGGGCCCCTCCTGCGGCCTAATATGATAATGCAATGTGCATGAGAGGCCGCAGGTGTGATTTAAATTGTACGTTGCCATTTTCATGCATATATGGGTAATATCACGTAGATCTACTTAATTGAAAAATCAATCTTTCTTGGAAAGGTTGTTCTGGAGGCTTTGATTGCTAAATAGTTGCAATTCACTTGAATTGACACAGGATATCGATACTGACAAATTCAAGGCATTGAACTACAATAAATTAGTTGCAATTCCTCTTGAAATTATGTATAATTTTTAATGTATAGAGTTTTATCCTTTATATTTTACATGCGTTATTCAGCCATTTGGTTGTGAAAAAAAAAGAAGAAAAAAAAACACCTTTTAGTAGGGGAAAGGCTTGATTTAGCACACCAAATTTCAAGAATTACTGCAATTTATGGGCCAATTTTTTCTTAACACAATATTGTGTTATCAATATCTGATATACTGAAAATTGTAAACGCAAAATGTGGTTTTGAACTACTCAAGCTCATTGCTCTTGTTGCTCACATTATATTAAATGTGTTGCTGAATTGTGGATTAATATAAACTTTTAAGACATTGTTTACATATGGGCTATTAGCTCTTGGTATAATCATGGAGTCACTAGTGACTCCATGGTATAATACACAATTATACAATGGTTTAAATGCATAAAATTTAGTGGACGCCCAAGTCTTATCATCTCATCATTATGTCTGCCTCTAACAGCTGGCCATATAAACTGAGTAAGCTTCAGACTCAGTAACATTGAAAAAAGAAGATGCACAGTTATAAATACACAAAACGTAATTTCAAAGCGACAGTTTTAGCTGAAAACTGCATCTTTCTATCATTTTTAGAAGTGGAGTTCTGCAAGTTCCCACTTTTTGACTGAACTGATATATTTCAGGTAAATCTCTGATTATTATTAATAATTATAAGAAATGAAGGTGATAGGTCAAGTCAAGTGCATTTCCTGCAAAAGTTATGTGCAGACATTGTTTATGTCTGGCCCATTATTTTTTGTTACAATGTGTATTGTTTCTACTGTTTTGGTTACATCATGTACATTGTAGACTTGTGACATAATAAAGGCATTGTGACGTCATCAATACAAGTTTGTTGTGACGTTTTGGCCTATATTTCTCGTGCCGAATGACTGCGCAATGATATCTAACGTTCATTAATTAGGACAACATAGTTTCGATCTGGTCATTTGAGAATAGTACGTCAGTAGATTTTGTTTTTGGCCAATCTCTAAACATAAAAGCCCTACGGGCGGCCTATTATCTTTATTCAACTTCCTGCGCATGTACATAAAATGCGGTTCGATATAATCGGCCCAAGCGGACTAGCGCTGTAGCGTTAGCATATACAACATCTCCCTTTTTAAGTTAACATTATAATACTTTAGAAATTAGAATGTTATATAATAAATTGGCCCACTGTGGACTACCTGTTATAAACATAAGTTGTCATACATTTAAATAAAGAGTCTTTTAGCACATTGGTGTTTAAGTGTCTTTGTAAGATAATATTGTCCATAAATTCAAGTGATGTCACAACCATGCTGGAAAGAAATACTTTGATTAGAACATAATGCATTTAATGCATTTGACATTATTTACAGTCTATATACATAGTTATCCATCAGTCACTAAAGCCTTATTAAAAGTCTTTAATTTGTTATTTAGCCCACAGATAGTCTTTATGCCAGCTTGGACGTCTGACTTCTCTTCTCGATCGAGGTGGAGTACGACTTCTGTTACGAGGTACGGGAGGAGCACGATGTTGCGAACGGGCTGTTGGTCTGTCCGTTGAGAGTCTGGGCTTGGGTGGTGTATCCTGTTCAGGTGTTGGTGGTGTTACCGGGTCTGGTTGATACGCCCAAGGTGTTTCTTGTCTGGGAACCACTCTCATCATAAGTTGATTCCGAACGACTGCTCCGCTTGGATAGGTGTTGAGAGTATATGAACGATATGCTCTTTGCACTACAAGTGCTGGTTCATTTCTCCCTTTAACCCACACAGTGGAACCTGGTGTTACAGGTTTATGTTCTCTTGCACGGTGGCGTCGATCGTACTGACGCTTTTGATTGGCCTTGTATTTTAATTCCTTGGCATGGAATTGTACCTGACTAGGTGTAGCAGGTTTTAACCGATTGGGATGTACTTGTACATGATCTCCTGCCCATGAGCAATTGAGCTGGGGAATATCCATTGTGGATGGGTGTGTTCCGGTATGCTAATAGTCCGAGTGCCACATCTGTATTCTTGAATAGGATTTGCTTGAAGGTCTGCATTTCCCAGCTGGAGTACTGAGGTCCATTGTCACTTCGCACAATCTCTGGAATGCCATGTCTGGCAAAGATGGATTTAAGAGATTGGATGACCTGAGTTGATGTTGTTGTTGCCAATTTAATTGCCTCAAAAAATCTTGAGTAATAGTCGACAACAATAAGATACTTGTCGTTTCTCGAGCCTTGACACAAATCTGTTCCTACGATTTGCCATGGCCGTTTTGGAATTTCCGATGGAATCAGTGGTGCGGCTTGATATTTTCGATACTTTGAGCACGTTCCACATTTTTGAACTGTGTTTTCGATGTCCTTTGTAATTGAGGGCCACCAAAGTGAACCTCTAGCACGGTTCTGACAAGATGTCCATTGTGGATTCTTTGTAGCATCTGCGCTCGCAACTTTGAAGGAATCACAACAGCAGTTCCGTTTAACAGTAGTCCAGCTGCAACACTCATAGAGTTTGCATGAATCCGATAGGAATGAAACGGACTATCTTCAGGAAGGTTACGAGGCCACGAGTTAGCTACATAGTCTTTGACTTGAGATAGAATTGGGTCTTGGTCTTGAGCATCTCTAATCTCGGCCAGCTTGGACTTTGTTGCAGGTAGTCCAGCCACAACAGCAGATACATAGATATTGATATCTTTTTCCAGTGCTTATTGCAGATCCCGATCTTCATTACGACTAGGTGGTGCCCTGGATAGTGCATCAGGTACAACCAGCTGTTTTCCAGGTACATGTGTAATTGTGAACTGGTACCGGAGTAGACGCATCCTCATCCGTTGGATTCGAATGGGCAGTTGATCCAATGCTTTCTGACCCAATAGGGGAATAAGGGGCTTGTGGTCAACTTCAATCAGAAAGTCCTTTCCTAACAGGTACTGACTGAATTTCTCTACGGCATAGGTAACTGCCAACGCTTCCTTTTCTAAAGTGGCATATCTCTGTTCCGTTGGAGTGAGGGAACGAGATGCAAAGATAATAGGAGCGAAAGTTCCATCTGATTGTTTTTGCTTCAATACTGCGCCTATCCCTACACCGGAGGCATCACTGGAAACGACTGTGTCTGCTTCCGGACAGAATTGCTTGAGCACTAAATCAGAGGTGATAATGTCTTTCAATTTCTTGAAGGAATTCTCTTGTGCAGCACCCCAAATCCATTCATTTTGTTTCACAAGTAAGTCCCGGATGGGTTTGGTAATCGTTGCTACATGAGGCACGAACTTCGCCAATTGGTTGATCATACCAAGAAATCTTTGGATGTCTGTGATGTTCTGCGGAGTACTGAAGTTGTGGATTGCCGACACTTTGTCTGGATCCGGCTGAATGCCTGAATGACTCACAACATGTCCAAGATATTTAACACGTGGAACAGAAAATTGGCACTTTTGCTTGTTCAGTGTTACTCCTGCACTTTGTAATCTTTGCAACACTGCTTCCAATGCGAGATCATGTGCTTCCTGTGTAGGAGCATGTACTAAAATGTCGTCCATGAGAACTAACACATTTTGTATTCCATCAAGAATCTTCTGCATTTGGAGAGTGAAATATTCTGGAGCGCTTGATATCACGTAGGGAAGCCGATGAAAGCAATAGCGTCCCCAAGGTGTTATGAACGTTGTCAACTTCCTGCTTGCTTCGTCCAGGCGGATCTGCCAGAATCCTGAGTTGGCGTCCAGTTTAGAAAAGACTCTAGACGAACGCAACTTTGCAAGAGTATTGTTCACGTCTGGCATCAGATGCCTGTTGCGCATAACACACTTGTTCAATTGTGTTAAATCGACACAAATTCTGAGAGAGTCTGACCGCTGGGAAGGCAGTCCCACTTCTTCATTGTCTAGGGCTGCTTTTGGCACAATAACTAGTCCTGCACACCATTCCGTCGGTTCTTCGACTCGCGAAATGACACCCTGTTGCTCCATATGGTCAATTTGTTTCTTGGCTGCTTGTTCGTAGCACACAGGTATTTTCCTTGGCACCGTAATGGCATAGGGTTTAGCGTTGGGACACAATGTTATGTGATATGGTTCACGTAGTTCTCCCAATCCTTTAAATAATTGGGGATAATCCTCAACTGCTTCAACACGTCTGACCAGATCGAACTGTGTCAGCGTTGGACGGCCCAGTAAGGGGAATTTCAAGTTTCTGACTACATACAAGTCTTGCAACTTTGTTGTGTCTTTGATTGTCACGTTTGTGCTGAGTTTGCCGACAACTGACATCTGGCCGCTCGCTGATGTAAGGAACTTGTCTGGTGGCGCTAATTTTCCCATGGCTGTTTTGTAGAGCCTGTAGGGCAACACTGTTACATCTGCCCCAGTATCGATCTTGAACGTGATCGGTTCACTGTGATTCACACGAATGTCAATATTCCAAGGTTCTGGCGATGCTTGACTTGTAACTGCTCCCATAAAGGCTGTATCCGAGTCATCGTAATTGTTGTCGTAATCCTCGTATTGCTCGTAATCCTCGTATTGCTCATACTCCTGCGGATCTTGTCCTGCTTCGGCGGCTAATACTGTACGACAGACTGTCTGCCAGTGTCCTTTTCGATTACACTTTCTGCACCTTGCTTGTAATGCTGGACAGGCATACCGAGCGTGTTGGCCTTGTCCGCAGCGTCCGCAGGTCTGCTGTGGTCCTGAAAGGTTGCGACTGTTTCCCTGAGATTGATGACTTGACCAATTAGCTGGAACACGACTAGATTTCTGGAACGTCTGTGGACCAGGTGTCTGGACAGTTGGTCTCTGGACAGTTGGTCTCCGATTAAAATTATACCTGCCAGGTCTCTGTAGGACGGCGTTGACTGCGGCTGGTGTCTCCAGACTGGTACTGCTAGCGCGCATCTCTTGTGCTTGCTGCTTGACTTGCTCTGAAGCTCTGACTCGCTCGACAACTTCCTCGACCGTGAGATCTTGCTCCATTTGGAGTCTTTCTGACAGCTTCAGATCTGACATTCCAGCAATAATCTGGTCTCGGAGGAGCTGGTCTCTCATTTCACCATAATCACAAGTGTCAACCAGTTTAAACAGGTCAGTAATGAAAGACTCACATGTCTCTCCAGACTGCTGAAAGCGTCTATTGAACTGAGTTCGTTCGTACACAATGTTAACTTTGGGATTGAAATGTTCCTCAAATTTTTTCTTCACTGTGTCAAACTTCTTCTGGTCAGCATCTGATAATCCGAAGGATCTAAAAATGTCTTCTGCTCGGGGACCCATGTGGTAAATGAGCAGGTTGACGAGTTCAGCGCCATCATCTCCAGCTTTGGAAGCCACGCGGAAGGGATCGAATCGCGTAATCCAGGCTTTCCAGTCTCTCGGATCGAAGCTGAACTGATCTGGGGATTGTATCTGATAGACTGCCATCGTCAGTTGTAGTTGTCAGTTCCGGATTGGATTATAAACTATCCATTTTCTCTAACGGGGAGAACGCGTTTCGAAAACGCTGCCACCATGTTGTATTATCTTTATTCAACTTCCTGTGCATGTACATAAAATGCGGTTCGATATAATCGGCCCAAGCGGACTAGTGCTGTAGCGTTAGCATATACAACAGAAGTGTCCAATTGTACAAGACTGATCAGTTTTTATAAATTTTTTCAGACAGCAGGATTCTTTACAGAGCACATCCACTCTGATGAAGAAATCCGTCTTGTCGTAGAGGGATCTGGATATTTTGATGTCAGAGACAAAAATGACAAATGGATTCGCGTTGAAGTCACCAAGAATGACCTCCTCATCGTGCCAGCTGGAATTTACCATCGATTCACTGTTGACAAAAATGTTAGTAAATGTATCATGTAATTTTTTTTTGCAATATTTGATCGTGGATTCAGTATCGTTTACTGGCTGTAATTTCACATGGTAATTTTGATTTGTGAGTTGTGGACCTCAATCTGCAATTTTTTTGGTATGATACAAATAGACATAATAACAAGTCAAATAAATAACAAACTATTAACCAGATAATTTAAAAATTCATGAAGTCACACACTTATGGTATCAGCAGTCTGTCAAGTGTCTATCAAGATTAATGAAGATTACCAACAAAAATATGTGTAGATTAGATTCACACATTTGTATATCGAACAAAAAATAAATGTAAAACTTGTAAAGTTAGTTAAAAAAAACTTTGCCAGGAAGCAGTGACCGATAAATATTCCTTCAAGAATGCTATCTGGCTTTTGTCACTCTCTGGCTTTTGTCACTCTCTATATCACCTTGTGTCAGGATAGGTGATCATTTGTTTACTGTCAGTACTGAAATATGTCTTCATGAAGCAAGCGTATTTTATCTAGTCTACAACATGTGGCTTTTATTTTTCCAGGACTTCGTGCTTCTTAACAGATATTTTGTCGGTGAACCTAGCTGGACGCCCATCAACCGACCAGCTGATGACCACCCCATTCGCATAGAGTATTTGAAAAAGTTAAAGGGCACATAGGCCACTCCTTTGAAAAATATTGTGTTTATCAGGGGCGTAGCTCAGGAAGGTTTGGGGGGGGGGGGGGGTTGTTTTGAATTAGCAAAAGTTTGAAAGGCCAAAAAATGGTTTTTCATGATTAAACAGCCTTTATTTATTTTCATTTCCATAATTATATTTCCCGTTCTTTCCAATTTCAATAAAAACAGGTCCAATCGGGGAGGAGACTTTCTACCCTCTAATGTCCTGTGTTACTACGCCCTTGATATTGAGAAATTTCTTGTGCTACATACTCTCCAGTTCTTTGACAAATAATTAGTCTCGTGCTAGTAATACAAATTAGTGGAAGCTGATATTTCCACTGCATTAATATTGTCAATAAAGACTCAATATCATGATTAAGGGGTCAATCGTTTCTATGACGACCTCTATTGGCTGAGAGTATTGGTCTAACAACATGTAAATTCCTCCCTAATTTGCATGTCTTGTAATTTGAAACACTTCGTTTTCCTCTGTTACAGTAATTACTTTCAGGACAAAATAACAATGCCTTTTTTTATTGGAAAAATTAGAAATTTATTTCTATGTCATGGAAAATAAATCATTACAATTGTCATTATGCAATATTTTCTTCCTTTTTTTCAAGTAAAGCATAGTAGGTCTGTCGAAACAAAGATCATGGAAAATGATACCCGGGATCGCTACCATGAGACATTTAAAGTAATTAATCGTACAGATCAACAGATATAGCACCAAGTCAAAAGAGAATGAGATAGGACTACGAAGCACACAAAAACAAATGATGAACACATCTTTCATAAATATGAAAGATTTACAATTGGTGGATTTTGAAAATTTGTGTTGTCCTTGTACGCTGTACATTCATACGGCTTATGATCACAATAAGTAATTTTAGAACCTAGTAACTTCTGAGACTATATATGGCATTACATGCACATTACAGACTGGTGAACAAATATTTGTAAAAGAAATTGTGAACTGTATTACAGTGCTGTGCAAAAGTAAGTGAACTCCCCATAAAATGTAAATTTCATTAGTTTAATGCTCTTTGAGCTGTTTTATGGTCAAGCAACAAGATCTTTTCCAAGAGTAAGCATAGTTGGTGTAATTTCATGATACTGTTTTGCTTTTTTACTTTTAATAATAAGAACCCTAATTACAATAATTACACAATAATAATTTTTTCAGCGGTGTTCACTTCCTTGTGCATGGCACTGTATGTCTATAATGCAATTAATCTCACCCCTGAATTTAGCATGGGGTGGGAAAGGGTCATATTAATTTTACCCATGAAACATACACATAATATGTGTGTACAGTTTTAGCTTTGAAAATAAAGGTAGCATTATACGCGAGATCACATTATACACGCATAAAACGGTAAATGCTTCATACATAATCCACAATTTTGTTTCATCTTCAGCATTATTCAATACAATAGCTTTGTTGTTTCTTGAGAGAGAGATTAAACTCAAATACAACCGTTCGTAGGAAAAAATTTTAACCTGCGAACTATCTCATTTCTAAACTGATTTAAAGTTTACTTCGAAAATATTAAAAAACATTTATATTTTACATTCACTTATTTTGAATAAATACGAAGTTAACTGTATGAGCCAAACCCTTTCTAATATCAAATTCTCAACATTAGGAACTTGTTCATTAAAATGTAAAATAAATAAACCTTCTAAATCCCCACTATTGCGATATTTCGTTTACAAATGATGAACAATTTTAGTTTCATATTTTTTGGCACTTTCATTACCCTTTCATTCAGACTTCATACTTTAAAAAACAGGTTTTTGACAAAGACGCATTTAAAAAAAACTTATAATACGACAAAATAAAAGTAGTTTTGTATAATCATGCAACTACGCCAGCAACAGAATGGACGGTAATATATGCAATTAAACATGCACAAAATCGTGTAATCATAGACTAGAATATTATAGGTGGCTACAAACTTCAACATAAATTGACTTTGTCAGAACCGAGGTGAGCTGTGAAATACAAAATTTGCCGACATGATCAATAGCAGATTAGGTGAGTTCTACCCGTGCATATTAATACAATTTCAGAGCACACAATGTAAACTGCATATTTCATAACCTACATATACCAAGTTATTGTGCATGAAATGTGAGTATTAAAGTTTGTCAACAAATTAAAGCACTCATCTTAAACATTAACATCAATAACAATGATTGAGAGTGTTTTATTTAAAATAAAACATTCACCTATGTACCCTCCATTATTCAAATTATAACGTTTTGCATTAAAAACATGATCATCGACAGTCAAACTAAATAGACACAACGGCTCACAACACCATCTGACTGGACTTTACAAGCCCACAAAATTGACAGTAATTTAGGATAATATGCGGTCACATCAGTGAAATAAACTGAAAGATATTAATATACCCTGTATTTTTCGCGTGTAATGTCATTTGATACATTTTGTAACATTTCAAAAATGCTTGCTGGGTCATTCTCTCCATTAGTGTATATAACGGTAATCATCTCAGGGGGACAGGAAAAAATTGAAATATCCACAGATTTATTGACCCTAACAATTCAATTAAAAAAAAAAAACTTGTCTATGTGCAAAATACAATGATTTGCCAGTGTAACTGTTTTCGGGTTGGCATCTTCCCTCCAACATTATTCTATTTTTTCCACTATCCTGAGCAGGACCTTTTTTTTTTTATTAAAAAAATTAAACTTTTTTTTCCCCAAGTTTTAAAGATGTGTATTTGGTTTTCAACATTTTAAAACATAATTTCCTAATAAAATGCATGGCCTTTTGTGTATTGTGCTTGCCAAAGACTAATTTTATGTCACTGAAATAATTTGGGGTTAAAAATTACTCTTTTAAAAATTAAGATGCTGACAGCATATTGAAATATGGCATTAAATTGGAATTAATTGAGAGAATGACCCTGCTGACCATATGAAATTTTCAATATAATTCTCTAATTATTAGCATATATATATTTCTATATATTTCTATATATTTCATTAATACGTCAAGCCATTGGGATACAATTCCAGTGAACAATTTTTGATCACTTAGATATAAATGCTCTAAGTAGTAGTTATATCCCTCATAGTCAACTAACATTTTTGTTGGTTATATCCCAACACTGAAGGCTCCACCAGAAATATTTACTAATTTGTTTGATTTGTTTAACTGTTCTTATTATGCAAATAAGTAACTGTTTGCACTCACAAGGGAGTTAACCAACATTTTCATCGATTATTTCCCGCTCAGAACGAAAGGAGATCTATCTAGGTGGAGTAAAACTACATTGCGCAGTATATCATGTATTATACTCAATGCGCGACCATATTTTTTGAGCGATAACACACCATGAAGTTAAAATTACCACAAAATACTATTAAATAGTACTTTCTACATGCTACAAAATAAGCTGAACACTGATGTACTAATGACTTAAACATGAAAATGAAATGCACATCTCGGAGCACGATAATTCAACATTTAACATAAACAACACACAAACAGATATGCTATATTTATGTGCCATTTTTGCCTTGCAAACTTGAAAACTTTAACAGTTAATAAGAAAATAGAGTCTGATACACACAAGTTCATATCATAAGACATCAGATTAAGGCTAGATGCCCAATGCAGGCACTGACAAAAATATACGCCCTAACACACAATCTGCAAATTTATCAGCACTTCTTTCGTAATAGTGCAATCCTTTAGATTGAAGTTTACAGCCAAATTCAAGTCTCGAGAGCATAAACTACAGAAGTTGCTACAAATGACAGGATTTTCTCAGAATCTGATAGGATTAAAGAAACTTAAGTACACGGTGCAGACAAAGCCTTGGCACTAGAGGATGTTGCCATGACGATCAAACTGATAGCAACAATGCATTGTGTCTCTTACCAGGCCTATGGGTTATCTTATCAAGAGAGGCTACTCTTTTATGTTTCACTCTTGTTTTTAGTTTGTTTTATTGTACCTGTATACACATCTTTTTAGTCACCAAATAGTTTTTAAAGCCCATGTTTCCTTGTTTTTAAATTGTGACTTTAAATAAAAATAAATTATTGTTGTTGTGATTGTCCTTCTGTCAGCTTGATGCTCATTTAAACTCATTTTATTCGGTATGCTGGCCCTCGTTATCCACAATTGTTTTTAAACTTTTTTGTCTGCACCCTGTATTTGAACTGAAAATTCAGATTTACCCAAGTTACATATATAAATATTATTAGAGTCAGGAATATATTATACCAGTGCCTGCATTTAGCTGAGTATATTCTGAGGTTACCATTGCTATATATATATATGCTCAATCAGTTAATTCACCTTAATTCCACGCCGCTTATTTTGATACCGATCCAGGCTGCTATCGAGCACATACAGCATATAACGTAATTTATCTTATATCTTTCTTCATGGCTAAAGGTTCGTTAAGAATGTTGGATCGACAGAAGCAAGTTTGGCTGACAAAAAGGCATGCATAGCGAACAGGAGCGATTTTAGATTTGTGCATTCGATGTCCTGCAAAAAGAAAAAGAAACCAAGTATTAATTTAAATGCATGAAACATCACAAAAAATTATTTACAGTGTAAATTCCAGGTAGTTATCAAGATGGCCATCCTGTAAAAATACATGCACAGATGTATTTTTAAGTTTCTATGTAAAGTATGAAACTTTTCCAGACCATACAGCCAAGTCAAGATATGTCAATTGAATGTAACCATCATCAATGCAACTGTGACCTGAATGAAATATTACAATAACTTAATCTTTTTCATATCAAATATATTAAAAAAGTTTTCTAGCCTGGTACATTAGCCCTTACCCTCGTTTCCACTTGTTGGTGGGAGTCATTTAGAAACAGAAGTTGAAGTCTTGATTTTCCATCGTCAGACGACCCTTTGAGTTGTGAAAACCGGTAATTCCACATGTAACTCTGTTATAAATATGCAAAATATTATGGTATTTGGTTTTTTTTTTCTTTTAAACTCTCTTCACAGGAAATTAAGCACCAAAGACTCCTCAAAATCATCCAAAATGGCCTTAATGCCAGTGAGATAAAATTAAACGTCATTGTTCATTTTGCAAGTACATCTGATCATCTGACTATAGCTTTATATATATATTAATTTCATACACATTTGGTAAAACCATACCCAGTGATATGTTAGTACCAACAAGACAATTTCATAGAAAGTTACACAGAAGATGCATTATCAGAAATTGCATCTCTCAAATTTTGCAAACAGTCAAAGCTTGAGTTCGAGTGATTACGGATTAATAATCAATTATATAATAATACCCACACAACAATTCAGAGTGAACTCTTTATTAAGCAATCTGCAGGGGATAGGCCCTGAATCATTAATTAAAGTACTCAGCCACCAGTGTTGTAGTTTTTATGGGTCTGGTACTTGGAATTTAAAAGACCCAAGTGTGAAAGCATTTCACACAACATACAGCAGGGGATTAAGGAGGCTGCTCGACCTCCCCCAAAGACACACACCAGACTGTTACCAGGGATTAGTGGACTGCCCCTGTCTGTTGACAGTGTACAAAAGATGTGTGAGACTGTATATCAACATTATAAACAGTGACAATAAGAAAGTGAGGTTTTTGGTCAATATGGCAAGTCTTTGATTGGTGGAACCCTGGACAAGATCAGTAGGCAGTATGGATGGATGCTAAGACATATTAAATGGCAAATGTCAGCTCAACTCAATTTGCTGCAATGATGATGAGCAGGCTATTGTAATAGCTGTGAAGGATCTTATTTTTGGACAAATAGACAAAGACTTTACTCCATTAATTTTCCATTAATGTATAAAATAATAATTAAAAAATTTTTTTTCCATAATCACAGAGCTCCCAGACTACTGCTGGAGCAGAGAAACCTCTAGGAAACACAGTATAATCAGACGACCTAAATTAAAGAGATATTCACCTTTGTTTCGCTGTCGTACAGAGAAAACCCAGAATTAAGATCTAATGTAAACCCAGAAAGTTGTCCTCGATAAGTGCAACCAAATGTCTTGTTCTGAAAATAAAACAGAAAGCAATAAAAAAAAAATTCACTAAACAGATAATTATTCCAGAAACAGGTTTAATTCTGCAAAACGTTTCAAACAGCAGCTGAGCAGATCATACAGAAGTTTTGTGGAGCAGCAGACAGGATATTTTAGTTTGTTCACGTTTTCAAAATTTTACTGTAGTATCAATTTTATCAGAATTCAAAAGTACAAAGGTCTAGAAATAAGTCATTATTTTCATATAATTATAATCTTTTTTTTGTCAGAAACATGAAATTGCACAATATAAATGGACTGTTCGTAAAGCAACACAAAGTCCAATTGTTCCAAATTTTATACATTCAGCAGATTCTTTGACCCAGTTTGAGTTTTTGACCCAATTTAAGTTTGGCGGCGTTAACTTCTTGCGTCACATCAACTAGATGATAAATGTGCAATTCCAAATTCCTGGTAATGCTCTCAAATCAATAATTGGATTTACATATTTTTGATACATATATCTCAAGACCATAGAACCTCATAATATAGTGTCCTCTAATGTTGTAACTGTTCATTATTAATGCATAATTATCAAACATGCCATCGGTGGCCTCTGGTGAGCAACACCTTTGAGTCTTACAGGGCCTGTAATTCTGGTCAGTACACGGAAGTTTCTGGTCAAAGCGTCCTACTGATACTCACCCCTAAGTATTTGACAGCAAGGTAATTTGCACGATACCATGCTTTTTCTACTCGCAGCAATTCTTGCCGTGATTCGACAGACATGTAATGGTCGACACCTTGGCCCGTCTGTATCAAGAAGCAGTGCTGTCGGGCGTCTAAGAACTCTGATTCCTTAGAAGTAGAAAATGCAAATCACGAAATGCTTATCTGTCTAATAAAGCATCTATATTCACTAAACTACCTGATTTTGAATAAAGAATACGTTCGTTAAAAATTAATTTTTTATGTAACTTTAACAACAAAATTAACTGATCAATATAAATTTACTACATATATCAATTAAGCAAGAATCATAATAAAACACACTGCATTTACCTTTAAAATCCTAAACATACATTCATAAATCCTGTCTTTATTTTCACAGCGCGCCCAATCTCTTTGTTTCACCTGTAAAATAAAACACCTTACGTTCAATATGCATAAATCTGAGCTCATTCAGTAAAGCAGACACAAAACCGAATAACATTTTATATTTACAACATCTCATTACCGGGGGAATATCAAAAAGCATGAGGTCAGGCCCTTTGAAAGATAAATAAACGGGTCGCCATGTTTCCCAGTGTTGTGTGGGAGTCGTCCGTTGCCATACCCAAGAGGAGTGAACGACTTGTTGTGAAGGTACAAGCAGTTTGTTATTAAGCACCATCTGTGATTGTAAATAAATCAATTAATTAAACATCATAGTAAGAATGAAATAAATTTCGAATCTTGCATCACAGTATAAAAAAAAATCTGGGGGTCATATAATTTTTGGGCTTATTTAATGTGTTCTCTTACATGCCAGGGGTTCCAACAACCTTCTCCACAAAATAGACCCCATCTTGCAAGTAATCACAAAATGTCACACCAAAAAAGGGCCATCTTTTGGTAGATAGACGATGCATACGTCTGGTACAGGCAAGTATAAGGCAGATGCAGACGACTGCTTTGAAATTAATTGGAGCCCATGCAGACGTCTGCATTGCCATAACTTTTCTGACACACTGATATCTGTTGCAATAAGCAATTAACGGCCTCTAATGCCAATAAAGAGCATCACATGAAAAGATATGTACAGAGTATTATGTTCTTTATTGTATAATACGTCCATGACTGAACGATGGACGGCGATGTCAATTCCATTGCGTTTCCAATATTTTGGTCTGGATTTTCTCTCAGTGTATGATTTTTTTTTTTATAATTAATGCCTGGTAGAATCGTTATCTGACATATATTTAGTGTGTCTTGATTAATTAAGGTGATTTTGATAAAGTCTAACAAAATTATAATTTTGACAGATAGTGCAATCGAGAATAATATCATCAAAAACTTACAGAATGATTTGCTAAGAGGTTAATGTTGTGGTTAATACAATGAATCCAGTCACCCAAAGACTGACTATCTTCGCATTGCAAGATTCCTGATGAACTCCCACTCATTGCGACCACTTCGAAGGCATTTTGTCTGCAAATCGGAAATTGGAAATATAGAAGTGCACCACAACCCACAATACATCAGCCATCAGTAACAGAGCATATGAGAGGTTGAACAATTTAATGCTTCAGTTTTTTCACAATAAAGCCACATTTAGATTAATCTATTTGCGTATATATATGAGCATATGCGCATGTTTGTACGACAGAAAATAGAAACAAATTAATAATGTGAATGGTTAGTAAAATTGTACAGTTTCTATATTTGACATGCACACGGAGATGAATCAATGTAAATGTAGCTTAAAAGTGCCCCATTTATTAATTTTTTATAATTTTTTAAAACTTCAGAGATCTGAAATGTATTTTCCAAAGATGTTCAGACTCATGCTAACCACCATCTTATAACATATCGTGGAACTTTCTAATTTTGATAAATCACCTTTTACAAGACCAGATCTTGTTTAAAATATTAAACGCAAAGTATATTATATTAGAACAAAAACAAAATACCCCACGTTTTGGAAGAGAGGTGTGACCAACAGCATGCCACAATCAATTCATCATCGACTTCAAAAGATTAAGATCGTTTTTCTTTCCTTAAATGCTACTTTTTGATTGACAGCAGTGTAGCTATGAACTAAAATCTACACACTGACATCGGTTTAAGTTCTTTAACAGGATGGCTGCCACTTACTTGAGGTCAAATTTAAGAACTTTTCAAGGGCATTATATTCAAAATTTCAGATCATAATATCGGCACACCAAATTATGAACAATCCAAAATAAATTTCTTGCATAACTTCAATGTGACTTTTAATCGTTAAGCTTCAATAATGGAATTTCTGCACTATAATTTAAGAAAATTTTTTACCCCCAGTAACAATAATAGTGGTTTTTAGGACTTTTTAAGCCCTAAATGTGAGAAACTGGATTTCAGACTTTGTAAAGAATTTTCAAGGATGCGTGGCCATCATGTTTAATCCTGAAAAAATTAGATACCTTATTTTGTCAGTCGCCCTCTCATAGCGAGTGACATAGGCACAGTTTAAAGGAATGGTGGCCACCGTCGTCCACTGACGTTCTAATCGCACATCGTTTTCTTCTTCCTCTGCTGCGTTATTTTCCTCATCTCTGTCGCTACGGCGATCTTAAAAACAATAGAAGAATTGGTTTACATTTCTTTCAACTATTAAATTACACCAGCAGTTTTTCAGATTAAGGTGACACTTATTTAATCTTAAGATGAGAAATTTGCCAACAGGAAAATAATATATGATTATTGAATTTTCGACCAACCCATTAAAATTGCTATGAGAGGATCCAAAAGCTTAAGATCAAATGAGTGTGGCCTAATCTAGATTTAATATAGATCCTGTCATGATAATATCCATTCAAAGTCTATGTTCACATTGTCAATAAATACCAAATTTACTAATTTCTTACATATATGTCAACATATATTTTGCCACTGAAAGATTACAGCGAGTTGGACACGGGAAATTAGTGTAAGACCATAATATCCGTATATATTTCAAATAGGAAACATTCACAGAATTCATTTACTGATGTCCAAATAAATAGGACAATTGAATATATGTTTGAACAATCTCAAAACAACCAAGCAGAATATTTCCTTGAATAAGTTCATCCCTTTGTATAATCCCAAGTGGACAACATTCTGACATCCACTACAAACTGCTACACAATACAGTCCGATGAAGCAGAACAATTTGGTGAAACATCACAAAGGTAAAATACATTGTTTGTGAAAAGAGAAAAGTTATATTACTCAAGCAGTATATTTATACTTACTCCTATTGAGAAATAAGGAAGCTGGTCGGAAGTATTTAACTATTAACGTCACTTCGTCCCCTGCATTTTTGAGCGCTTTGACAGCATCGTCGTGGCATGCGTTCTCTATGTTATTGTTGTTGACCTGAAAAAGGAAAAAATATATCAAAAGATGCAGACATTCCAGAAAAGACAAGACAAGACATTCCAGAAAAGACAAGACAAGACAAGACAAGATAAGATAAGGTATTATATGACAAGACAAGACGAAACGGTTAACAAGTGCGGTGAAGATGAAATGAACATAAACTAATAGCCGACTGTTAACCTACAAAACAACATGAATTATGATGTTTGAAACATTCTTCGTAAAATTATAGGTTATTTCATATCCACAATGAACAGAATAGAATAGATTAGAAGTGTATTGACATTGGCAACTGAAAGTTAAATGATTGTACAATATGTAAAATATGTGAAAGGATTTAGAAAAAAAAAAGACATAAACTTGAATTGTATAGGAATAAAAACACACAGCAATAATATAAATCACAATGAATGTTCTTTCCGTAGTTACTGCAACCGTTGCTTAAAATTTGCTCATTCATTGACTATCTTAATTCCTGATCATTCCACATTAAGGTGACACTCGTATTATTTCTAGCTTCTCAGATACGCCAACATGATGAGAAATGTGCCGACAGAAAACGTGTCCCAATGTTATTTGATATAAAATTTTATTTTATTTAGGAATTTTCGACCAACCAGCCCAGTAAAATGCCCCTGAGGGGATTTGAGAGCTAAAGATTCTCATACGCTACTGCATGGTACTTTTATCGATTTGGATATAAAATAAAAGCTGTACAAAATGTCATACTATTAATTTGAGAAACATATAATTTGTTGATGGATGCAGTGAGTCCGGCATTGCACATTGCACAGTACCTGTCAGCAAAGTTGTGACTGACAGCGAGTTGCAATGACCACTTTTTCACTTCCCTCGCTATATTAACGTAATTTCTCCAATTACCAACCATACACCCCTAAGTGACCGTTCCCGGGCCACAATGATCATCCTTGACTGTGAGCCCGTTCACATGTAGATGTAGATCTATAATATTCTGAATGGCGAAAACAACATGTATGTCTCTCATCTACAATCTCTGTCAGAAAGGTTTGGACCCGCGCCTGGCTGTCATTACTAATGCCTGCAACTTTCTGTTGGCCGTAACTTAGCAAACTTCATGAAAGAGGTTCTAAAAGTCGCTTAATTACCTTAACAATTGCATCACCAACAAATAACTTCCCCGTCTTGTCCGCTGCTTGGTCTTTGAATATCCGAGAGATTAAAATGGGAAGATTGTGCTCTGCACCTCCTTTGACACTTAGACCAAGACCTCCTATCTTCTCTCTGATAATTGTAACACTTCTTTCCTGTAAAAGATACATGCCAAAAACTGCATTCATTCAGATAATTGCAACAACAGTATTTAATGCTACTCATAGGATTGAAATAAAAACTTTAACGCGTGTGCATTTTGGTTAACAAATGCATTATTTAGACCATTGGCATTACAACTTACGTTCTGCTAATTAACATCAAAACTACCTCGGGCATACATCCACATGCGGACTGTCGTTTGCTTTGATAACTCAGCAGCTATAAGGCCCAGGGAGACAAATGACGGCCTATTTTGCTGCTTACCTCAAATCAGATTGATCCATTTTATTATTAGGATTAACATTGACACAGAGATTTGTTTATCTGCCACCTGCCTTAAGTTAATGACGCAATAAAAATGTGAACTATCAGAATTGCATTACGGATCATTGTGTTTGTTTGTGACGTCACCCCTAGTGCAATATGTGGGGGCGCCACTGGTATTGTGTTTGCATGGTCCATGGTAGGTCCATGGTACAGACTGTGCATACAAATTAATAAGGCCAGCATATGGAATAAAATTCAATGATGGAATCCTAAATTGTTCCTTAGAGTTATTATAAAGTTTATCAGCATGGCATGTACAACTACATCATGAACCTCTGAGCTTAAGCACAAACCTTTGTAAGTAACGCAGGATCAATGTTATCCGAGTCTGTGCAGGCGTACACCAACTCTTCCTTCTGAACGATGAAGTTATCTTCCGTCAAATTCAACCGGGCTGGACAGGGAGGCCCTTTGTTGTCAAGTAGCAGAACCAGGCCATGTCGCACCTGAAATAAAGAAAAATATGTAAGTAATGGTTTAACATTGCATCATCATATGAACATCATAAGCTCAAGATTATCATACAAACCAGAATCCTACAGTACTTTCAACTTATCCAAGTTATGGACACAGCAGCACAGTGAACCACGTCACTATTACAGGTATTCTTACTGATACCAAGACACGTACATCATCAGACCAGCAAAATTTGCAGCAAGTATAGTCTTGATGCGTAGTTCGTGTATTGTGAATAATGACTAAACATACGAGGTAAATATTTATCCAAGGTCATTCACAGCGACAAAATGCAATAATGAAACAATGATGTATGAAGCAACCTACAGTGATCAGTGACCTTGACCCATCTATCAAGGTCATGACACAACTCAGCAGGTCGAATAACAGAACTGTCAACCATTAAATAGCTGGTATCTAATAAGGCACAATTGAGCGGTTACCAACTAAAAAACACCAAATATAATCTACACGATGTCGTAGGTGATCAAATGCATGCAAGAATACCCTGCAACTCAAAACGAATCATGATATCACATAAAAAAATTCGATTCTTGCCTCCGGAGGAGTTTCGTCTGGCTCAGTAAGAGCGCGAAGGATATGACTGTCGTCTGGCAACAATCGTTCCAATGTCGTCATGGCAACAATATCTGTGTCCCATTTGTCCTCTATTGTTATCAGGTTGTCATGGGCAACCATTTGAGTTTCTGTTGATTCTGTGCTGCTCTCAGTTGTACTTTCCTTAGAGACATAATCAACGTAACCATGGTGATACTTTTTCTTCAATTTTTTATATGGAGATAATACTGTCGCCTAATAGTTCTATCTAACAAACTGCAAAGGCTGAAGTCATTCTACTGAGTCCAGAATTGTGAGAAGATACTAGCAAAATAAGATAAAGGAAAACTAGAGGCTTTGAAATGAACCCAGTGCGTGCATCTGTTAAGATTTCCCAATTGTAACAATTTCACTGCCTCGAGATCACCTCAATAATAAGACCACCTAACAATTGTGATCTCCCAATATTTGGGCCTATTTCACCACCTGCTCTAAAAAAGCATAGTGGTTAATTGAGGCAAGAACTGTTTGGGGATTAATTTTATCTAATTAGCGCATCCATGCACAATGCCACACTGGCCGGCCTCGGCACTCTTCATGAGCTGCATCCCAGCTGGATGTCAATTGCATGAGATGTTAAACTGGAGGTGCCCTGTACTTGGTGTCTATACTGAGGCAAAAGTCGATCAACATGCAGTTTTACTGGCATTAGCTCGTAATACTGGGTGAGGCCATTTTCCCTCCGGCAAAGATCACTGTGCACCTGCAAGCCATTCCATTGGTACAGGAGTGACATATCAATTATATTTGTGTATCATGGTGTGGACTCCAAGCACTGTCATCTCGTCCGCCTCTGGAGCTGGCAAAGCTTCAGACCAGTAGCACTGAGACATTGACATTGAGACACTGACTTTGAGACACAGACTTTGAGACATTGACATTAACTATCAATTGTGACTTTAAATTATATCCTTGCAAAACAATTCAGGGTGTTCTTGAATTTCTTTGGGAGTATTTAGCTTTCAAACACAGGGTTAAACCACATATGCTTAAGAGCTCACACCAGTGCCATCACTGCAGTTGCCTTATGCCAAGTACTCATTACACCTGGGTGGGGTGAGGCAGTGCTTGCAGGAAGATCTGCCCAACTGCTCAGATGCCATGGTGGGGGATTCAAACCAACAACCTCAAGATCAGCTCAGCAGGCAAACACCTTGGCCACTAAACCACTGCATCAACAACAGCTGGAAGTAAGTCATAAGTACAAATACTGGCCATTTTGGAGAGATGGTCTTGTTGGGAGATACTAGTGTTGTCTGTTATGTCTGGTTGTAGTGAATTGTCTCTCAACTACTGCTTTCAACCCATCAAAGGTCTGTTTGAGTTGTTTGAGACAGTGAAGAAGACCTGCAGGCACACAGATGGCTGAGTCAGTCAGCTTCAAAAGGTTGTACTGTACACAAGCATTAAGGATTATTTAAGCAGACAATAGCCACATATCACTCATTGCAAACGCTAGAAGCAATGCCAGCTAGAATTGATGAAGTGTAAAAAGAAAGTGGTCATTGGCCACACTACTGGAAGGTCCAAATTTCTGTTTTTTCCCCCAAAGTTAAAGCACCACAGATTAGTGCACGGTAAACTGCATTGCAATGGCAGTTTGTGAACTGCAACTGCAATGCATCGCTCAATAGACTGCACCACATACTGCGCAGAGTGCTGACCAGGTGGTGGAAACTACAAACTTGCTGTTTGCAGTCAAACACCTTGGGGCTGTTTCAATGAAGTTTGTATGATACGAAAATTCTTACAATCCTCTATTCTTACAAAAATCTTAAGAAGTTCTCAAGTGCATTTCACTAGAAGAAGTCCGTTGCACCGGATAGGGCTGATCAGGACATGCCGGTGCAAAGGCAATGAGTCAGATGATGAAGCAACCTTCTAAACCCAGGACCCAGAGGTTGGCAGCCCAGTGCGCTACCACTGACCCAAGCCCCTGCTCTCAACAGCGCTGACCAGCTGACCACACAGAGCTCTAATATACACTTCTTTCCAAGGAGGTATCATGGAGTATGCAGCTAGAACACCTGATCATAGCCAGACCTCCATCTCTGCTCTCAATCATAAAGGGTGAAAAATGTCAGAATTGAGTGAAGCCAGGTGACCCTCCATTGACCTGGGGGTGGGAAGCAGGGGTAAAAAGATGTTATACTGCGCCCTCTGGCTTGTAAATCGTGAATTACCACCTGTGTAGGAAGTCGGAAATCCCAGAAGAACAAAGTCTTAGAAAGCGAGCTACTCGAAACGCAGTTACCTGTAACATAAACCTGGATTTTTTTTTTTTTTGGTGCGCTTTGTAATGTAAACACCTTTGTTTCTTGGCAATATTACAGCGGATATTACAGACCTGGAAACTAAACTCCAGAGGACGTCATGTGAATCAAAGACTCCCACTGGCTAGTGTTAGCTTAGAGGCTACGAATGTCTTCTTTGTTTCTTTACTATTTCTTGAGTTACGATCGGAGGCTCTTCGTACGAACTGTTAGTGAAATGCACTTAAGAACTTCTTAAGATTTCATAAGAATAGAGTATCGTGAGAATTTTCGTATCGTACAAACTTTAGTGAAACAGCCCCCAGGTGTCCGACTACAAATAGTAAGTTTGTAGGTTCAAATCCCCACCATAGCATGGAGGAATTGAGCAAATTCTCTGCAACTCTTTGCACTACTCTACCCAGGTGTATAAATGTGGAACTGGCTATGGACAGTGATGGCGATTGCAGAGAGCTTAGCCACCTGCTTTTTTATTCTGTTAAATATGACATGTACTCCCTAAAGAGTTGCGACTCTCAGCGACTCCAGTAGATGGTCTACTTTGATGCGGTGTAACCTTACTCCATAGAGAGTAAATTTATTACTCTCAATCAGGGTAGAGGGGTTCTACTCCGTTTGCAGTGATAATCTACCCTGTTTTTATTTCACATTTCTCTAGTACCCCAATCATGACAACGAAAAAGGCACTCTCCAAATGTAAGTATTAGAACATGACAACATATCCAAACATGCCGTGTGACTCCATGGTCGGCCTTACACTGTCCTGAAAATGGCCTACATTGACGTAAAATGTTAAATGTGAATAGCAAACACTATGTGCCAACTCTTGTCTGTGTATTCAGCCGTCAACATGGGGATATAACCGCAAGGGCTTAACAGCTCACACCAGTGCCATCCATCACTGTGGTTACCTGTTGCCAAGTACCCATTACACTGGGGTGGGGTGAGGCAATGGTTGCAGAAGGATCTGCCCAACTACACGAGTTGAGTTGCCATGGTAAGGATTCAAACCCGCCACCTCATGATTAGCAGGCGATGGCCTTAATGGCTAGACCGCAGTTGATCTGATGCGGTCGACACCTGACCAACATCAAGCCAATGTAACACGTACAAAACATTTTCCAGCATCTACACATAACTAATCACACAAATTAGTATTCATAGTATATGTCGTTAATTTTCATAACAAAACAATAATCTGACGACAAAACTTTTTTTCTAATTCACTCGGGTCCTACTCCCCCATAGTTTATCATTGACATCAAATTAAATTTTTCTTTTTTGGGCTGAGAAGCACAAACACAGGTTTGTTGTTAATTCACTATCAAATCATGGCAGAAATCACATGACTCCCATGTGACCTAGCCTCAGTTTCATATTGTTGCCATAGTTCCCATGGGAACGAGCAACAGATGGCCTTGAATTCATGGTATGAATTATCATGGTTTAGAGGCAGGCAATGTTAGAATCTACATTGTCTAAAGGGCATTTCATTTGTTCCACGAGGGTATCTTTGAATTAAAGGCTACAAAAGAAGGGAATTTAGCCTAATGTGTGACATACATAACCAGGACCTATTCAAGCATAGCCAGAGCCTTTCTCACCTTTTGTAGCAATATTTAAGGCGATGTGAATCTGAACGTTTTGTATCACTTTCGTCTAAGTTACAGTTTGCAGAACTTATTCGTTTTAGATGAAGCTACACTTAGCTGAGACTACCGAAATATTGATAACCCACTAAACCCGCATCTAAACTAATTCAGCTTCCAAATCTAACCTGGAAAGCATAACCATAAAATCCTACATGGCCAAATGTGCCTCACCCCACGAAAACCATGCGTTTTCCATGTGGCCATGTAATGGTTCCATTTGCGATTAAAAGTCAAAATATATATGTCAACTAATAACTAAACCTTTAATGTAGCGATACTATGGCATCTTCTGATGGCCCACAGCCTGTTATTTTATTAACAGAGGGCATCTAGGTATTGGCCATAGGGTTAAGGCTAAACTTTCAGCTGGATTTTGTTTGCTGGAAAACCCAATTGGCACTGTTTTGTATTGAGGCATGGCAACCTTGTGTAAATATATATATAAAATGGTGTGGATTCCAAGCCTTATCATCTCATCATTATGTCTGCAAGTCATAATTGAGACCATACAATACAATTCTGAGGCAAGTAAAAGAGCCCATCTATGGGGTTTACATGTAAAATGGTGTGGACTCCCAAACTTCATCATTTCATCTTTAGGTCTGCCTCTGACACAATGTTAATACCAACAGGCACACACTGGGTAAGTTTCTGGTAAATACATATCTAATCAAAACTATTGTGATCTATAATAAAATTATATCTACCTATTCCTAGAATTTCTACAGGTTATACATATTTTCTCCAAATCTTACCGAGCTTTCAGACTTCATTTTGCTAACCATGTTAATTTCACCATTCACAAACAAACAAAATGGAACAAAATGAAAATTCATTGCATCACCATGGTTACAACACGTCACAAATCACCATGACAACGGGTCTGTGTACCTTAGCAACGAGAATTGTTATCAAAATCCATTTTTAATCCAATTTAATGCGTTTCTAATCAAATTCATTCCGCGGTATTTTCGTTAATTATAAAAGTCAAAATTACAAACATTTTTTGAAGTTTCGTGAAGCGATTAAAGGTTATTAGCGATCAATTTTGGGAACAATTTTAGAGCTAAGCGAATCATTTTGTCAGATTTAGGGGGCAATATTTAAGCAAAATACAATTTGCCAGTGAATATCCTGGATTAATTACATCACATTTTGCTATTGATTAATCCAATTCAATTGAATCCTGAATACTTTTCTGCTTCGTGTCATAATCAATGACATATTGGATAAAACCTTCAATGCGTAATAGCAAATAAGTGCTAAATTTAAACTGTTAAAAGATAAATGTCACATTTATAAATTAATCCATGTTATTTGTAGGTGTTGTCGAGAAAATAGGGACTCTATATCAAATTAATCGTACACATTAGCAAAATCGGAGTTCTCAAATGGTCAAATGCCAAGCGTTTCCAGTTCTTTAGTTGCAGCACTATCTCCACAAAAATTGCATCCTTCGCAATAATTGTAGTATACAGGTTTGAATTAGCGAGTTCTTTGAATCATACGCTATATATAGGTAGTTCATATATGCCTTTCGATAGGTATACGATATTTGTGGTATTGCGACTCGTGTGTATCCTGAAGACTTTATGCAGTACTGCCATATTATAATTAAATACCTCAATGAACGGTCTTTTCAACAGACAATATACCGCTCTCATAACGGTTACGTTTCCAGGGAGTTGAAGTACTAAAACGACACCATAAAAGTACAAACTATAATATATCAGTTATCCCAATAAATCCAATTCTATATCATTTTCACAATAATATAATGCCGGTATCAATAACAGTTCACACGCAAAAACTAGTCTATAACTTCGCCATATTTTAGATGGTTAAATAGCTCCTCAATATTTTCGAGTAATAAAATATATCACTATAAACAATAGTACATAACCATTATGCATTAATTAATCCATTTAATCTAATTGGATATCATTCCTAACAGTATAATAATGCAAGTATCCATTATAGTTTATATAAAACAGAGCAGTACTTGGAGATTGCGTGTGATTGTAACACTGACAGGTTTCAGACCAGCAGGCTGACAGCACTGCTCCAAATCATGGCCCACCAGTCATGAATATGTCGATTTATGAATATGAAATCACAGGGGCGGAGCCAGGCATAACATGGAGGGGGGGGGGGCATGCAGTTTATCCTGTCGGGGTTGGTAATGAACCGTGGGATATCAGTAGATGTGGCGCGAATCCAAAAAGGGGCCAATTAGTCAGTCGGATGGATAGATAGATAAATGGATAGATGGATAGACAGATAGATGGATAGATAGATAGTTAGATAGGTAAGTAGAAAGAAAGAAAGAAAGAAAGAAAGAACGATAGATAGATAGATAGATAGATAGACAGATAGATAGATAAACAGAAAGACAGATGGATAGATAGATAGATAAATGGATAGATGGATAGACAGATATATGGATAGATAGATAGTTAGATAGGTAGGTAGAAAGATAAATAGATGGATAGATAGATAGATAGATATGTGGATAGATAGATAGGTAGATATGTGGATAGATAGATAGATACATCGATTGAAAGGTAGACAGATAGACAGATAGATAGACAGACAAAGACATTTATTTACACAAAGAGACACACATATCAGATAGATAGATAGATGGTTATATAGATAGATAGAAAGGTAGACAGACGGACAGATAGATAGATGGGTTGTCTTAACAATGACGTGGTTTTAATAGTGATGTTGCCTTAAATTGGGGTTCCACTGCATACATTTGCAGGAATATATTATACATTTAACATTGTATAAAGACATTTTGATTATGGTAACATAAATCATTCAGGGTGTCTTCAAATCAATTATATTTATTTTCTCAGTATTTGTGTCATAAATTGAATTGAATTATGGTTGAATTGAACATGGACTTAGTAACGTACATGACTATGACTATGTTGCATAAAGTTCCTTTTACTTCGACCCCTTTCCATTGTAATAGAACTCCATACCTGAGCACATTTCATTAACCATCACTACCACCCACCCTTCAACATAACACTGGGTATGTTAATAACCCCAACCCAGCATGGATCACCCCAGTCAATATACCCCTGCAGGGTAATGTGCAGATTGATACATTTCTAAATATCAACTGGAGCCACTGGATGTCGATACAAGATATGATACAGGATACCGAGTACAATATCACACAATACTCTAATCTATGCATCTATATCATAACAGGACCAATACATACTGGCAGGTATTGGCAACATGACGATATGATAGAACCAATAAATACTGATCTATTGGCAGGTAACATTGGCCAGTCAAAACACTCAAAGAATACTGACAGGAACAATAAATACTGATATTGGTAGGTGCCACCTGTGGTATTGTTGGATCTGCAATTTTAGCCAATAACAATTGGAGGATGGAAAGTCGATCAACATGCAGTTTTACTGGCATTAGCTCGTAATACTGGGTGAAGCCATTTTTCCTCCGGCAAAGATCACTGGAGCTGGCACAGCGACACTTTGCCTCCGATGCCTTAATTATGTGAGGTTATTCATATCCGTTCTCACCGGATGCAACAGAAGTTTATTGCACAATCAAACAACGCCTTACAAATCAATTCCATATTTGGAATATGGTGTCATAGTGTCATGGTGTAAGCTGGTCTCTGATTGGCCCATATCCTAGTATCTTTCACCAGAGGGCTGTACCTGCAAGCCATTCCATTGGTACAGGAGTGACTATTACCAGCTCATATTATTGATGGCAGAGTTGCAGCGGCCCAGCTAGTCGCAGCGGCCCAGCTAGTCGCAGCGGCCCAGCTAGTCGCAGCGGCCCAGCTAGTCGCAGCGGCCCAGCTAGTCGCAGCGGCCCAGCTAGTCGCAGCGGCCCAGCTAGTCGCAGCGGCCCAGCTAGAGCGACAAAGAGAGACACCTGGTGAGGCATTCAGCCAGAAAACTGCTCACCATCCATTCAAGAAAATATCATGTAATTCTCATATAAATCAAGCAACGCACATTTTAAGAGTTAGCAGAGGCAGAAGTCATGAGATGAGATAACTCCTAAAGCCTAAACCAGCACCACTATGGATTGAGCTCAATTCTCATGAACAAATTGTACAGTTGGACCCATATATAACAAGTTCCAGGAACATTGTGTGCCCTTAAAACCAGACCCACATTTAGTCATGTCCCGCTATAACAAACTTCAGTTATCTGAATATCTCGCGCACAATCTGAACAGCTGTTTGGGACACGTAAGCCTGTCTTGCCTATGTTAGAGGTTCATTACAACAAGACTTCACTGTATAACGAAACTCGGTTGAATCTTCAGGGTCCCTGGAAACTGAAGTGAACTACTTTTACGAAATCGCTACGCATGTGCAATGTTTTGCTGACCGAACAAATTCGTAAGCACTAAGATACCAGAATTTTGGGCTACCTTAAACGTAATTGAGCAAGTTTGAATCGAGGACCATAGGTCAAAACTGCCTGGGTTAGTTGTGCGAGATATTTGTGAGTTGCTCTTAATGAGAATCTTTTAACGCTCGCGCTGCTCGCCAAATAATTTAAAGCGAATACAGATGGAGCGGGCAGTGGACTTTTACACGGGTTGCAATATATTATAATTGGATTCGACAGTGTACTAAAGTATGCAATATTCGGTTTCATTTCATGAACTGGTTCCTTAATCCGAAATTGCTAAAAAGCCATCTACCCTCCCCTTAGTCATTCCTTTCATAAGCTCATGTCTCATTGTAAGTGAAATTCACTTACCGAGTCCACATCAAACATTCCTTTTGCCACGTCTTCGCTTCCCCGAATCTCCTTGAAAGTTAGTCAACATAGACACTGCAAGAGTACACTCAATTTAAAGGTTAATCAAATTGACCAATAGTCAATATTGACAGGGGTAGTTTGAGGCAAACAAGAAGTGGGAACCCGGATAGCATTGCCAGACAAGTTGGTCTGATCACGGGCGTCAGCCACCAAATTCAGGGTAGGATAAAGGATAAGATTTTATTCGTAACCAAAGTTGAAATACAAGTACAAGTTAACGGACAGATAAAATGGACACACAATTAAAAGAGAGTCCATTAAAAGTTGAAAGTCTCTAACGCCCATGGCACAAAAGTTTTGGCATAGCATTGCATTCTGCTCTTCAGTATTTGTAACGCAGCATCTGATCTCAGATGTTCACAAGACGGGTGGTGCTGTTTACAGTCAGTGTCACACAGTTTAAGAAAATAATTTAATCATTGAAATACATATATTCACTTGCCCAGGAGAGAGCCTCTGATTGACTAGAAACAGGGCGGACTTTGGAGGAGACACTCACCTTGACCTTGTCCATCCTCGCAAGCCAAGTAGCCAGGATGCTTGTCATGCAAATTGAGGTCATATTTATACCAATGATTTAAAGTATAAGACAGAGTAAACATGAACCACATTGACATTCATTTAGTACATTACATTGAGAAAGAGACCGTTTGAATTCTGCAACATCTTCTGCAAATTTAACGCTTACAGGAAGAGGATTCCACAGGGAAGCACCTTGGTAAAAAAGAGATTTTAAGCCAGACTGAATTTTATTTTACTTAGTTTGCATCAGTTGAAAGGAGAAGGATAGCTGGTTATCCATATAACCTAAATAAACATTATGTTACCATTAATTTCAATGGTAACACATTAATACAGATAGAGTTGTAAAACTACTTGCATTCCACTAAAAACTGGCTTACTCCCTCCTTCCAAATGAAGTGTATCGGAAGACATTTGGCATTCGCCATACTGGAGGGAGTTAGCCAGTTTTTAGTGGAATGCAAGTAATTTTACAACTCTATCTGTATTAATTGTGTTACCATTGAAATTAATGGTAACATAATGTTTATTTAAGTTATATCTGTATTTTAGACTGCACTGATCAGTGTTTAAAAGGAGCAACTGAGTGGTCTAGTGGTCAGAGGGCCCTGGTTAGCTCCACTGAAGATCCTTAGCTAGAATCCCGACCCAGGCAGTTCACCAGCTACATCTCAGCTGTCAGTCGCATGAGATGTTCAGTCAATTTAGGCAGTGCCTTGTACTAGGTGTCTATGCTGTCATAATGCTGTGGTAAGTGAAAGAGCCCACCCATGGGGTAAATATAAGCTTCAGACCATTACCAATTGTTTGGAGACAGGCATGCACCAAATCATATGCAACTTATAGCGGCTAACCAATCTATAATCATGATTATAAAAACACTACATCAATCTGGTTAACAACAATTAAAGTTGTACTAGTAGGAAAAATATATTAACAGATGAACCGATTATAACAATATCATGATTATAGCAGAATTATATGCCAGTATAGGAGTCAGTGGCATCATGTTAATGGTGCTGGAGTATAGTACCGCTCGGTGGCATTCAGCTGTCAAACCGAGCCAATCGATTTTGATGTAATGTCAACAACATAGAGGGAAGGAGGAACCAATATTCAGCACCTGATTGAATTCTCTCTCTTTGCATACA
Organism: Alitta virens; assembly: GCA_932294295.1. NCBI lineage: Eukaryota > Metazoa > Annelida > Polychaeta > Phyllodocida > Nereididae > Alitta > Alitta virens. The sequence continues at coordinate 10,317,311 of OW028583.1, read as the reverse complement.
AAATGCAATTAGCAGCAAAAGCGATCAGTGACCCACGAGGGGCTCCGGCGAATGCCAAAATGACAAAAAACACCAACTTCCGCTAAACGTGAACCCTGCGTCATTAACATCCGAATTCTGAGTCAAATACAAAACAAAGGACAGGACTTTATAAGCTCTATACTATTGTATATGGGGAAAGAAGGTTACTGATGTATATGACCTTCGATCTGGTACACAGGACCTCCTTTTACCACAGGAAACTATAAGGTTTCTCAAGAATGACTGCATTGCAATTGATTGAGAGATTGACAAGATTAAGGCAACGAGACCATGCAAGTGTATTATGCATCCATGGGTGAGGTCTATTATTTGCCAAATTACATAAATCTACACAAATGCAGAATAGATGCATCTATCTTATGTCCTTTGCAATTAAACTTAGGTTGAGACGCAAGTTAACATCTAAATACATTTAAAGCATTGGTCAACAAACACGTTTACCAGCTCCCCTGAAGGTCCTGGATACGAATCCCGGCCCGGGCACTCCACAGGAGCTACATCTCTCCGGATGTCATTCGCAACAGCAGTGATCAGTTATCAAACTGACTGTGCCAGTAGCATTGAGACAATACCTAGGACTATAGTCCATGCCCATCAATATACCAGATAACACCTTCAGTTAAAATCATCAAGTTCTCATACTTCAGTCAGTGCATTATTCATCTATTGTGAGTCATCTGTGACCTTTCAACCAGGAAACGCATGAGGTCGAAGGTCAAAGGTCAAGGCCACTGATTGGTGAAGATGATCATGTGATCTTGAAAACAGACAAGGGGGCCACCTGGTGATTTTCACGAACAACAGGCCCTTGTGGATATAAGGCAGACACAGTGCTGTTCCTTGTTGGCCTTGTTGATTTAACATTGGCTGTAAGGAAATACTAGCAGGCTTGGTCTACAAGTGATCTACAGGGTTAGAGTTTCTAGGGCAAAGCATCCGCCAGGTGGGGTACCAATGGGTGGTATAGTGGTTAAGCCATTAACCTGTCCGTGAGCTCCTCTGAAAGTCCCAGTTTGATTCTTAAACCTGCATCACCATCAATCGCTCTACCATCTGTGTTTCCTTGGTGTCTATATATGCTGAAGCAAGTGAATGACCCCACCCATGGAGTTCATATAATATTACTCTTTCTTCCCACTCTCAATTTAAAAGGGCTGTAGCACCTTAATACTAATCCAAGACTCTGATTTTGAACTGCCACAAAAAAAGAGAAAAAGCAGGCCTTCAGAGAAAGTTTAGTTATGACCAACTAGTTATAATATAGCGAACACTTTTTGAACAGTTCATCATAAATGGGTCCAACCGTACGACTAACTATTGCATTAGACAGCACCACGAGAATTGTAGCTAAAAGGCACCTTTCTCAATTTTCCACATTACTGTTTATGAATGAGGTGTTATCAATAAAGTTTCTAACTTGCATATTAAAGTTTATCAATAAGAATAGATACGTCAAGATGATTCTTTGAAAACTACTCACAGCAGTTTGCTTGGAGTGATATTTCATCACTTTCACTGGTGTCTCACAAGGAGTGCTATATGCCACCTGTCACTATTTGCTTGCTAAGACTCGGGTTGTATCTGTCATTTTCTAACTTTAACATTATATTTGTCAATAACCAAGATAAGAACAAGTAATCTCATTATCATCTTTTGCTAACTACACCAACATTCTTGGATGGGCGATATTTCATAACCTTTTTTGGTGTTTCACAAGGAAGTGCTCTTTCACCTGTTATTATTGGCTTATTTACTTTATGTCTCAAGTTGTGGAATAACTACACCACTATTGCAGCTGATATTCCTCAAATTCGTAAAGTAAACTTACAATTAACATGTTTAATTAATATCTTCAATTCACCATAACACCACCAACTGGGCAGTAAAACCATTAATATTTCCCTAATGACTTTTACAACTTTTCGCGAATGATTTTTCTTCCATCTGAATCAATAGAGAACTGGGATCGTTCGATATTAATCTTTACAGAAGCATGCAGAGCATGACAATTCGCAGATCCCAGTGACCAAGGAATTGATTTCAATCAGAGAGCTGGAAAATCAGCACCTGAGACTCCGACTGCATCTTTGCGGGTTTCGATCGGACACTTAGCCAAAGCTGTGCTGTCATTGCTGCGAAGTTATTGCATTGACATTTATAAACAGTAGCATTAATAACTTCCCAAGGGTTCCTTGAGACCTGTAACTGTTGTTGACAATAACTATAACACTTCCAAAAGAGAATGTATGCAAGGTCAAAACACCAGTCACATTTATAAGTAAAGTAATAAATAACTGTATAATTTATACGAAAGTGGGACTTCAGTTGAGCTGACTTTCAGGAGCATGTCTGCAACTGCATTGGTTCTTCAGCCTCAGGCACGCAGCTTTTCCCAGCAGTGAATAGCTATACTTGAACGTTTTTCTTGAGTAGTACTGTAATACTGAAGCAAGCTACTCTTAAATATCATCTTTAACTCAAAACAGCACTCCAAAATAACATGGTTAATGATGGAAGTTGAAGCATGCATCAGGATTACATCCGTTTCCACCTCTTACTTACAACTGCCTTAAGACTTACAGCGTGAATAACCACATACACAAGACTTCACATCATGGTAACATCAGGTAAACCAGCTGATTCTGCTGTTGCGAGTTAAGAACCAGTTTGCACTGAGCCTATTGCCACAATTCTACTTACTTCTAACTAGACCTGCTAATTGTAGAGCTCTAGCTTCATCATATACATGAGAGCGGAGTGCTAGAACTCCTCATTAACCCCGTTTCGCCCAACCTTAAACCATTTTCGCTCACCCCAGTGGTTCTCATTCCGCATTCAACTCGCTTCGTTCAATCAACTTCCTTGTCTGGTTCGGCTTACTACCATATTCATCCGATTACATGCTATGTTCTGAGAGAAGTTGGTATCGTTTAGAAGGCATATAATTTATAAAGGTGAATTGTGAAGTCATGATTCAAATATAGGCCGGTTCAATTATAGCCCGGAGTAATCGATAATGCAATAAAAATATTAAATCAAAATATTGCAATCGAGAAATAAATAAATAAATAAATATATATATATATATATATATATATATATATATATATATCAAACTGAAATATGATGAACTACTATCACTACAACAACTACTACTACATCATTAATGAATTGTACTTGCATATACATCCGAGTGAATCCTCATTTTTTGCAAAAGTTGATCTCCTTATATCAAGGGTATATCTGGTAATAATTCCTCAGAGCACACTGTTGTATTAGCTTGTATCCACAATGGACAATATCCAGTTGATGCACATGCAAAATGGAGTTTTGGTACCACAAAACACAATAACTTCACCAGTTACTAACAACACTAGTATTATCAGATGTTGCCAGCTTGCCAGTGATACCATAGCATGTCTGGAGCATGTATTTAACCAGTACATGGGATGCACTCTCGGAGAATACCAGGGTAAATAGAAGTGTCTGGGGGATTTAGCATTTACCCCTGAATGCAGATGGAGTGCACATGGCTACTTTCACCCCCTAACCCCATTAACTGAACTAGGCACTGTAGGGGGGTAAATTACTCACCGAATCCAAGCTTGGATCCAAGGATCCAAGGAGCATAGTATTTTTAAGCAAAGCCATACAAAACACATTATTTTCTCTCGAGATATTTTTTTGCACCAGGTGTAGTTGGACCTGGTTTATGTTATTTCACCAAGAGAAACAGGAAAATTATCTCTGACAAGCTGTAGCTTACTTTACTATTACCCCAGTTTCCAAATCATATTGTCAGAAGCAATAATTCATAGCAGTTCAACTTTTTTTCACTTTTCAAAAAATATTGGTACATCACACATCCACTAGGGGACTAAGCACGACTGCCCTCTAGTGCATATGTAATAGGTTGAGACTAATGACACATTACCACCAAAGGGTCATTCAATTTCTAACCGAAAGGACGGCGCTTGTCCGGTGCTATGCACCGGTTCTTCTACGAACAGATGTAAAGCATGGTGGTATACTGCGGGTAAAAGAACGTTACAATGGACAAGAAAACCAGTGCAACGCTTATTCAGTGACTTCAACGAAAATAGTACCTCATGGAGTTACAGTGGCCGACGTCGAAGTTGTGGCCGACACCGGAGTTGTGGACTTCAATAGTGACGTCCTGGGGCCGATCCAAACATTCTGATTGAAAAGGGTGATAGATATCGCTATTATTCTAAATCTTTCTCTGTCAAAATGTTCTGAATCCGCCCCTGGACGTCACTATTGAAGTCCACAACTTCGGTGTCGGCCACAACTTCGACGTCGGCCACTGTAGTTGAACTCGCGCCTTAAGTTGCGCTAATTCGTCGCGTTGATATTGTCTTGGGCTTAGGTTAGCTTGTTGGTAAACAGATATTATCCGTACTTTATTTTTTCTTCCTTTTTAAAAAACAAAAAATTATTTTATTTCCTTTGTAGTTTGGTTAATCTAAATTATGAAAATTCTTCTATTGAATTTTCCATCATCTGGTAATCTGGTTTAAATCAACTCCGCAAATCCACACTGATGCCATCTAGTGAATATTGCAGACATTTCATGAACAATAATGGTAACCATATCGTTGTCAATGGCTGCTTGATTTACTCACTTTTAAGCACAGACTCTTTCAATGCAAACTACAAACGATACCCAGCCAAAAATAAATGGACTCTTCTTATCTAGAAGAGATTAGACAAAGATTAGCCAAACAAACCAACGACTGACAATAGATAAGCACCAAGCAGCTGAGAGGGGCAGCTGGCTAAAACTGGCAGTGGTAATCTCAGGTCAAAGGTCAAACCAAAAAAAACACTGGCTAATAGGATGGACTTACTTGATTGGTTCGAAAGAAAATCACACAATTAAGAATTCAGAGTTAGACGATCGGACTCCATATATATGTAACATTGTCAAGCACTGTCAAAGAGTATTCGTTATAACCTGATCTACTTATATACCAATTTGGCACTGTCAAAAATTTTCTTTATAACCGGATTTCATAATAAATATATATGCAGGTTTCGTTTAAAAGATAGGCAAAACAATCCGTTCCTGGGCAGCGGGCTAGGCAATAACATCCCTATAATAACAAACACGTCTGAATGAATCACTAACGAGAAAGCTCTAAAACAAAGGGTTTTCCAATACAGTGAACCAGTCTTTTCTTTCACATTTTCCGAACAGCAGTGGCAGCATACCTCTATAAACAAATGCATTTCATTTATAACATTTAAAAGTAATGAGTACCAAACAAAAAATAATTAACAAAGGCTTATAATGCCATTATAATTATTGGTGTCCAAAAGATATTGGGACACCCTGTCATAGACTGCCAATATGTCCAATAAAGAACAAGTTGAATATAACTACGTTTAATTAATGCCACAAAAGGTATATCTCATGACAGAAGCTCGAGAAAATGGCTCAACATTTCGGTTATACAAAATCGGTCGGATACTGTATATTTCCAAGCCTTCCTAGCAATCTCGTGTGCATGTTATATTCTATCTTTTTTTCTACCATACCCAAAGGAAGCAACTAATATAAACACTACTAAACAACACATAGCGCAGGGTTTTTGGGGTTTGCCAGAAACCCTAATATTTTCCCTACTAATTGGCCCACCCTCCTGTCTATCAAAACCCACACGTTAGTGATTGTTTGCCACTAAACGGATAGTCCCTATGGGCCTGCCCCTCTTGACCTCTGTAAGAGGGTTAAACTGTACCCGCAGTCAGACCCTAGTATAACGAACCATTTGTGACTGTCAAAAAGTGTTCTCTATAACCGGGTTTCATTACACGAGGGTCTGGTTTAAATGTGTTACTGGAACCATGAACTCGTTAATACCGGACTCTCGTTATGAGTGTGCTCATTACAAACAGGCCCAACAGTAGTGACCATACTATGGCTGGCATATTCCTACATATATTGAATATATTTTAGTCTCTTCAAAACTCAAATTGAAGCCAGAATTCCTGGTCACATATTTCAGTCTTAATCAATACAAATGAGATGATACGAATATGACTTATAGTAGCTCTTAGTTTTTAAATTATTTTATGCATATACTTCATAGATGGTGTCTTTAACTTGCCTCATCATAGACACAAATATAATAATGGAACCTCCCTAAAGGGTTAAGACCATATAACTAAGATCACCTCTTGGCCCCAAATGCATTCAACTGTATTCTTGTATTTTACCTTTCTATTAAAACCACCTCACCATAAAGACTATAACTTGGCCCAAGGGTGGTCTTATTGCCGAGGTTCCACTATATATTAAGTATTTTACCAGTTTACAAGAACAATAGGTTCTTAAAAGTCTCTTTACATTGTTTTGAACTTTTTTCTTTTTTTTTTCTGTCTCAAGTTGTTTAGCCAAGCCAAGAGGAGAGAAGAACAACTTCCGCTTGTACTTTGTTGTCATGGCGTTGCCATGGCAACAGAAAACTTGGAAGGAATATAACATAAACAGAAGCAGATGGAGTGACGAAGATGATGGGTGGTACAAGTGTACTTGGATCCAAGAACAGAGGAAAGTACAGTAAGAAAAAAAGGAAAATAGTTAAAAAAAAAAAAAGAAACACGTAAAGTGGAACCCCACAATTACGACCACCCTTGGGAATTATGATATGGTCCTATCATCTTATACATCCATGGTCTTATTATAGAGGTGGGATAATGTGAACATTTTACATTGTAATTAGTATTGGGACATAGCATAGAGTCTCAAAATTGAGATGGTCTTAAAATCGAAGTGGTCTTAATATTAAGTGGTCTAATTTGTGGGGCTTTACTGCACACAACTCGAGAGGTAAGACATGTGCACCTGGAATAAACAGTAACTGTATTTAACTACAACATTGACAAGTTCATGTTGGTTTTTCAAAATGAAACTAATTTCAAACAAATTACTTGGAACTCAGACGTAAAATGTGTTCAATGGAAAACAGGAAACACACTAAACTGCTTCATTGCAAACATCACTGGTACAAAGCCAGAATGGTCTCAATAGTAGTGGCTGCTTTAATTCAAGGGTGGCCTTAATAGTGAGGTGGTCATTTTGACAAGGTTATCTAGTTTGAAAATACAGTAAAAACCTCACAATTAAAATCACTCAATTTTAAGACCTCTGATTTAGACCTCAATATCAAGCCCACTTGGTAGAGTTGTTAAATGAGTGGCTCCTTGGTCTGACACCTCAGTTATGCAAGTGAAAGTGGGTATACCATACATTTTGACCGATTTTCATAGCTCTGGGTTTATATCACAGGTGGGTGGATTAGGGCTTTACGTCTTGTATTTCTGCACCAGTTGGGCTTATTGGCACAGGCAGGGACCATGGCAATGAGATGAAGGATGAAACAGCCATCAAACTTAGGCTCCACCAGGAATCGAACCCAGGACCCAGTGGCTGGAAGCCCAGCACGCTACCACTGAGCTAGGCCCCCACCCCCTAGTATCACACAGTCTTTAGCCTCAATTGTATTCTGAGTTTAAAGTGAAGTTCTTTGCTCACTCAGAAGGTAGAGAGGTGCGGGGTATAACGGGTAACAACTACATAACCCCACCTCACACCCTCAACTTGTGCTTTGGAACCGCTCAAGAAAATACACCCATTTTCCTGCCGACCGCAAAGTGTAAACCGCTGTGAATGTGACTGAAGTGTGTGATCGTTCACACTGAGAACGCTTTATCTCATCATTATGTCTGCCCAAAGATAAATCTTAGGCATGCCTCTGGCGGCTGATCTCATAAGATGCTAAGGTTCGGATCAGTAGAGACAATAGCAAAGGCAATATTTGACAGGACAGGTATCCGTATCTTATGCTATAAGCACCAAATGAACTGTGGTGGATGCTACAGCTCTTATGGTGTGAAAATTGGAAAAAGAAAAAGAAAGATGAAATTATGCAATTCTAAGTGTTTAGAAGTTTATTTTGACTACTTAATTATTGAGCAGAAAATTCGATTTTAGTCCCAATGTTAATCCGATGTGGATTTTTCAAGGATAAAATTCTCAATTCGCAATCTCAATCAATCAATATGGAAATACTTTCAAGAGGGAATCAGCAGTAAGAAGAATGAGGTGTCGTTTGTTTCTGTGTGCCATCTCGTTGCCATCTCGTTGCTGAGAAATCTGACTAAGCAGCTGGGTGCATAATAGTTATCTGCCAGTTCCGCATTGGCCAGATCTTCTGAAGGTCTGAGATGTTAAACTGGAGGTGCCTTTTACTTGGTGTCCACGCTGAGGCAGTAAAAGATCCCACTCATTCGGTAAATGTGTACATTGGGTGGACTTCAAGCCTTACCATCTTATCATTATGTCTGCCTCTGACAGCTGCTCGCATAAGCTGACTATATATATATAAGCGTCCGACACAATGACATTGACAAATGTATGGGCCCCTAGATTTACGAAAACTTTCTGCGCAGCGCTACAAATGTTAGTCTTTGATTGCCTGCGATTACACATAATTGCCTTTACACCCGTTTGGTTGTAAATCAATGGATAAGTATAATCATTATATTGTATTATCATCCGATAATCACCAATGTGGAGCTTTTGACTCGGAGATTAGCTTTGTCGCTGTGCATGAAGCTACTTAAACTAATGTCGAACGGTTCCCATCAACTCAAATTGAAATCGCTGGGGCTATGCCTGGAACAAATAAACACACTTTTGCATCATTACTGTTGGCATTATTGGTGTATACATCAATTTTTTCCTGGTGTATTTTGCCTTAGAGGGCTTCTGTGCTGAGTTCTATGGGCCTTATTCATTGGTCCACTGCACAGTTTAGAATCACAGCCCAGCCATGTACCTGGGGGCCAGCAAACCAAGGCTAATACACATCTAATGGATCCCAATCACAAAATGGATTGATAGATTATCGGTCGACATGAAATGGCTCTCCTGGGAAATACCTGCCGTTATGAATGACCGCGTAAGGCGAAATTAGCTGTACGCACCGTGCAAATTGCAGGTCTGCCAGCGAACGTCATTGTGGTCAGTAGAATCTCCCCATTAAGATCACTCCTGGTGCAAATTTACTGGTCGTAATGGCGAGGTGGTCTCAATAGAGAGGTGAAATACACCTGGGCGGGTCCACAATTAGGTGGTCTGAATAGTAGTGAGGAGGTCTTTAAGCAATGTTCAACTGTATATATAAATATATTGAAAAATGGGAAACGGAGAGTTCAAAAGGTTAGTTAAAAAGAATAATATAACTGGAGTTGTTACGGTGCTGAATATTATATTTCTATAAATATTGATAAGTACACGAGGTCAATGACTGCTCAATTTAGACTCGGAATTGTACCAATACAGCTTGAAATAGGAAGGTACAGAGGCTTACCATTACGAGATCGATTGGGTAATTTATGTGGTGAAAACAAAATTGAGGACGAGTTTCACGTTTTTTATTGACTTGCACTTTTATGATGATTTTAGAAACAGTATGCTCTCAAAAATGTGTGATTTAGATTGATATTTTAGTAATATATATGGATTATATCGATAAACTTTTAAGTATTTGTTATAACTTCCAAAAGTATCTTGCCATTGATTCTTGGTCAGTTTTGGTTAAAGCAATGCAAAAGAACGTATAGATTGTGTAATTAATATCTGTCAGCTTTAATGTAAAGCAAGTGTGACTTATAGCATCTATGTGGCACCAAAGCAACTGTGCCTGTGGGTCACATGACCCTCCTAACAACCACCGAATTAAGCTCCTTAGCAACCACTCACACCATTGTTGCCATGGCCCTTGAATTAAACGCATTAAAGTACCCATGTAAAAAATACATAACCCTTATTCTCAGTGGCGTAGCAATGGGGGGCCTGGGGGGCACGTGCCCCCCCCCCCCCACTCAAAGGCTGTGCCGCCCCCCCCCCAGGTGCCCCCCCAGATTGGCTCACACAATTTCAGCCTCTTAACACAGTCACGTCGAAATGATCTATGTGGGCCCCCCCCCCAAAAAAAAACATTGTGCCCCCCTGAGTGCCCCCCACTCTGCTAACCCTAGCTACGCCACTGCTTATTCTGCCATGACCCGAGATTACGAACTGGAAATGCTATCAAGGTCCGTAACAAATTCCCCATGGATAAGCATTGGGACTAAAATCTATTTTTCTGCTAATTGCTTCAATTATCCAACAATATGTAAACATTAAAATTGACATCAAACCACAGATCATTCGCAATTATATGGAACCAAAAGTGTTCACATGTATTATCATAATATCCTGGGACAAAGTGTAGGTCCTTTATGTACTCCCTTCATGCTAGAACAATACATAATGATCATGATGATGCAGCTACTGTTCCAGTTTCATCCTCCACAACAGACAAAGCAGGCAAGTATTTTTAGAATTACGAGGGTTTTACCCCAAAGAATACCCTGTTGGTTTGACTAAGAAGCCAACACAAACACACAAAACAATATTTATTATTCTGTCTTTTTTAGGGCAACAAGTGCACACTACAAGTTCTTCCCGTACGAAGATCGTTTTACTGTTCGATTGTCATCAGATCTTTTACAGTAAGATGTGCCCCTAATTGATGTCCAATGCCAAATGAGTAACATACCAACTCATCATTACATTTGCCTCTGGCAGCTGGTCATATAAGCTGACTAACCTTGGCATTGGATATTGAAACATCAATGCTACTCGGTTAGCTTGATAATTCGACTAAGACAGACATAATGATGAGATGATATCACCATGTTACACATTTACCTTTTGGGTGGGGTCTTTTACTCGCTCCAGCACAGACTGGAGTACATCTCACTATCAGTCATGTGATCAACATCCAGCTGAGATGTAGCTTACGAAGAGCATGGAGTCACTATGACTCCGTGTGAAGAGTGCCCAGACCGGGATTGCCAATCAGCTTCCATTAAAGATAGTCCACTGGGACCAGCATGCAAACTACTCGACTCTGGTTTGAATCCTGGCCAGAGCACTCTTCGTCAATTACAGTCAACCCTCATTTATCCGGGCCTCAGTTATCCGGTTCCTTGAACTTCCTTCGCTATCCACACACAGTTGGCTGGGAACAAATCTACTTAGTGCATTTATATATATTCAGTTATCCGGTTCCCTCATTTATCCGCACAGTTAACTCGGGGACGAAGGTGTGCGGATAAGTGAGGGTTGACTGTAAATCTCATCTGGACGTCATTCACATGGGATGTTAACTTGGTGATGCCTTGTGCTTGGTGCCTATGCTGAGGCTGAAAGACCCCAGCCATTGGGTAAATGTGTGGACTCCTAGCCTTATCAAGATGTCAGTTACATCAGCAAGACAATAATAACTTTACAATACGAATGACATGAATCAAAGGCTGCTTTGGCAAACAAGATATGTGTGCCATCTTGTAACACTGAGCCAGACAAGGGACTAAAATGGGCCATGTGACGTCACAAAGAAATTGACTGTTTACCAGTTCTAGCACCAAACACAATGGGGTAGTTTCCACTGTTGGGGGCAAACTGCAGCTACATTGTCATGTGTACAGTACCAGACCTACCAGATCACTATGCTGGTCGTGAGTTAGAAAGTCAGAAGGTTATTTATACACAATGAAAGTTCCAATTTCATGAATGTGAAATATGCTATTTTCCAGAAACCAGATGCTAAGGAAATGATGAGTTAGGCAGAGACTAAATTCTGACAAGCTCTTCCACATGCTAAGCTAGACCTTCCTCCAGAAAACACAGGGGCCATACGTCACAAAACAAATAGTTAATTGATGCAAAGAAGCACTTAGTAGTGACTTGGACTAAACCCAAGGTAGTGAGTAGTAGAAGTAGTAGTAGTAGTAGTAGTAGTAGTAGTAATAGTATTAGTTGTAGTTAAGGTTGTAGAAGACTCATTACGGTAATATATATTTGCTTATCTGTTAAACCAGACCCACATAAAAATTTATAAAGATTAGAAACCTTGTTATTAAAATGCTGATGCTTATGCATAATGGTAAGGTTTTCTACAGTCAGACTGGTTAATCTATGCATGTCTTTTAAACCAGACCCACAAGTAATGAAACATGTCTGTTAAATCAAATGATAACGAACACTTTTCGGCCATCCCAAATGGTTCGTTATAAGCGATTCCGACTGTAAAGCATGAAAGCATTATTGGTCGTGCACTGGGGCAGAAGGATGAAATTGTGAAATGGTAGAGGATAGAAGAGTCTCCGGGTAAACAGAACAGGCAGCGGACACAAACAAGAAGTCTCGCGACAGTCACGTTGGACATGAGCGACAACCAGTATCCGTCCCTCCCCAATATTGCTTTGTGTACTTCCTCTCATGACTCGAATCCCTCAATTCTCAAAGGCTTTGAAGCAGCCGAAACAGTACTTGCGCCTGCAATATGAACTCCACAATATGCAATATTATGTATACTGTATGCTTGTCATTGTTCATTGTACTGTAAATGTGTTTATCAGTCTTTTGTTTGGAAAAAAGTTTAGCTTTGCTTTAGGTCCAATGCACTTTTAATCAATAAAGTGGATGAGTTCTATGTCAGTTCCTGAACTTTAGGCCACCCTGCTAAAACTTATGTTTGTAAACATGGGCATTTTTTTGCCAATTACATTAAAGAACTTAATTGTACAAACTTGTACATGCCTGTCATTATGTAAAAGACCCCACCCATGGGGTAAATGTGTACCATGTTGTGGACACCAAGCCTTATCATCTCATCATGACATATGCCTCTGGCAACCTATCAGATAAGCTGGTTATGCTTCAGACCAGTGGGGTTTACACTCTGGCAGCTAGGTGGCCTAATGGTAAAAGCACTAAGCTCCTCCTCTGAGGGTCCTGGGACTGGGCACATTACATTGACGGTCCCTTTTACTCGAAGTATGTCCTGGGGCAAGTAAAAGACTCCACCCATGGGGTGTAACATGGTGTAGACTCCTCCTCTGTATCTATCTCATCAATCAACCCTCGAATGGCAACAACTTGCCTTAGAGGGCTACACTTTCTATATCTATACTATAGATCTGCAATGATCTGTCTGCCACACAATCTGCCAACTTCACAATATTACTCCCTTGGCAAGCCAATCCAGAGTCTTTCCCAACTCCCTGGGGAGCATCCAGCCTTCAACACAGAGTTAACCGCAGAGGCTCAAGAGTTCGCACCAATGCCATCTCTGTGGTTGCCTATCACTAATTACGTACCTATTGTCACACAATAAACGGGAAAACACCTTCATCACTAGACCACTGCACCCACATGACAGCTACTTATCAGAGCATACATAAGCCCACCACAAAATTGTACACCGTATATCATAGTATATCAAGATTGTACATCAATCTATGCAACTTCATAAGGGAACGAAAAGGAATAGCAACTCACAACCGAGATACCTTTAACCCCTTGGGAGGACAGAGTGGATAACTGCCAATATTTGATTGTTTTCGTTCTATTGGCCAGGTCATCGCAGATAGAAAAGTGAGGGCAACTGGGAGTGAGACGTTATTTCCTAAGAAAATTATCAAGATTGGTTTATGCATGAATCACATTGTAATACTAAACCAAAACTAAGACTGCTCGCATTTACTGAGGAGTCGGAGACTATCCGAGGATGACTATCTCCCTGACTTGCAATCAAGAAAAGGTTGCAATCATGTGCATGCAGGCTTTGCTGAGTGATACTGCAGGCGTGTTGCACAGTCAGCAGCAATGTGACAAACCAGTCAGAATAATTCAACCTTGTCAGAATGGTTAACACACAAGCTATCCTTATTATCAGTGGTCTAGTGGTTAAAACAATCACCAGCTCCTCTGAATAGAAGGGAATAGGTTCAAATCCCAGTCTGTGTTCCCTCTGAATTTTGCACATTGTTACAAATTGTCAAACTGGTAGTGACTTGTATAATATTATACCCAGTGTCCATGCTGAGACAAGTAATAGACCCCACTCATGAAGTAAATTTTCAATTATGGTGAAGACTTCAAAAGAAATCATCTCCTTATTATGTCTGCCTCTAGCAGCCAGTCATATGAGCTGATAATGCTTCAGACTAGTAGCATTGCAACAATACAGTCGAACCCGCTAAGCCAAGAAGCTTCCTCAGAGTGTTCCTTAATTTGATGTTGGTGCTTTGGTGACCATTAAATTTTAAAAAAACTGATTATACATCTTCAGCTGATCCAGTTACCATTATTACCAACAATTCTGTGATTACACTGATCATGATATCGGGTCATTGGGTGTGATAAACACCAGACTCTGGATGATGACCTGCACTGCAAATTATCTACAGTTAAGATGACATGGTTAGTTTCACGTTTCACATACAGTTTCACATTACAGTGACATTACTACAGTATTAAGTAACACTTCTCGACCAAGTGTGGTACTGTTTATTCCATCCCATACCAAACTTCCTAAAGTGATGAGCAATCACTGAATCAGTGCCAAAGAATTGCTGGCCTTGCTGGCCCAGCCCAGCACAGGTCTACCGTCCAGCATACAAGTGGTACATAAAATAATCACCACTGACAGATTAGGTACAGAAATCCGGTGTAATACATCCAAAATCAGTTACAAATCAGTTTGATATCGAGCGATATTTCACTGATTTGAGTGCTGTAAACAATCAAACCAGTTAGGATCGCCGGTGATAAACAAAGACGCTTACCTCACTCATGATTGGAAATCTCCCATGAAAACGTCACATGGCACTTCAAGATCCTTCGTGCAGTGTCGCCAGGCAAATATCACATGATTTCATTTCAACAAACTGCTTAATTTATCTCTCAACTTCGCTTTTCTTGCAGACTTCTTGTTAATTCCAGAATATCCGTCAGGAGGCGCGTCTCTTTTTCCTCTGGTGGAAAATGTGTGTACTAATAGTCTCGCTTTCGACGAGATTATCAGACGCTGTTTGTTTACATGGCAACCACTAGCCAAGCAACGTGTGGACTTCATTGATCAGTATCACACGAAACTCTTCATAAACAAGGAAGGTTAAATACAGCTATGGACGGCTTGCCATTTCTACCTGGCAACACTTTCTCAGACCCTACAGTGAGTGTCATAGTATATTTTTAAAGTTTTACTTGTAATATATGGGCTGTAAACAGACACAAGTTCTGTAAAATTGTGAATTTCTCTGCAATCCATCAACCATTCAATGATCAATGAAACTTGAAAGATCATTAAAAATTAAATGCACCAAAACCTTCAGAGATTGTCTTACAAATACATTTGTATGATGTCTAACGATACCAAAAGCAATTGATGTATATTTTAACAAAAGATGTTTAACACATGACTGTCATGAGAATTTTGAAGTTATAAATAATCAAGTGTAACTCATTTATTTCACCAGAGAGGAAAGTACCACCGAAGTCACACGCTCGGCTACAAAAATGGTTACGCACTGCAGAATAAGCCTGAGGTGGGAATTGGAGGAGTTCCTATTTATAATAACCAGATATCTGAACAAGATCTCGAAGAGCTTGCCAATTACAACCCCACTTTAACTTATGGACAAGCGAAACAGGCACCCCCTGCTGATTTTGTTCCTGCTCATGTGGCATGGGACAAGAAGGTATTAAAAGCAATAATATAATATAATAACAATGTCGATTTATCGAAGTATCAAAGTAAATGTGTGACTCAAAGTAATTTAAATTAATTATAAATTCACTTTTTCCTCAGGTCTTAAAATTCATGGCGTGGTTCAAACAGACAGTACATGAATCACCCAATGAACACTTCAGGGTACGTCAAGTAAATATCTATTACTACCTGGAGGACGACAGTATCTCTGTTGTTGAACCCCATGTTGAAAACTCCGGTATGCCCCAAGGTAAGAAAGGGTTCAGAATATCAATTTAACACCGAGTTTAAGTTGAGGTAGACATACTTGTATCATTTGTACGCCTAGCATTTACAATGAATTCAAAATTGCCAAAAATTGTACAACATTGTTTAAATTAATATATTTATTTAACATAAATTATAGAAATGTAGCGATTAACAAACAGGAATGTAAATAACCAGGCATATTATCACGAAGCTCATTTTAACAAATAGCATTCACATTTTCGAGTGCTTATTTTTATTTTTTTCATTGCTTAAAAAATAAATAAATAGAAAACAGATCTACATATATACTAACCACCTACATTATAGTAAAACCAGTTTCAAAAACGTTTATCACAAAATTGCATACGGAAATTACAACCAAAAAACTCCAGGATTCACTGGAAATTTTCAAAAGCCTGATTTACTTTTTCCTATTTCATAATTCCTGCATATTTCATATAATGAATTTTGAAATAACAATTTCTTAGTTACATGGTGTTATAAACGATAATGACACTGGCAATTCGGATATCAATGGAAGATAAATAAATAAAATAATGCTATAAGTAATGCACTTTAAAACATAATCTGCAAATCATACATTTATGCAAATGACATTTATTATTATAAATACTAAAGATTGTACAAATCTGCCTTATTATGTTCTTATAATTAAATATTGGTAAGTTTCTCAGATTTGTCAATCACAGAGGTCACAGTATTGATTAAGGAGTAATTGGCAGAAATTTTCAAGTCCTTTTGTCCCAATTTAACACAAATTGCCAACCCAAATTACTTACAAATAACTACCTAAACTTAATTACATGTATACAAGATGTCCTACAATACATTATTTCAAAATAACTCAATATAAACCAACAACAAAATATTGCAATTTGTGACAAGCATTTGTCTGATAAAACATAGCCTTTTCATTTGATACCTCAAAGATTCAAATGGATCAGAGAATTCTTAAAATTTGGATAATTTAACCTGCATTTACTGCATTATATAAAGATATATTGGTTTATTAAGAATAAAGTAATGGAAGTATAGTTAAAAAAGACACCTCAAGTAAGTAACCAGCTCTTTTTTTGGTGACATCTTAAGATCATGAAAATAGTCTACCAACCAATACACACCTGTAATTAAGGCATTTTTCTTAAAGAGGATGTAGAAACGTAACTGTTGTGAACATATAGGAGTTTACTGTTTATAGTTATCATAACTATTTGTTATCATTTAAAACATTGGTCTCCAGCTTTTTAAAAGCAAGTTAAGAAGATCATAATTCATGAATCCCATTACCTCAATAACTTTTATCTGACAACAATGTTCAGATGACTGAATGCCCTTGCGGTATTGCAAACTTGCAGTATTCATTTTCAATCACTAGAGAAACTTCACGTCATCTCCAAGAATTTCATTAAGTTGTGATGTATCTATATCACACTCATCAACATCTTCACTCACATTAATAGAAAGCTTGTTGACCTTTGTACGAAACTCTTCAGCTTCATCTTCCAGTTGACAACCAGGTTTGACAGCAGCATTATCAGTGCCACAACTTATGTTAGGTAGCGAGCGATCTTCTTTAATATCAGGTTTCTCGGAGCCCACAACAGGAACTGATGAACAATGAATATTTTCAACATTCGGTACCAGTTCACTGCCATTTGAAGTAGGTTTCGATGCTGCAGCATTCTTCTGTTGCAACTGCAACTTTGCATTTATATCATAATAAATCTCCATTTTGAGAGACTCCGGCAGATTGGCCAACATTTCTTGAACATGTTGAAAGCTTTTCGGCTGTGAACTTGGCATGCTGTTTATGCAAGCTGGCATATCGGCAGAGGGAATATGACTCACAGCATTTGACCCAGGGGAGTAATTCTGTTCTACAGGGAGGCCATTGAATGACTGCTTTGGAGGACCTGCCTCTGGTTTCACTTTGTGCAATAAGGAAGTATCGTTACTCAGCTTCTTTTCATCATATTTCAAGAACTTAGGATCATCAGCCTCTGCGTTCAGATTGCTTTCCTTTTTAACTATGTCAGTGTCGTCATCATCGACTAACTTGCTGGCATCATAATTTAACCAACGTGACTTTTCAGGGTCAACGTCCTCAAGCTTCTTGGCATTGCTATCACCAGGACCGTACATGTCCCCAATAACAGCTGTATCATCTAAGTGTAGATCCTTCTCCATGTAGTCACTGCCCCTGTGTGCGACTAAAGATGGAGTTCCGACCGCTTGCAGTTTTTTTTGGAATTCACTGTCATCCACCACAATGTTCATCACATTCTCTCTGCAGTCTGATCCCAGCTTATTCATAGGCCAATCATCATCATCCTCACCCTTCTTGTCCTTGCTGACCAGCTTGTTAGCTTCTTTACACAGTTCTGTTAGCCTTTCATGAAGCGCCTTGCTGTCAGGTCTGTTTTGCTTCTTGTCTTGCAAGCAGTGTAGAGCAAGATCCATGAGACGACTCCACAAATTTCCTGGCCACCCTTCTGCACATTTGTCAGCGATATCCGCAAGATCCTGCCCCTGGCCCTGGCCGCCACGGCAACGCTCTCGCAAGAGAACCTTCACTCTGTTCTTTAAGAACCTCTTTTCCATTTCCTCCTTTTTGCTGTAAGCTTTGCGTCCTGTCAACACTTCACAAATCACCACTCCCATGCTAAAGACGTCAGTGAATCGCGAAAACTGCGCACCATTGGCCATAAAGTCTGCTGGCAAGTATGCGAGAGTACCAAAAGCTCTCTCATTTCCATTGATGTCATGTCTGGTATACTTAGTGTAGCCTGTTGCATTGCTTGTCATGTTATGCGTTGTTGTTGCCTGTTTAGCAAGACCAAAATCAGCCAATTTGGCCACAAAATTGCTGTCAAGTAAAATGTTTGCACTTTTGATATCACCATGAATACAGTGCACCTTCTGTGAATGAAGATATTGCAATCCACAAGCAGCATTTTTCAATATTCGGTGTCGTACAGACCAAGAGAGTGGTTTGCTTTGTCCTTCCAATTTGGCACTCAGACACTTTTCCAAACTGCCTTTTTCCATGTACTCCATGACCAAGCATAAATCAGAACCATCACTTGAATATCCACTCAGATTTATGATGTTTGGGTGTCGAAACTTCGTGAGCTTCTCAATCTCATTTCTGTGATGCTGCATCGTCTTCATATCAATAGTAACAGGATCGCGCGGAGCTATAACTTTGATGGCGAATGTCGTCCCATCCATCCAGCCCTTGTAAACTTTGCTGAAACCACCGACACCAAGCAGAAGTTGGTCACAAAAATTTGATGTCGCCGTTTTGATCTTAGAAAAGAGGAAGACATTCAGGCCAGACAGATATGGTGCCGCAGCAAGTTCATTTCTGTCATTGCTGGGCTGTGATATCACTCTGTCACGATTAAGTGGCTTCGATATCTCATCGTACTCTCTGTTGGAGCCCTGCGTAGAATCCCCAGGACCCGGTAAATCTTCCGTACGCAATGGATCATTTGGGTCTAGAAGATGACGCAGACCCCTACCAACGAATGGTTTAATCCTCTCCATTTCGCGATACAGTCCGAGTCTATGGAGTGTTTCAAAAAAGGTATCAATGGTGGCGTTCTTGTGACCCCATTCAGATAATAGCGCTGCAGTGGGGCTTTGAATCCGTTGCTCTGCTAAACTGACCCATTCCAAGCTGGTATTAAGCTCACCAGCCAGTCTACGCCAACTCCCACTGGCATCCATAGCATTGTGGATTTCTAACAAAACTCTGTAAGGAAGGTCGTAGATGTATTTTGGCTTATTTCCAGGATTTCTCCTATACGATGAAGTAGCCGACGATAGACTAGCCATAATTTCTCCTTATTCACACTTCCTTGTTGCCAATGCAATGTTGGTGAAATATCTACTTTTCTCGAGTTGTCACTTCAAGATCTGCACAGTTCCTGATGGGCAATGTCAAAACATATCAGTTTAGAAACAACTCTCACACCACTGTCCAACTACTGTTCATTCGTAGCCAGTGCAATCACGACATGACAAACTTGTTGACATGTTCCTGGGGAATCCTAGTCATATCGGCTAAAAATGAAATCGGCCAACACCAAAAAGTTTCCTATCTACTGCACGACTGTTTTAGTACCGCTTCCAAATTTTGGACAAATATATATTTAAACGTAAATTAAATGGAAAACCAACGATAGGCTGACATACCTTTTTAGAGAATATATATAAGACTTTGGAGGATTAAGAAAGAGGACATTCTGACCAACGCCGTTGCTAAGAAAGAGGGCGTGGCAATCGTTTTGCCTGCAGGCAGAGGGCGCATCGAACTGCTTGCAGCGCCTCTAGTTTATTTCATTATATTTGCACTGCCCCCAGTAGACATAGAGAAATGTACTAGCCATTTTAATAATATCAAGAAAGATACAGCTCATTGCCTGGGAAATTTATAATTGCAGAATATTGTTCTGGGTCCTGACATTGCTCAGTAAGATATTTTCTTTTCATTCAGGAAAATTAATCAAAAGACAGAGATTACCAAAGAATGATTTTGGAGATCATTGGACTTGGAAAGATTTAAACGTCGGGATGAATGTCACCTTCTATGGCAAAATATTCCATATTTATGATTGTGATAATTGGTCTAGAGTGAGTATCATTATATTAATACATAATAAATATTTTTTCAATAAGAGAGCGGTTTAGATTTAATAATATTTCATTTGGGTATTTTAATTGTAGTTTCTGTGACTTGAAGGAATTGGAAACATGAGGTTTCAATTGTAATTTGCAATAATTTTTCCAATTAGGAATTTCTGGAAAGCGAGGGTATTGAGGTAAATCCACCCGAAGACACTCCCTCAGATCCGTACATAACTAAGAGGACCACATCTGCCGCTCCAAAACTCATGAAGACACCATCAGACTTTGATAAAAAGCGACAGTTCCTCGAAATGGACAGAAAAGTTTTGCGCTTATACGCTGTTTGGGATGACAGGGACAATATGTTTGGCGAGATGCGGAAATTTCTCATACATGTAAGTTTGATATTAAATGTAATTAATAGGGCTGTACACTGGTTCTCGATATACCGTTTATACCGATACAAGGATAACGATATGGGTATTGATAACCGTTATGTAATAATAACGATACACTTGAACGGTATGCAGAGCCGCATTTTCGAGCAAATAAGTCACCTGCCACCCAGATGTTCCAATGTTTGTGAAGAAAAATATCAGCGACTCTTAATACACAATAGTTTGCAGTTATTCAATGTAGATTTGTTCATTAAATTTTATAGTATATTTTGATTATTTTACGTTTATAATAAACTTTTATAAATATGTACTAAATTACTAATTGACAAAATTTAATGATATGTATCATGATACGTATCGTATCGGTTTTACTGTATCGTGATACGTATCGTATCGTTTTAAATATAAAGATGTACAGCCCTAGTAATTAATGAAAATTGTTCTACTGCATTTAATGAGAGAAATTTCTACTAAATGGTTCGTTTGATTTTTATTATTTTTTTTTTATCATTTCCTCTTGTAAAATAAAACTATTATCACATGGAGCGTGAGCTCTTAAGTGTTTTTTTCTTATACCATTATTTTCTATTTCATTTTTATTATTGGCACCTCTTGTGAAATTAAATGCTACTCCATAGTATGTGTATTTCTATATCTATAGAGTGTGATAAATATTTCCATTTTATTCTTTATCAGTATTACTTGGTGGACGATACTTTGGAAGTGAGAGAAATGCACAATCCGAACGACGGTCATGACCCATTCCCTGTTTTGATCGCTAGAAGCAAGGTAAGTATATTAAAGATTTTAGATACAGCAAAAAATTAAATCACCTTTTTTTTATAGACCGTGTATGTTTTTAAAATTTATACCAAGCGCAAAAGGTTTTTTTTTTTTTTGTAACAGATAATTTGGCTGATTATTGTTTATTGACCTGCTAAATAGCTTGCTTACCACAAAAACAAAAGGAATAAATAAAATATAAACAAACAAATGATGCCAATACATAATTTGTTTGTAATTATTTTTAGAAGTTGTCCTAAAAAGTTTATTGAAAGACAGAAAATGATGTCACATTCCATATTAGTCTGAAAAGATAATTTCAAAATAAATTCAAGTTTAACAAAATGTAACAATAAATAAGTTTTGAGGAATACATATCTTATTCCAGGTCCCAAAAGACAGGCATTCGGCCCCATCTTCTTTTCCGAGGGTTGTCATGGAGCTAAGTGACCAAGAAGTTAACGATTATTTTACCCCTCGGGACTTCGCAATCGGCAAGACTGTCTCCATCTATGATCGTAGGTTCCTCATTCTCGACATTGACAATTTCACAAAAGCTTTCTACTACCAGAACTTTGGCATCACTGATTTCACACCGGTTGAAGTTACTCCGAATGGAAATATTGCTCCCAAAATGGTAAATATTTATTACATTCTCAGTGAAATTATTGTTTGTGAATTATGAGCCCTAATGGACAAACAAAAAAGTAAATTAAAAAAAAAATTGTGCTCACCTTTTTAAAAATATATATACTTTAGTTTGGCAAAAGTAAAAAAAAAAATTACAACTGTACTAAAAAGAAAAACAGATTTTCTATTAATGCCATGGTCAATGTTCATATCAGCGATTCTTTTGCGGAAGATTTTTATCATCTTTCGATCAAATAAGAAAGCATTGATTTCCATCATATCGAATTTATTTCAAATTGATATGTTTGTAAATTAGACAGAAAAAGGAGATAGTCTCCCTGGTTCTGCAGCATCTGGTCGATCAACAGCGGTAAAAATAGTTATTTTAAAAAAATCAAGATATTCTTCCTTCTATTGGCTAAAACCTGTGCCTCAGCCTCAACATGAACTATGCAATCATTTCCTTTTTAAATAATGTTCCTTGTTCCTACTCCTTCATACATTCAAATTCTCAGACCAGTACAGGGAAAGCTGAAAGGAAACTCCCTGGGGTAATCTTGAAACTTTCAATCTCACAAGGTCACTCAAGGGCACTGTTTAACACAAACACACTCACAATGTCATTTTCACAATTCTTGTCTGATTTTATCAGTTTATTGCAAATTTTTCTCACTGTAATATAAAGCTTCCGCTAGTGCTTCAGATTGCAGATACGCTTAATAACAAGTTAAATTTGATTGAATCGCAGTTTAGTTTGGCCATAAGGATTATGGTAGCACACATTCTATTCAATGTACAATTTAGATTTAAAAAAATGCATATAAAATATGACGTGTACTGTATTTATGGGTGTAGAAACAGTCTTGAGAATAATCACTATAATGTGACCCCCCAAACCTTTAAACAGTTATAAATTTTATGTAAAGTACCCACCCCATATTCCATGCTGAAAATTTATCACATACACGCATAAATATGTTAATCTGCACAATATTGTCATCAGATTTTTATTGAAATCATTCATGGTTTTAATACATTTTATGCATTTTTCTTTGCTTAATATAATTCAAATTATCATTCTCCTTTTTTCATGAAATTGCTTGTCACAAAGGTTCTGATTAATTATTTTCTTAGCAGGAAATTGCTCCATACAACGGCTATGGTTCGCTAGAAGACAGTCTTCAGTCTTGCCTGTCTCTTGTGCCCCAACCCCCCAAGAAAGATTACATTAAAATGTTGGAAAATGATGGCAAAGTGCTGCGATTCGAGGCTGTCATGGTTGGTATATTTGTTTTAAGTGTCACTGTATTATATTGTATTGCAAAAATAGAAATTTTTAGTTGGCATTACGGGTTATTACTATTGCACAAAACAGGAAAAGGAACCTCATGAAAGCTCATACCATATTAACTGGAATAAATGTGCCCTCAAATAGAAGCTCACCTCGAATAGAAGCCCAGGGTAGATGCCATCGCAGAAAAATGGAGGCCTCCCTCAAATAGAGCCCTCCCCACATCAATCAGACAAGTTAATATCATTACATCCCTGCTCAAGTCCAAAAATTTGAGGTCATTCAGAGCTATTTTCGTAAGACCATAACATTTCTTGATGTCGTTCGTTGTCCCCAATACAACAGAAGCCCACCTCAAATAGATCAAGGCCCACCTCAAAGAAGTAGTTGATATATATGAAAAGCAAAAGGAGACAAAGAGATATTTCATCGAAAAATTATAGATTTTGCACATATTTTTATTAAATATATTTATACGGATAGAAATTAAAAACATTTATACATTTTTAAACATCTGTTGTGTTTGTTCAATTAAACAAAAGATCTCATTTTCATTGATTCAGGATTCACCAAAACCCGAAGACCAAGGCCGGAAGTTTATCATCAGCTACCGACTGTCCGATGACATGATCACAATCACCGAACCGCCTGTCAGAAATTCCGGCAGGATCTCAGGTAAATTCCTCGAGAGGACAAGAGTGGCTAAACCGACAAGCAGGCCCGATCAACCTGAATTTTATGGCCCCGAAGATTTCTATATCGGCGCCAGGGTGGATATCTTCAAGCACAAGTTTGTCATCACTAACGCAGATCACTTTGTTCTGAAGTACATGGAGATGTTCCCCGATAAATTTCCAAGTAAGTTTTGTAATGCCTGTATGCATGTATAATTAAATCTTGAGTATGATCTTATGTCCCCATTTTCACAGATTAAAAAAAAAAATCCCCTTCCCCAATTGGATTGAATCCTTACTTCGTGATCATTGAACTTTTGGATTATACATAAATAATATGGGAATGAACGAACCAAATAAAATTCTTGGCATAGTCTAAAAATTCTATTATGGTTCAAGCAAAGTGATAGAGAGCACCCTCTTTAACCTGACCACCTTTGCATCTACATTGATAAAGAGGACTAATAAAATTCAGTTCAGTTCAGTCATTGCAAATCCCAGATATATTATTCGGAAAGAATGGGGTTTCGTTTAAAGAATTATGATTGACGAGAGTATATAAACTGCCGCCACTTCCGATTTTAAACTACAGAAAGTCAAGTCTTAAACCTCATTCTGTAAGATTTTAAATATCTTAATGATCCCCATATATTTTCTTGTTAAATTTTTAGGTTCAACAGTTGAAAGCTTAAGATCCAAATTGGTGGACATTCCTCCCTCAAGAGGAAACTCAGCAAATGCATCTGGTTACAAGACATACGGGTATGACTTGTCACTTTTTAGTACAATGTACATTAAACTAATCTTGTAAACCATTGTAATCAATAATTTGATTGCGCTACACCATTTAAGTTAATATTTTCCTATTATTAACTGGCGTGGCATTTTTCTGTGCGAGATGTTTTAGCAACTTGCAACTAAATATTTTAACTTTCACATTTTAATTAATACGTTAAATAATCGACATTTCCTACTTTCTCTGCAAGTAAATAAAAATGGTCCCCCATAGCAGCGTCTGTTAAATTAGGCATTTAATCAAACTGCGACTTCCAGTTCAATGCAGTGTACTGGCAGTAGTTCAATGCAGTGTACTGGCAGTAGTTCAATGCAGTGTACTGGCAGTAGTTCAATGCAGTGTACTGGCAGTAGTTCAATGCAGTGTACTGGCAGTAGTTCAATGCAGTGTACTGGCAGTAGTTCAATGCAGTGTACTGGCAGTAGTTCAATGCAGTGTACTGGCAGTAGTTCAATGCAGTGTACTGGCAGTAGTTCAATGCAGTGTACTGGCAGTAGTTCAATGCAGTGTACTGGCAGTAGTTCAATGCAGTGTACTGGCAGTAGTTCAATGCAGTGTACTGGCAGTAGCTTTGTACTGAGACAGATGCAAAAAGTGCAGATCAGATTAATAACATTTGTTAAATGTGAACTTATAAACAGGTCTAACTATACCATATTCAAAATGTCATTTCCATTATACATGTCTTGTTAATTTTCCAGCCCCGAAGAGCTGAGATCGATGGTGCAAGAGGTAAAAGGACAAATCAAAAAGCTGGCAATCACATCCAGCAACAGAAAAGATCTCATGTTCCTCGGAGTAGATGTGGACAGGCAAGGATATATCACGAGAGAAAACATCCGAAAACTCTGCGAGAAACAACACCTTCCTGCTGAACCTCAAGTTATTGATGCAGTAAGCATTTATTTTTTTGTATTACTTTGTAACAATAATTACCCAAACCAAGTATTCTTGGACTTGAGCACGGATGTAATGATATTAATCAATTAACCTTGCTTAAGTCAAATGTTTGAACAACTTTAATTACAGTTAATGGAACATTTTTATTTTAATTGTTCATTTATTCCATTTATAAAACATTAAATAAGTCAAAACTTGGCCTAACCAGAGTTAAATATTCATATAATAAGACCTAAATAGTAGATTTTGCCAAGCCATAGATCAGTGTCCCATTTCTAATTAGTTGTACAACATTCCAAAAAACTTCTTTTACAGCTGGCAAGAGAAATCGGACCCGACCCTGATCACATTTCATTACAAGAGTTCCGGAACTTTTTCGAGAGTGCTTATTAATAAATGTATTATGATTATTCTGCTGAATTGTTATACCACAACAATTACATAAATGCTATGAGTTTGTCAGCCATCATGTTTCGTAGTAACGGAGTGTTGTTATCTGAGAGATTTTTACAAACTTCTGTGATAGAATTATGAAGAAATTCAATAAAATTTGTCTTAAATGTTGTCTTTAGTAGTCTAGCTGTACTAATTTATTTATGAATATTATATTAATTCATTTAACTATGGTACGCAACATATTTCTGTTACAATTTCACTATGTAGACCATTTTACAGGTCATAACGGAACAAGGAGCAAATCTCTACGAGAACACTCGAATGCAAATAAATTTGTAGCCTTTCCACCTTGGGTGTATAAATGTTATATAACAATATAGACCGGTTTCTTTATATATAAATTTATTCAATAGTCCATCAAAATCAGCAAATAGGAATGTCATGCGGTTCATATTCATTTATATTGCACTGGTAAATATATACATTCTGTATATGTTTTCAGGTCATTAAGTCAGCCGACATGTAAATATTAAGGTTATAAAACTGAGTCATTGTAAAATTATAACTTGACAGCGAACTGCTATAGCGCAAGAAATAAAATTTTCTTTTTCTTAATTACATTCACTGGTTCGACACCTAGCCAGGCTAATTAAGGGTCCAGCCCCTTTTAAGTTCATCCAAGTGATCCTGAGAAACTATCAATATAAAAGTAGTTCAAATAGTAATTTATACAGCAGTATACTGGCAGGATCTATCGACATACATCACGACAATACAAAAATCCTGTTTATATTCATGTTACGCTGGTAATACACCAAAAATATGACCTGTTACAATGATTACAATCTGTAGAGCTCTATATCACTAGTAAGCCAGCAAAAATAGCTGCAAATTCTAAGAGATCGCATTCTAAACCAGTGCACTAATAACGAACTATCTGCATACAAAGTATCTGCATAAGCACATTTTGTGAAAAAACCTACGTGTATCCATTGGTGATGTTTTATTTCATACTCAAGTACACTGCTACAGGCACAAAACTATTAGCCTATTATTGTATACTACAGGCGTCTCACACAATTACGCACTGAAGAATGAATACTTATCACACATCTATAGATCAAAATATCACAAGTCCACGTCAGCTGTATCAATATCACAAGTTGTCATTTACAGAAGTCATATAATTATGTAATCATTCAATTAAAATGGACCTGGAAAATAATGCATAAGTCTGTCATGCTATTCAAAAATGTTGTAAAATTTGTACTACAAATAATATGATCGCACGATTGTATAAACTCAACTTCGGAGACACAGTGAGTCTTTCATATTTAAATGTTAATCAGTCAATATAATTTCAAGTGCTGCAGATTTTATTTTTTACCAGCACAATTCATTTTATATTCTTCTTTACACTTTCGGTTTTCCTGCCACGACTTCGCTCTCAATTCCACATTCGTTCTGACCACGAAGGATTTTGAAGAATCCTGAATTTGAAACAAAAATTGTTTTATAACCAAAGATTTAAGGCTTGACATATAGGGTGTGTAAGTCACAAATGATTTGTTGCATACTTGTCTGCAAACAACTGATGGCATCACCAACGGTCCAAATGTGCAACAAATCACGCATGGCCTTGTGGAAAACTAACCCTGAACAGGCTGACATTGAGTCAATTAAACTGGTGTCTGGATATTTACATGATGGGAACCCACCCCACACTTTAAATGGAACAGCCCTTAGACAAGCCAATGCAACCTGTAACTATGACAACATTACAAATTCTGACTGCAATGTTGCCAAGCTGCCATTCACATATTCATTATTTGGGTTCACTGCACAGACAATCTGATCTCAACACCCTCTAGAACATCTAAATATAATATTAAAACAGGAGAGAACCAACTGCAAGATCATCCAAACCATTGCTTTATAATAATCATACATGTACTGTGATGTACATGTATACTACCAGGTAATTGAGTGCAGATGATGACATCACATACATGTGATCATTTCATTAAAATACAGTCAAAAGTAAATACAGTCAGATCCATAAATACCAACATATTTGTGGTGTGTAAAAGATCAGCAAAAAATCCATTTCTGGATAAGGAACTCGGTATTACCAAACTTTCATTTAAAAGAAGATAAATAACAGTGGCGGATCCAAATCTCAGATGGGGGTGACGTCATGAGTACCAGTGACTCTTAGTCACTGATGGGTATTATTGGCAATGTAAAAATAGATAGATAGATATGTGAAAGAGAAGAGCCCGCCCATGTTACACATTTATCCTATGGGTGGGGGTCTTTTAATTGCAATAACATTAAAAAAATTTCTCACCTTTGTCTCCCCAGTCACCGTTCCATGAATTTGCGATCAGCCAATAGGGAGTGCTGTTCTCTTCACCCCAGCCAATGATCTTAACAGCATGGCCACCGAGGGGAGTGCCGGTTGTGTGCTGGTACACTCCTGGAAATAAGGAAATTATGTTTATTATCAATATCAGATAAGAATTCAAACAGGTATTTAACCGCAGACGAATGTGACATCGAGAACCAAGCAAAAGAAGTGAGATATTGGGGAAAATAAACTATGAATTAATGTTAATATTATGTTAGTATAATATTACCATTGAGACTGCAGCACCAATCACACTGTTGCCGTACGTTTGGGACCCAACGCCGCCATATTTAAATTAGGCAAGCGAGTGGACAAGACGAAAAATGAACAATTGGATATTTTTTGTGACATATCTATAACCCTCAGGCCAATATTTGTCAAAATCGCACCAAAATAAACAAGATTAGCGGTCAATTACTCGCCTCACTTCACAGGTCCATTACTCAATTTCCAAACGGCCTAAAGCTCTAAATTTTGGCAAAGATCTTGCTTACAAGTTGCTGTTTCTCCGACAACCAAAATAATCAGTTGTCAAGCTATGCTTATTTCATCATCAACCTTTATTCAGCCCCTTCCATGCAATTTCAATGACGCCATTCTGGATGTGGTTCCCGGATGTCGTTTTTTCGTGCACTCAAACGTACGCGGGCAAAATCAACTTACACACCCTTTTAACATGTGGGAATTCGAGGAGGAAATCTCACACAAATCTAAACTAGAATGGCAGATATGTGATCTGGTGAGACTATAGTATACAATAAAAAAAAAAAAATTTTAAGTAGTTTTCCATGCTTTAGTCACAAAATGATGAACAAAGGAATAAATAATAGACACAAAAAGATTTTGTACCAGATCTGTAAGTTGGGAAGTCTGAGTACACAGTGAAAGCCGCTTCGACCGGTCCGTGTTTGTAGATGTCCATTCTGATTTGTTCCTCATCATTGGGCAAAGAATAGGAGTCCACACCTGGAAAAAAAACAAATCACAAATTTAGCTCATTTGGGATAATCTATAGCTCTTCAACCTTAGCCACAAAAAACGTTGTTGCAGTATGAAGTGCTTCAATTCCTTGCACATAGTTGTTTTAAATTCCTCGCAAGTAGTCATTTTCATTGAACTAAGTAATCTATATGGCTGAGCTAGAACTGAACTTTTCACCAATTACAGTGTTCGCATTAAGCAGTTGCCCGGTCACTCGACCTGACTTCCACGCCGAACGGGTGAGCAGGAGAATGCAAGCACTGGTCCGTGTGAGCGAGTAGCCAATTTGCTCATTGAATAGGCCTACTATCTGTGTCAGTTGTGTGAACTGCTTGATTACAGTAATGAATAGGGCATAATCAATTGTAGTGGGGAAAGACAGATCGCAATTGACTCTGAAGACTGGAGCAGCTGTCAATTGAAGTGTCAAACTTGTGATTAAGTGCAATCAACTCTTCAAAACTATCAAAGGCTATACTAGGCTATCAGCAATGACTTTGTAGTCTATATATATGTGAATTACAGTTTGGGTAACCATGGATAATAACATTAATTACTCCATTCATACCATTATTAATAGTATAATGTGAATCTCCTTATAAATAAACTGAATTATAGTCTGCACATTTGTATATGTGAAGAAGTACTGTATATGGGTATAATTAATGGACAGTTTGTGTTTGATGATGTCATGATTGATTACCACAAATTCTTCTGATTGGTGCTGAAACAGAGAGCTGTCTTCTGTTGGGGCAAGGACCTTAGAAGGTTCTTGGTGTGGGCTATTCACTTGTTCCCTGTTTAAGTACACTTCACATTTTATGATGTTAATTGTGCCCTTCTCCCTTGGATAATTTTTACACATACCAAGATACCCATGGTCTATGACAATATCGAAATAAAATTCAGTTTTCACATGTTATTAATTTTTTTCAAGTTTTGTTGCATTCGTTTTTTTTTTAAATCTCGTACCACATATTATAGAAAAAGTAATGGACCAGTAGAACATGAAATGGACCAGTACCAAATTAAATTAAAGGTAGTGGTCTGTCTGGACCAGTGCAAAATTTCATGAGCTGCGGACACTGAATTATCACACGCCTTCAAGAGAAAGAGACTGAGAGACTGCATTAACTGAGGAACTGAAGTTCTTCCGACAAAAAATAAGATTAATTTCTGTCTCTTACCATAGTGTTTGTCTGAATCATAAGCCACGGAATAGCCTTGTTCGCATTTCTGGACGCATTTTGGAGTTGGTTCCAACCCTTCCTCGCATTTAGGACGAGTTCCGTTCACATGGTGCTCACATGGTTTGATGGTGTATGGTCTGCATCCCTGGAAGTAAAATGAAAATGTCGGTCAGAAGAACTCGCGCAATGTTGCACTGATACTGCTGCTGTCCCATTTCTGGAGAATTCAAACTGGAGAATACCACTATCACTTTTTAGTTTACAGGAAATAAATCAACTTCACATGCATACCTGACGGCTTCCATACTGGCCTCCAGAAACAATTCCAGATTCTGAGAAATATTTCCATGCAGCTCCAGGAAATCCGCCATCACACCTGCAGGGGAAAAAAAAAGTGTTGAAAATTCAACTCACAAAATTGTAATTTGTAAGACTACAAGGGTGGGACCCATACCGCATACCATGACTCTTCAACACTTAGCAATAAAACCGAATTCTACAAAATCTAGCAGGCAGCAGTGCATACTAAGCGATGAGAGATAATTAGGCTTCGAGTCCACACACAGGTTCAGATTATTAGGTTACCAGCACCTATTTGACAACCCATTCCGAAGAAGATATCAGCAATGGAAATTTGTATTTTGTCATTGTAGTAAGCCAAGAAGGGCCTTCTACTCGCAATGGACTGCACAAAGATTCTTTGTACAAAGCACACATGAGACTGAAGTCATTTGCTCACCCCATTCCACACTGTTCACAACAAGACAGCAGATCTTCTGAAGAGACATGAGAGTTGACTTTGCCGTTAGACCAGACACAAATGCGGTCTGACATGGCCTCTACAGCAGCAAATGCCTGTAATAAGAATTACACATTAAAAAATTACACAGCTTCCATTTCAAAATTACTTAACATAAAAAATTACTTACATTTTGAGAATATTTCTTTATACTTGACAAAACGTTTGTGACTTTCAACTTGGTACAACAAGTTTACAATTTTGAGGGGAAACAAAAGTTATGTTGGTCAAAAATTGAGTAATATTTTGTAAATGAATCCCAGTAATTTCATCATTATTAACAAGTCATTACCATTTTTCTTTTTAGTGATATCTTGGTAAAATTACTAGGTTTAATGATTAAAAAAAATCAATTTGAAGCACACAGAGTAAAAAATTCTGCCGCAATGACAAATTTTCTGCCACATCAATTAAATTATTGTACGCAAGAGAAAATCAAAACTTTTTTTATATTGTCTAGGTAACAATGGTGGGTGTTCCCTGATTGAGATTAATAAAAGTCACATGCTCAGAAATCAAGTAGGCTAAAAAACAGGGTAATAAATGACAAACAATGATTAACATGCGCATATACGATACTTCGACCTTCTTTTCAAGTGCTTCACAGTTACTATTAGGTTAACAGTACAAGCAAATCAACACAAAGCACCTAATGTACTTAATACATCCCTGTTAAGTTTAGTTTTACTGGTGATCAGCTGTTACAATGAAGATGATCTGACCAATAGCCAATTGGTCACATGTACTTTAGTATTCTTGTATTGAGCAACCATCTTACCCAACAGGATCCACAGGAGCCTTGATCTCTAACTTCTTTGAGTGTGGGACAATTCGGCCACTGTTTGCGACTGTCAAAATTGTCGGGCAGACGCACACCCTGGAGGTCGTGTGGTTTTTCTGGGAGCCTCTCTCCTCCTTTTAAAGCACCCAACATTCTCTTGATGCTCCACATTGACCTGCCTTGGAAGTTTCTTCCAGCCTGCAATTGATTTATTCATTTATTTTTCAGAATTAAAATTATTACATAACTGAAAAACTTCAAGGAGTAAATCCCAGATAAAATTAACAACAGATATTTTTGCATCAAATAGGGCTGATCAGGAGAAGCCGGTGCCAAGGCAATGAGGCGAATGATGAAGCAACTTTCCAACATGGGCTGGATTCGAACCCAGGACCCAGTGGTTGGCGGCCCAGTGCTACCACTGAGCAAAGCCCCTGCTCTTAACAACATTGGCTCAATGTCGCCCATGCCGGATCGATCAGCAAAGTTTGTGCTGTCAATGAAGTTGCAGACGATAATAACCATGTTCAGGCAGGGGCGGACTGGGCCGCCGGGAGGTTTCCCGGTGGGCCGATGGTGTAAAAAAAAATAATAATAATAAAAAAAATATACATCTGGGCTGCTGTTACCCAAATTTCCAGGGCCACTATTTCATCCCAGTCCGCCCGTGTTCAGGGGCTGTTCCAATTCATTCTGATGACCAGTCTCTCAGCTACTCTTTTCTGAATGTTTTCAAAACGCCCCTGCATGAACGTCCTTTCGTTGACAGCGCAAATTTTGCAGACAGGTGCTGTACTTCATTTTTGCATCAGACTGATCATGATCAGTTAAAGAAATTTGTGCCCAGAAAATCAAATTCATTCTTCATCCATCACTTGATGATGGAGAAAAAACTAAAGTAAAGCAAGCATGTGGAGTTGAGTATGAAAAGCCTTTCTGTTTTCTCTGGTTTTGAATATTCAGTCTGACCTCACTCCAGAATTTACAAAAACAGTTCAACTTTCAATGTCTGTGCACATGAGTCATGTCTCATGACTATCGTCGTATCGAACATTTCAGATCCATGGACGAGTCAAAAAATATATCGAGATATGTCAATATAGTTGAATCATACCTTCCATGTCGTGTTAGCCTTGAAGTTGATGAAGTTGATCATGTCATCTGACAGAGGGTGAATGAATGGGGGTACAACAGCCATTGCACACCCCAGGAGGGCTAAGAAAACAAGTAACTTCATCTGAAACAGAAAAGTTACTACTGATATAGTACGAATCTACGATGAAATTTATTTACACCAAGACTGGCAAGAGCTACCAAGATCGAATGGAACGACACAACTTCGCAACTGCCTCACTTTAAAAATTTCATTTACGGTGTACTGTAAAGGTAAAAAAAAGGAAAAAAAAGCGTAATGCATTAGTAATCCTCACCTTGCAATAATACACAGTTTGGCCTTCTCCTGCTGTCCTGATGTCTAAACGATTTGAATCATGTGACTCTAGTTACCGGTCACATGATGAACGCAACTCGTGACTGCCCTACAGCGCCACCGTGCGATAACTTTACACTACGACATGTCGCCATCTGGTGTTCAATATCTTTTAACTGAGCTGAAGTTTCTGAGCATTTATTCTGAATACATCAATTTCTCTTAAAGGCCTAACAATGTATTATGTGCTGTTTACTCAATTTAGGCATTAGAAAAATTACCTTAACTAAAATATGAATCCATTTTCTCTTTTATTTTTCAATAGAAGACTTAAATTCTTATGACTCTGCCTATCAGCTACATAGTTTAACCAATAATTGTTTAACTAGGCCACCTAGCAAGAATATCCATAATTAGGTCACTGGCCTGTGAGGTCACGACAGTGTAGAGAGACAAGTCGTAACACTCCCAGCTCATTGCCAGGGTTACTTTCCAAATTTCTAGAGCCACTGCAAAAAAATTTCAATTGAGAAGTAACCGTGGCTCTCTTGTATGTCCACGCAGAGTAACATAACGTTATGTCCACTTACATCTATGTGGACATTGGTCTATTCAGTTTAATTTGCATCGCTCTCAGCTCAGACGAAAATGCCTTACGAGGCAAGAGCTAATATTCTAGTCTAGACTACATTCATGGCAAATACAACAAAAGAAATAGGATTGATTTCTGAATATTTTTTTTTATTGGCTTATTATTAACAATAATTCCCATCACTTTCCAGGAAGAATGACACCATCATACTGAAACAGAGAAAAAACGACGTTGGTATGTGTTTTCGCCACAATTGAACCACACAAAAAACATATAAAAGCTGCTTATTGTAAAAGCATACCACACTATGATTATTCACGTATAAATCACTTTAGTGTACCTCCGCACCGCATTGCTCTCTTTATTGGTGATGCATGATATCACAATAGACTATGTAATCATATCGTTAAAATGTTATTTACCTTCTGTTGGAACCATTTCATGGCTTCATCTTTCTGTACTTTGTGCTTGTTTCCAATGACGCCCTGTCTTTTTCGTCTGTGTGGTACATTGAAGCCTGAAAAAAGGAAAATTGACACTGTCAGGAATAGGAGTTGAGGAAGGCTCATGTTTTAACAGGTTCTCCAGTAGGTTCTGTGCAGTAGTCATTCATCTGAATATCATTCATCTGAAGTGACAGGCAGCTTCTTCACCTTGGTGGCCTCAGAGCTTGCTATGGCCCTGCCAAGGCCGTGCCAATTAAATTCACTGCTCAATCTCAAGAAAATGTTTCTCATGGAGTCAAAAAGTCCATCCAAACTACTTTACAGTCAGTAGGACATTCGAGACAGTTCAGCTGCTAGTTGTCAAAATAGTGTGTTTACACCAGTAACAGTTACTATAAAAGGGTGAATATTCTCAGACCTCAAATTTGGCCTTTTGACTTTTGAGTAGCGACTCGCCAAATTCCAGCAATGCATATTAAATGCCAATAGCACTGCAGCCTATGTCAAAATAACTCGAGTGACCAAGCTTAGTATTTTGTTTGCATCTTGTGATCTAGAGCCAGTTTAAATAGAGTCCTGGCTCCAAATTAACACACAAATCCAGCAAGTACATTTTAACTAAGAGCCTAAGACAGTTAAAAATCTATATGATTTGCATTAGCTATGCCCACAAACACTACATAGATCGTCACCTTGAGTAAAATCTGTTAGTTATTAGTTGATGCTTTCAGCCAAAGAATAAATCAAGGACAAGGTTGAACATTACAAAATGGCAGAAGAACTTTTTAAAGCGTTTGCGCAATTTATACCAACCTGGACGACCAAGAACAATGTAGAAGTCCATTCCGTAAATGCCAATTCCAGGATCGTACTTGATTCCCAAATCGATGTGTTCCTGGATACCAAATCCGAAGTTTCCGGAGTCACTGAAGTTGTTTTTTCTCAATTCGTATTCACGAACCTGAAAGCAAATATTGACATTACAATTTATAATAACTCTGCTGTAATCAGTGTTCTTTTTTTGTTAAGTATAACAGGCTTCTTTTTGTTAGTTCACAACTTCATAATGTCATGCTATTAACTTAAACAAGTCATCTTTGTTCATCATAAAGGCTCAGAAACTTGGGTATATTTCGAGTAATCATCCATGGGTCAGTGCCAAGATTTCATCATCACCTTTTCCACTGGACCTTCACAATTTCATTCATCAATCAACACATACTACAGCTATCAATATTTGTCAGTAATCGAAAGTTCAAAATTTTTTCACTAACTATCAAGGCGTGAATATACTACTGGTGGGACGATGATCGACTAGAGTCGAAAGTCGGTCGTTTCACGCCTTTAATCAAGTGCTTAGAAGCAAAAATGTGCAATCGATTTTAGTCGGAATGCATAAATCACCAGTGGGGAACAAATTCATTAGATTTTTTTACACCAAAACAATGAACTAATGGGCGCTTCCATTTTGCTTTGGTCATGTGAATGCATAATTTATGTTACAATATTGCTTACATCTGTCTTACGTTGATGTCGTGAAGGATATTGTTGGATTCTCAAACCGATTATGAACGGATCATCGGTCGGTTCCCCACAACCGATGATTGGTTTGGAGAATGAAACTGACTCCCACCACTAGAATATACGCAGGTAGTGCTTGTCTCTTTACAATGAACTCTTACTAAGTCATCTTTGTTCATCATAAAGGCTCAGAAACTTGGGTATATATCGAGTAATCATCCATGGGTCAGTGCCAAGATTTCATCATCACCTTTTTCACTGGACCTTCACAATTTCATTCATCAATCAACACATACTACAGCTATCAATATTTGTCAGTAATCGAAAGTTCAAAATTTTTTCACTAACTATCAAGGCGTGAATATACGCAGGTAGTGCTTGTCTCTTTACAATGAACTCTACTAAGTCATCTTTGTTCATCATAAAGGCTCAGAAACTTGGGTATATTTCGAGTAATCATCTATGGGTCAGTGCCAAGATTTCATCATCACCTATTCCACTGGACCTTCACAATTTCATTCATCAATCAACACATACTACAGCTATCAATATTTGTCAGTAATCGAAAGTTCAAAATTTTTTCACTAACTATCAAGGCGTGAATATACGCAGGTAGTGCTTGTCTCTTTACAATGAACTCTACTAAGTCATCTTTGTTCATCATAAAGGCTCAGAAACTTGGGTATATTTCGAGTAATCATCTATGGGTCAGTGCCAAGATTTCATCATCACCTTTTCCACTGGACCTTCACAATTTCATTCATCAATCAACACATACTACAGCTATCAATATTTGTCAGTAATCGAAAGTTCAAAATTTTTTCACTAACTATCAAGGCGTGAATATACGCAGGTAGTGCTCGTCTCTTTACAATGAACTCAACAAACCAAAAATAAGCTCAGCAAAATGCTGATCAAACACAGGTAAATCTTCGTTTAATCGGTGAATTCTATTTTTGAATCTTTAACCAAACGACCTTTAAAAATTGCCCTGAGAAGATGTGTGAAGCTAAAGATAAAATAGTGGGGCCTAATTAAGAAATATTCTACAGGCAAATAACCCAGCAGTATTATAGCCAGTAGTCCTTGCACTCCTTGGACACAACAGACAGTTCTAGATATACACACCTTGAGTCCTCGCTCCAAGATCTCCTCGGCCTTGGCACCTCTGACCGTGCAGTGAACAGCGATCTTTTCGTTCCTCTTGATACCAAAGGATCTGACAGTGTAACGAGCTGGAAAGACAGGAGTTTAGCATTAAAAATCTCTCAAATAAACGCCACAAAAAGGGTATTAATTACAAGACTTCAAAATGTACCTGATCTTTAGTAACACAACAGCAATTGATAGTACTGCAATGAGTTGCAAAACAAGGGTTAATTTAGCACAATTAATCAAATAAAACAAGAAAATCACCATCATAAAGGTAACTTCTTGGCCGAATGTGCTTCGAATTAAATGCAGGACTAAGTTTCACAGTATTCCTGTTAACTTTTCACTTAGAAAGCTATCCCTGTACAATAGAAATTTCACTACTACAGTGTCAGTGTGTACATTAAAATGACTTGATGTTACCTATTTATAAAATTTCTTCACATCAAAGAGACCACAGAATATCACACAAACTATGATATGAAGAATATTCATCACGATATACAAACACTAACTGCGAACATACTGAAGTCATTATAGAATCTTACAATTACGTGTAGTCGTGTACCAGATTATTTGTAACACAACAGCAATGGAAAATACTGCCATGAGTTGCAAAAAAGGCTTAATGTAGCACAGGTTAATATTTATATAACAAGAGAATTACTACGGGTAAGCAAACCCTCTTGGCCGACTGTGCGTCTTGATGAGGAATATCTCAAGAATGAAAAGTGTCAACTGTCATGGATATGCTCATTACCTTGCACCTAAATTATTAAACTTGTCAGGGTAGCTCTGTCTACAAGTAGACGGCTTAATTACTTTGCAAGCAACCTCGCAGTCTACCAAAACTCACGTGGACTATATTCACGTTATGGCTACGCATGCGCAACGTATTGTCGACCGCACAAAATCATCCTATGTTCACTGCACTAGATTG
This sequence comes from Alitta virens, assembly GCA_932294295.1. Lineage (NCBI taxonomy): Eukaryota > Metazoa > Annelida > Polychaeta > Phyllodocida > Nereididae > Alitta > Alitta virens. Next base: position 10,278,620 of record OW028583.1, on the reverse strand, counting down.
CTTTGGAGAGCGTATAATATAATATTGAGCAAGTTTGAATCAATGACCATAGGTCAAAAGTGGCTGGGTTAGTTGTGTGCGGTATTTGGTTAGTTGTTCACAATGAGTTTGCCTGGGCCCTCGAGTCCCTGGAGAGACAGAGGGTAGCTATAATACCATGAAGTCAAATGAAGACCTTTTTACATGGTTTTTAAGACCAAAATCGTTTAAATTTAAGACAACGCCATTGGCATACCTAGCTTTTACTCTGCTTCACGAACCCCACTGAGCCGATACAAAATGACATAAAATTACCAATGTTTACTAATTAAGAATTGAATTGCTTTTGATGTTAAAGTTCAATAACAGAATTTCTACTATAAAATTAATTTCATTTGAACACCTTAGAATTTCAGACCTTTTAAGGCATCATGTGACACATTAATGGTTGTGAAGACTTAAGACCCAAGCAGGGTGTCTGCGCATCCTTGAATAGTCCTATGTGTTCATTCGATCAATATGCGGCAGTGGCACCCACACATACCATGGCTATAGCAAATGTACCTGATCTTTAGTAACACAACAGCAATTGATAGTACTGCCATGAGTTGCAAAACAAGGGTTAATATAGCACAATTAATCAAATAAAACAAGAAAATCACCATCATAAAGGTAACTTCTTGGCCGAATGTGCTTCGAATTAAATGCAGGACTAAGTTTCACAGTATTCCTGTTAACTTTTCACTTAGAAAGCTATCCCTGTACAATAGAAATTTCACTACTACAGTGTCAGTGTGTACATTAAAATGACTTGATGTTACCTATTTATAAAATTTCTTCACAACAAAGAGACCACAGAATATCACACAAACTACGATATGAAGAATATTCATCACGATATACAAACACTAACTGCGAACATACTGAAGTCATTATAGAATCTTACAATTACGTGTAGTCGTGTACCAGATTATTTGTAACACAACAGCAATGGAAAATACTGCCATGAGTTGCAAAAAAGGCTTAATGTAGCACAGGTTAATATTTATATAACAAGAGAATTACTACGGGTAAGCAAACCCTCTTGGCCGACTGTGCGTCTTGATGAGGAATATCTCAAGAATGAAAAGTGTCAACTGTCATGGATATGCTCATTACCTTGCACCTAAATTATTATACTTGTCAGGGTAGCTCTGTCTACAAGTAGACGGCTTAATTACTTTGCAAGCAACCTCGCAGTCTACCAAAACTCACGTGGACTATATTCACGTTATGGCTACGCACGCGCACCGTATTGTCGACCGCACAAAATCGTCCTATGTTCACTGCACTAGATTGCTTTGGAGAGCGTATAATATAATATTGAGCAAGTTTGAATCAACGACCATATAACTGAAATTCTAAAGTGTTAAAGAGTAGAAATTCTGACCTTTTAAGGCCTTGTGTTACAAATGAATGGTTGTTCAAACTTAAGATTTTGGACTATTCAAGGATGCACGGACACCCTGCTTGGGTCTTATGCGTTCATTCGATCAATATGCGGCAGTGGCAAAAAAAAAAAACATGGCTTAGCAAATGTACCTGATCTTTAGTAACACAACAGCAATTGATAGTACTGCCATGAGTTGCAAAACAAGGGTTAATTTAGCACAATTAATCAAATAAAACAAGAAAATCACCATTAGAAGGGCAACCTCTTGGCCGATTGTGCATTAAACTGCCACGCATACCTATCATCCCCACACCCAGCACTCTACCAAACCCAAGCGCTCACATAAAATGGATTCATTGCAATCTGCATACATATACAGGTCCCCTACGAGCAGTAAATTATCAGGGATTGCAAATTTGAAATGGGCTATGCGAGCAACTTATCGCTCACGCAAAAACACTTTTCGGTAAATTTAATGAGTTACTGCTTGCAGAACTAAGCTTTGACTAAGCATGGGTTCAATATCAAAGGAAAACAACTCGCATTGACTATTCAAGAATATTCATCACGATATACAAACACTAACTGCAAACATACTGAAGTGATTATAGAATCTTACAATTACGTGTAGTCGTGTACCAGATTATTTGTAACACAACAGCAATGGAAAATACTGCCATGAGTTGCAAAAAAGGCTTAATGTAGCACAGGTTAATATTTATATAACAAGAGAATTACTACGGGTAAGCAAACCCTCTTGGCCGACTGTGCGTCTTGATGAGGAATATCTCAAGAATGAAAAGTGTCAACTGTCATGGATATGCTCATTACCTTGCACCTAAATTATTATACTTGTCAGGGTAGCTCTGTCTACAAGTAGACGGCTTAATTACTTTGCAAGCAACCTCGCAGTCTACCAAAACTCACGTGGACTATATTCACGTTATGGCTACGCACGCGCACCGTATTGTCGACCGCACAAAATCGTCCTATGTTCACTGCACTAGATTGCTTTGGAGAGCGTATAATATAATATTGAGCAAGTTTGAATCAATGACCATAGGTCAAAAGTGGCTGGGTTAGTTGTGTGCAGTATTTGGTTAGTTGTTCACAATGAGTTTGCCTGGGCCCTCGAGTCCCTGGAGAGACAGAGGGTAGCTATAATACCATGAAGTCAAATGAAGACCTTTTTACATGGTTTTTAAGACCAAAATCGTTTAAATTTAAGACAACGCCATTGGCATACCTAGCTTTTACTCTGCTTCACGAACCCCACTGAGCCGATACAAAATGACATAAAATTACCAATGTTTGCATATATTTAGTCCAGGAATTTTTTTTTCCCCCCACATTTTTGAACTGATTAATTTATTAATTAAGAATTGAATTGCTTTTGATGTTAAATTTAATGAGTTACTGCTTGCAGAACTAAGCTTTGACTAAGCATGGGTTCAATATCAAAGGAAAACAACTCGCATTGACCCTCATTTCTGGCAAATTAAATGCACATGCAAAATTGCATTTGTCGGAACACTCACAATTTCAATCCCTGACATTACTATACTACACTAATATACTATAGTTACCTTTAGATGTGACTGGCTGTTGGCCGGTGAGCTGTTCCAACACCTTGGATGCACGAGTCAGTCTGTCACCAGATTCACCAACGCAGATGTTTAGGCACAACTTCAAGATGCGCAGTTCTTTCATGGGGTTGTTCTTGGACTTATCCTCCTTATTTGGTTTTGTGGGCTGAAATGTACATCAAGCAATATTTGAAAATGAAATATGGGACCAAATCAAATGTATAGCATACTAACTTGTAAAATTTGCGAATAACAATTGTGTCGAAGTACTTGACTTTTGACAGCAGTAGCCTAAAATTGTCACAATTGGCCCCGAGACTCAGGGATATACTTGTAATCAGTACTTTTTTTATAAATGATAGTTTAAAACAGCCAATCCACACTTTGTCGTTGATAACAACAGCTATAACTAAATTAACTGGTCTCACTTACATGACCAAATTCTGAAATTGTCAACATCGGATGAAGTATTTTTTGAGTTCTCAAATAGTCTGATAGACACCTAATAATTTGGACAATATCTCCAACACAGCGTTCCAATAATTGACAGATCAGTACGAGGTGTCTACATTTCCCGTGCAAAATTTGACAGCTCAAGACACGAAAATGTGACAATATTTACATGCCCCAACTTCAAAAGCAAATTATCCCTAAAGTATGCAACAATACCGTCAAATTTACGATATCAGCAATGTCAAAGAATGTTAATAGATAAACGATGGCTTCAATTAAGTTATAAATGCAGGAAAACAGCAGATGAAGGCTGATTTCTGTTTTAAAGCCGAATTCCAACACTCACCGCCATGATGGCTTTCGGTAAGAGGAAGTTTCCAGGCGTTGCATGTTGGGACGTTGCACATGCAAACAGATGCTATTTTCAGATTTGTGAATACTTGCAATAATAAATTCGTTTTCATTCAAAATATAATTTAAATAAAAATATTTATTTAATCTATCATATCATTTAATATGTAAATAATTTTAGAATTATTGCGAGTTTTTATTACAAGCATTTGCCTAGTAACAGCAACTTGACAGGAGCGTCCCTTAGCAACAGCATCCTTCTGTCGCTGAGTTTCATCTGGACAGGCTTTCTAGACAATAAACAATGAGCACAAAAGGTGAACACGAAGATGAGGAAGAGGCAGGGCCATCTGTGGATTCTGCTGATCCAGAGGAAAGAATTGAGGCGCGCAGACAGAGGATTTCGAGGCGTCTGGAAGCTCAAAAAAGGTGCGTAAATCGACATAAAATTCAATCACGCAAAAAAAATTCACATTATTCATTGAATCATGTGCCAGAATTAGACAAAGCAAATTTTTTGGGTTTAGTGCAGTATAGCGGACCTAAATTTATGCCCATATTTGGCTTCCATTAAATCTGAAATAGTCAGTATTTTTTGACCAAATGTTGTGGCAAACAATATGTGTAGATTAGCGGGGTTTGGGGGCTGCTGCTGCTGCAAAAAAAATAATAAACTGCTATCTTGCCTTGTAAATGTTTACAGCCGCCGTATGTTTGTGACGTCACATATTAAATTCAAGCATTTGACATCATAGGCCTGGCAACGTCGCTTGTAAATATGGACATAAATTTGGCCCATTTTGGGTCCACTATACTGCACTTTTTCCAATTTTTTAATCAATATTCAATTATTTCAGAGCTCAGCTTGGTGATAAGTTGGGGGAGCACACAGAAATAGAAGAAGCCTTGAGTAGAAGTCGTAAACAGATGAACGACAGTCGTTTGCGACTACAGAAACTGTTGTCAGATGGCTGGGAACTCGTCACAAATATACGAGTGGCAGGTGATGCTCGTGAGGCTGCCAGACGTATTGAGGAAGAGGAGGCTAGGAGACTAAGGTAAACATAGTCTAAGGTTACTTATTTTTGTCTTTTTGATAGTCGTACGTAAATCTGTACTTGTATGCATTAATTCACAATTCAAAATCGCATTTGTAAATTAGAGCTTTACTGTACCTTGGAAGATGCCTGGCCAGCATACATTTTATAGTAAATATTTCCTTCTTTCAAGGAAAGAAAAGCAAGAGGCAGAAGCCAAAGCAGGTGCAGAAAAGTTTGATGACATCACCAAAAAATGGGAATCAGCCTTGCAGAAGGAGATACCACAAGATTTATATGGGGTATGGCTATGACAATTATAACATAAAATTGAATTTAAAAAGCAAACAAATTTTTTTTGGTTGTAATTAAATAATATTATATATATATATGAATTTGCAAAACAAGCGAGTGTAATTTTCTTTGCAGATGTTGCAACAACAGAAGGAATCATGTGACCACATGATTGAAGAGAAAAACAAACTCATCTCTGAATTTCAAATGGTATGTGCAGCTGGAGATTCATGTTTGAATGAATCTGTCCATCCAAAGTTTTCCAAACCATGATATACTTACCAAAGATCTGATTTATTTTTTACCAGGAACTGAAACAGAAGGATGATCAGTATGTAAAAGATTTAAAGAAGCAAGCTGAAGACATAGATTTATTGATTGAAAGAATGGACGAACAAGTTAAACAATTAACGGGTGCATATCGGCAGGAACTCAACCAGATCGAGGTAAAATGGAAATTGTTGTGTACAAAAGAAAGGTACATGTTTATTCAAATCTCAAATTGCAAGTCTGACTTATTAGAAATATTCCAAATTCTACATCATAATTTAAACATTAATCTGTTAAATAACCAAAATTGGTTCAATGTATATGAGATAGGTTCTTGTGTAACAGGACACAAAGAAAAGTACAAAATTATAAACTATTTTGACTTACAAATTATAAATATTCAAACTGCCAAAACACAAATTTGTTGATGTACCTGTAAACTTTACTTTTCCATGTTAACTGTACTGTAAACTTTGTAAAGGTAGAGATAGCTATTTCATGTCTGGCAGGAAAAAAACAACAAGGAAATTTAGAAACTTTAAATTAAAAAAAACACAAATATTTAATGGAAATAAGAATTACAGAAAAAAGAACTATTACAAAAAACATTGTAGTAATTTAAGTTACTGCTGTGCGATCTATTTGATTTATGCATTTGTAAATTTATACTGTAATTAAATTTATCCATGGATGCATTTTTTTTTCAGATTTTATCGTAATTTTATTGAACTCTCGAGTTGCTACAAAAATAAAATCTAATTTTATTTCTAGAAAGCATTTGTAGTCGAAAGGAATGAACTGCTGGAGAAACACTTGAAGACCTGGGAACATTACATGACGATAAGGAGAGACAAAGAGGTGGAGTATATGAAATCGAGGGAGAAAAGAGTGGAGGATTACGAGAAACGGCTTCAGCAGCTGAGGATCCAGGATGCTGAAGAGTACAACACGGTCAAAATCAAATTAGAGACTGATGTTCAGGTGAATATAATATATTAATGTTTTTTGTTTAGATTGTGGTTGGTCTAGTCGTTAAGGCCCTTGCTGGCTCCCTGGAAGGTCTCGAGTTCAAATTTAATCCCAGCCCAGTCACTCTTTGATATCTTTGTAATCTACATATCAGCTGGAAGTTGCATGAGACATTACATTGATCAGCTTTATAATATTTAATTTGTTTTGGTGTTATTTTTTTTTAATTTGAAATTTTCTTACATTGCCTAAAATTGTAAATAAAACAAAAAATCTGAATAATATTTCCTAAAATTGTTTTTAGTATATTACATTATATCATATTATATATTCTTATTTAGGCCCTAACCTTTATTTGTAGATTTTAGAGCAACAGTTACAACAAATGAGGGCCACCTATCAGCTGAATCAGGAAAAACTGGAGTACAATTTCCAAGTTTTACGCAAAAGAGATGAGGAAAACACAATCACCAAATCGCAACAAAAACGAAAAATTACCAGGTATAATAAGGCATGAAAAAACAACTCCTGATGCAGTTGTGCCGCTTATAATGAAATTTGACCAAAAATCTGCAACTGGACAATGATTGTGTTAATTCATTCATTAAGTTTGTAGATGCCTTTAGATAATTGTGCATCAGAATTATTTAGATCTGTGTAGAAATTACATGATTGTAATTCTCTTATTAAGTTAGCTAAAGTTTCTATATTTCATTTTTCAGGCTGCAAGATGTTTTAACAAACTTGAAGATAAAGTTGGCTAAGCAAGAGAAGCAGTACAAGTGAGTGTTATGTAATTTTGAGAGTCAACAAAAAATGAGTGCTAATAATTATTGAAACAATCATGCAATATTGAATAGTGTGAAAATATGGTGGAATCAGTATCATGACCACCTCACCATTTATTTAGACCACGTTCCTACTACAGTTAGTTTTATAAAATATGGTCGACTCTAGCTATCTGTAGCGACGTGTACCTGGCTGTGGTCTAAATATTCTAAAGCCAGTTGCTTTTTCCCACTACTATAGCAATAATCGGCTTACATCTATCACCAGATAAATACAAACCTTGGTAAATGTAAGAAATTAATCTAAATCTGGTTTTGAGTAGCCAGCTATGACAACTTTGTCTAGTTTTTAATGAAACTAACTGTGAGACCACATCACTATAAAGACCAAATAACGGTCTAACCATTGTATTTTGTCTCTTTATTAAGACCACCTCACCATTAAGACCACCTCACCATTAAGGCTACCTCATCATATAGGCTACCTCACAATTGTATTTTACCTCTCCATTAACGTCACCTCGCCATATTTTTTTACCTAAACTGTATTTATTGTATTTAACCTCTCAGTAAAGACCACCCTGGCATTAAGACAGAAAAACTCACACCAATAATAACAATTGTCTTAATGGAGGGTTTCCATTGTTTGAAAACTAAATAAAAATATGCAACCCAAAATCCATAAAATTTCTATTTTCTGCATTTGCCGTGCCTGGCTAAAAAAAGACTAGTAAATTAAAGCATAATGCATAACGCTGCATGTTGTAATTAATTAATGTTTGATTACAGTTTGTCGTTTACCATTTGTTTTTACATTGTTATGAACAGCTCTTTTATTTTGAAGGGATGAAAATCAACAATTAACAGAAGACTACAAAAGAATTACAGAACAATTCAAAGAACTGCAGAAAAAATCAAAGTAAGAGTTAACAATTTACTTGTTTTAACTTTCATGGGATAGAACATAAATATGAAAATTCTTAGTGATAGTGGTTAAATTAATTTTTTAATTGTGCAATTACCATATACATATTGTTGCTTAATTAGCTTCCAGTTGCTCACAGCTTGATGCTATTATTTATACAGCTATTGATAGATGCTTATGGATTAGGACAATGCAAGAATTAAGTAGCTATACAGCTTTTTGCCATATAAGTGTGTATATTTAATGTGTAATACAAGGCTTGACATTAATGCTCATCTCAGGAAGGTGACAATTGAAAATTACTTATCAAATGTTAGTATATAATAAATTATTTTACAAAAGTTCATATCAAGCCCTGTAATAATTAATGTATGTGCTGAATTACTCTTGATTGATTTTATGGTGTACATTTAATTTTCATAGCATTTGTTAAGCTTTCAATGTGACATTTAATTTAAATATTTGTTAAATAATACCATTTTCTTTTTTTAAATGAAGGAAATCAATTTGGTGGGTCATTGTGTCATAATATCAACTGCATGAAAAACTTACTGTATTTCTTTCAGTCAAATCTCAACTTTCAAATATGTCTGAAAATCTCCTACAAATCTATAAATCTTTTCTTAAAATGAAAATCATTCAATCAATCAATCAATCAATCAATCAACGGTACTGGTGTGAAGCTCAAAGCCAGCTTTATATAACCAGTTGCCAGAGGCAGATATAATGATGGGATGATACGGCTTCATTGGCCATGAAACAAGTTCATTTTCATAACCAGCAATGAATGAATGAATCAATGAATCAATCAATCAATCAATCAATCAATCAATCAATCAATCAATCAATCAATCTTCATTGGTCATGAATTCATGAAACAAGTTCTTGACAGACTTTTTCATAACCAGTGAGGATAATGCTACAATAATATAATGTCAGACCACACAAAGCAATTAATTACACCAATTCTCAATCACAAAAATAATATATATTTTTTTGTGATTGGTTGTCCTTTACAACATAATGCACTACACAAATGATGAAAATTGTGTAGATGTATGCCCAGGGAAATTGGTCATATAAAATTTTATTTGCACTATGATATAAATAATGTATATCTGAATAACATCAAGAATTATACATGTGTCAAGTATCATATTATCAGAAAATGTAAAAAAAAAACAAAAAAAAAAACACCTTTTTTATTTTTTTTTCATAAAATGTTCACTACAGTCATTGTTGTCATATTATGTGTATTTAACTTTTATCTTCCATGACTTCCATTTTCTTGTATTTCACAAATATATCCTCTAATTCATCACATATTCTTCAGTGGTCATTTTATAATTAATATCCTTCAGCTGACTTAATTCCATTAAACTTATCAAATATAAAGCCATTTATTCACAGTGATAAATGTTCCCATATTTGAGTATATAAACTTTATATATAATCTTTTATTTATTTACGGATGCAATAGAATCTGAAAAACTGTCAAATCTGGTGCTGTTATAGATTGTTTCATATCATCATTGCTAAAGATGAAAGGCAAAAATTTTCTAATAAAAAAATTTTTCATTATACACATATAATTGAAAAAGTATTGATGCATAATAAACGTGATTATTCTTCCAGGCATTTCATCACAACTGACGCCAAGAAATTTCACGACATTTGGCTGATGAACGAAGAAGAAGCAAAAGTTCTTGCAAATAAAGTTCTGGAAGATGATAGAATTATCTTTGAACAACAACTAGGTCTACCATGGGCACAGCCAGCGTTGTAAGTTTAATGAGAATGAATCTAACTTCTTCTTATCTTTAATATAATATTATGTGTTGTAAAACTTCTCTGGTGCTACTATCTCTGTTGTTCACATTTATCTAATCTAACACAATGTATAATCTAATCTAATCTAGTTATACAAATTACAATTAAAATCACTATTATCTAATAATTATATAAATTTAAATCATAATCTATAGATCAACTAAATTATAATCCTGAATCACAATCCAATTTAAACAAGTCTAATCAAATTGTGTAAATTATTAGTATCATACTTTATTTTCTAATCTAATCTTTTCTAATAAACTCATTATGTAATGATAAATCGTAATCTAGATAACAATTCAGTTATAATCAAAATCTAACCCAGTGTAGTCTAATCTAGTCTAATCTGTAATTAAATATCTTTCATAGTAACCTAAACTTAAATTCTAATCCTTTTTTTTCCCATGCATTTTCAGAACTTTTATGGATAATGTGGGACCAATTAAAGGGGAGTTAGCCAAAAAGAAGTCCATTTCTGCTCAACAAGTATTGCAAGAAGTCCTTGCTCCTGATTCTGGTAAGATATCAATTTACGACACATTTTAGAAATCCATATTTTTTGTATTTTCCACACTTGTAATATATTGGCACGTTACGTAAATAATAATCTATTTACAAAAATGTCTAACTTCCGAAATACATGTATAAATGGAAAAAGTGTTACTGTATCTCTAGTAAAATTAAAATGTTTAAGTGCCTTTTATACATAAAAATGTAATCAATGATATTCAAAATCAATTGATGCAATTATTTTGCAAAAATCATGGCTGATTTAATGAAAAAATTGTGTTTTGATTTCAGCCAACCAGACTCAAGACCAAGAGACGTCCGACAAAGTGTTTGACAAAACGGAAAGTTTAAAATCTCAATTACTTCAGAAATTTTCTCCGAGACTTGTCAAACAGATACTTGAGCTCTTGTGTGATGAAAGTGTAGGTATTACAGCCTTTCAGCAGGCGAAAAAGATAAATTACAAAAAGTCTTCGAAACCATCAGTTGGGAGTTTATTGACTTCACTTTTTGAATTTGTTTTGCAGGGATTTTTGATAGAATCAAAACTAAATAAGTTACTCCAGCCTCTTGAAAAAGATGAACAATCTCTCATGCGACTCGACGCTATTTTCTCCGTAAGTTTTATTGGGTATTAATTGTATATTTCTCCTATATTTGTGCTTCTAACCATCCATTTTGCACCTTCACCTGTCTCTTCAGTCATTTTTTTGGTAAAGCACTCAGGCCATAAGGATATTGTTCCTCTAGTGGCAGTTTTGGAACCTTTGTTGCATTAATCTGTTTTGCCACCTGGTGTTGACTTCAAGAATTAATAATTGTTACAATCATCACCTATGTCCATTACATAATTTACTTTTTTCCTCCTAAGGTCATTACAATCTCTCAATCTAGGCAATATCTTTGGTGTTACATTGGCAAAAAATAATATTGTGGATAATATACACTGTATGGACAAAGTGCAATATGGAAGACCCAGATTTGTGACCACATTTTAGCGAGCCTCGTTGCTATGCTTATGACAAATGCTTAATTTCAATGGGGGCAGCCGCCCCCAAACCACCGCCATTATAAATGTTATTCTTATTGCACTATAGGAAGGAAGGAAGGAAAATCTTTATTTTAGTGACATGTGGTAAATTACATACATTTGTACAGTAAACAAACAATAAACAAAAGCACAACCACCCGGCCACCCGGGCCTTTATGTCACCTATTCTTAAAGAGCTAACATTATTATGCATACATTTGATTTTTTTTCTCATCTGGATTGCTTTCACCAAGAACTGTCCAAGAAACTTCTGAAAGTGATTACAAATACATAAAAATTTATCAAAATTATCCATGCCATTAAAATTTCTGTAAATATTTCCAATTTTCTGAAACAGCTCATTTCTAAAAACAACATAAGAAGCACATATCATTATCAAGTGAAACTCCTCTTCAATTTCATTATTAGTACAAAACATACATAATCTTTCATCTATCGGTATACCTCTATACCTTCCTATTTCAAGTTGCAATGGCAAGATTCCAAATCTGAATTGTGCTATTAAAGACCTTGTATACTTATCAATATTCATAGATACATAATCTTCAACACTATAACCCCACTTATACATGTTATATGTTCTTAACTTTACTTTTTGAACTCTTTCTGCTTCCCATTTTTCGACATATTGATCCATTAAGATATTTTTAACAGTTACTGTCTCACAATTGCTACAATCAGCATAAATATGCAACAAGTTACAATTTTCAAAAATGTTCTTAACTTCAAAAGACCAATTATTTCTACAAACAGAATAGTCCCAGTTAAAACTTTTCGTGTAAGTCTATCCTGTGGCATATCAATTAACTTATTCCAAAGCCTAGTCATAACTTCAAAACTTGGTCAAAATAGTGATATATTTTATATTCCTTGGACGCCAAATATGGTCATAAATTTGCCACTATTACTGCACTAAACCCCACTGTATATATAAAAGGCCTGAAAAGCTCTTAAATTTACATTCTTATTGTTTGTATTTATTTATAGACATATACAGTTTAATGTATAAAAATAGTTTTATCATTATCATACTTTTTCAGACATTTAAAGAAAGTGCATATTATTTAATTCTGGAATAAATGTGATCTTTTTTATTTGTTGCGCAGGCACTTGGTGTTGAAACAGAGGATGACATCCAGAACCTTGCACAGTATTTCCTCATGCAAGTCGGAAAAGGTGACAATGAAACTACTCAGAGTATTGTAACACAATCGCAACAGGTTAGTGTACTAAACTAATCTTTAATTAAGGTCTTGTGTAAGTGCTTATCATAAGACATTTATTCTTGAAATTATTCGGTCCTGCATACTTAAAAAAACAGGGTTTTTCAATACTTTTCCTGACTTTACAAAATATGATAATATGAAATTAAAAGCTGTAATTGTGATTTTATCAAGGGTTTTAATTTCAACTGTAGGATCATTGGAATCTAAAATTTCTTCTGGGCCTTTGGTTATGATTATCCATAGGTTTAGGATGAACATACTGCAGTCTTCTATCAATTATTACACAATAAAAATTTTCTTGACAGCCGACAGAAGAGGAAGAGGAAGTTGACCAAGAGGTTGCTGAGGTAACAGGCTCAGCTGAAAGTCAGACCAGTGACCTTGGCCAACAGTCTCCGAGGTCAAGTGAAGAACAGGACCTGATACACCCAAATGACGTCCTGAAGGCCTTGAGGTCATTTGTCGAAGACCACAGGGAGCTGCCTAAGTGAGTACTGACTCTACTGAGGATAGTCATTGCAACAGTGTATTATGACTCCATGACAAACCTTTTTGCTGCTATTATAAATTCTCTAAAAGCTGCCAATATTCTCCATAAGGTCTGACTTTCCCATTCTTCTTTACACATCTGGATATATGCTTGTATAGGTAATTACTTGACTGTTGTGCCGTATTCAGTTGTTAACAAACCATCCCCTCTTAATTATCACAGACTGATGTGAATAACCCCTTGGTGGTTAACACTTAGTTATCTCACCCTACAGACCCATAGCCAGCCGCCCAACTGGAAGAGGGCTTTTTCGTAAAATTGTGGACTTTAATGCATTTAAAAAAACTAGCATTCCCTGAAGTGGACCAATGTGTGGACCTGGACCAAGTTGGGTGGGTCGAACAACCCCCTCTACACCCCCCCCCCCTTGGGTACGGGCCTGCCCTACTACTGCTACTGCCAATGATGCCTGTGCTCTACTTTACATTGCTATATTTCGCAATGACCCTCTCTTTTTATTTCATAGAGAAAAGACAAAAACTGCCCAGTTTAAGATGACAGGCTTGGAGGAAAGGGATGACTCCCAGGACTCGCTCTATTGGGCGTCTTACATGAACGTCTTGCCAGAAGGTAAACAACGACTATGCTCTGCTTTAGTGGATGGTTTGGAGAAGTACAGCGAGACACTGAACGCTCGGGCAACCTTGATAACAGAAACTAACTCCCTCCAACAACAGAACGCAGAACTAAGGATGCTTCTTCACCAATATGTTAATTCGAGGGTAAGCCATACTGCTCTGTTATTTTTTACCACTCTTTATCTAAATAATCACCTGACTACTACAGCCAATTTCATTGACTTGGAAACTAAACCCTAGAGGACGTCATGTGAGTCCAGGACTCTTATTGGTTGAGGGACTGCCTTAACCAATGGGAGTTCTGCATTCACATGACATCATCTGGAGTTTACCTGCCAAATCTATGAGATGGTGGGTTGGGTGGGTGATTAGGACTTTGCGTCCTGTATTTCTGCACCAGTTTGGCTAATTAGGACAGGCAGAGGCCATGGCAATGAGACAAAGGATGAAACAGCCATCCAACTTAGGCTCGACCGGGAATCGAACCCGGGACCCAGCGGTTGGAAGCCCAAAGCGCTACTTCTGAGCTAGGCCCCCGCCCTTCCAAATCTATGAGATTGTTTCCAAGTTAATGAAATTGGCTGTAATGTGCAGCTGTGTTTACAATTTAGCTGAGGCAAATAACTTTTGGTTAACAGTTACTAGAGAGACTTCTTACAATATACGTTACCTATTGTATTTATTTTGCTGTTGATTGTATAAACACAGTACATGTGTGTGAAATGGGAAGCAAATGTACCACCAGAGGTCACTGCTGCAGCAAAGTAGATAAGTTTGAATATGTCATCTATTCAGTGATGTAATTTTGTAACAATAAATGATGACATCTAATTGTGCTTTACCCGCTTCGATGGCAGTGCCCTCTGGTGGTCTTTTACAAACAAGCATGAGGTCACGTTATTGGATCTAACCAGATTTCTACGCTTCAAAAGTTTACTTTGTGGTGCCTTGTACATGTACCTGGTGCCTACCAAAAGGACCCACCCAGGGAGTAAATGCATATGATGGGACTACAAGTCTTACTATCAGCTTCATATCAATATTTTATTCTGTATTCGCAGCTATTTTGGGGTAATGTAATTCCATAAAATATTTTATTTTTCAGGTTAATCAAGAACTGGAAATTCCACCAACTCGAGTCCTGCAACTCGAAATGAACCCAATGTATTAGAATTGCAATAATGACCATTTTTTTTATATTAAAATCCACAAAAACTGTGATATGTATTTGTAAATACATTAATTGTTATTAAATGATTAGAAAAAATGTTGGTTTGTTTGTCTTTCCTTTTTTTTTCCTTTTTTTTTGGGCACTTTGCTTACTTCTAAGGCCTTTAAATATGTGAGATTTGAACATCAATTCGTTCATGAAAGAATTATACACAAGAACCAAATTTTTTTAATGCTTTTGGAAATTATTTTTAGGGGATATCACTTCTCTTATGATTTCATAAAATTTTCAAAAAATGAATTTTAAGTTTTGACTCATTCATTCATATCAAATGAGGATTTCCGGTGGAC
Source organism: Alitta virens (assembly GCA_932294295.1). Classification (NCBI taxonomy): domain Eukaryota; kingdom Metazoa; phylum Annelida; class Polychaeta; order Phyllodocida; family Nereididae; genus Alitta; species Alitta virens. The sequence goes on along the minus strand of OW028583.1, from coordinate 10,263,267 downwards.
CACGAAAAAAAAAAATCAATTCATAATCTCATCACTAAATATTATTAAAATCCTGACTCCGAGCACTAAGAAGTTTATCAAACAACTGTCAACATGTATGACTGGGTTAACCGTAATTAATTAATACAGATTTTCAAGTCAGCACAATAATCTTTGATATTTATCATGAATTGATTAATTTCAGGAAATTTTTTCAATATCTGTTTACCTAACGAGCATGTTTTTTCTTACACTGAGTAATGGGACACCACGCCAAACTTTACGTACAATGTCATCATTTTACTCTAAGCAAATACGGTAGTTTAAATATAACTCGTACAATATTTTTTAAGTGTAGGAGGATTTAATTAATACATAAAATCTGCTGATTTAGCAAACGTGGGAATGAAAGGCAACCTCTGGTCAAACAGAACATGTAATAAAAAATATAGGACTCAAAATCAATGAAATGAAGTACACATTCAAACAGTCATTCTAATGTCAACAAATTATAAATATACACAGTTTTGGTTTCAACATATTCATTCTGTCCCTTTACAAGTCGATAAAACAGGCTCAGTACAAAATGTGCAACATTCCCAGCTCCGAGATTTAGTGTAAATACTTATCTGGTAAATACACTACTATTCTATATACCCAACTCCCAGATTTTTATGTAACAATGTATTTACTAGATAGCCTAATCTCTCGGCTATAATTTAATGGTACCAAATATTGGCTTACTGGATAGCTAACTATCCAGTTACCAAAAATTTGTTGAGCCAAGTTATATTTATTAAGGAAAATTTCACAGTGAAATCTGGGAGCTGGGTATGTAGAATAATAGTACAAAGGTGGCAGTCTATTCATTAGATAGTCTAATGCGTCAGCAATTTAATGGTACCAAATATTGATGCTTAATATTCCATCAGCTATTCAACACATTGGAGCATCCCAAACATTTGCCAAGATCTTTTTTTGGGAACTGACTGGGAACTAGAACTGGGAGCTGACTTCACTTCTGGGAACTGACTGGGAACTAGAACTGGGAGCTGACTTCACTTCTGGGAACTGACTGGGAACTAGAACTGGGAGCTGACTTCACTTCTGGGAACTGACTGGGAACTAGGACTGGGAGCTTACTTTACGTTAATGGGAACTGACTGGTAGCTGACTTGGAACTAGAACTGGGAGCTGAGTTCACTTTACTGGTAGCTGACTGGGAGCTGACTTCATGAATCTGACGTCCTTAAGGCCCTGAGGTTTGTTAACAACTGAAACGGCACTACAGTCAGGAAATTACCTATACATTATACAAGCATATATCCAGATGTGTAAAGGATTTACTGAATATACGCACAAGACCTAAATAGCAACAGATGCTATAGGCCATATCAGACCACCTCTAACTAACCTTCACTACCAATAACCATGTCCTCAGCAAAATTTATCCTACAGGTAGTCTTTCCATAGTAGAGCTTAATGAACCTTTACTTGAAGGCGCTAACCCCACTGACGCTGACCTAGCGATGACAATAACGGACAAGCCAGTAAAATAATCTTGTCCGTTTTTTATATCTGGCGTCTAGACCTATGACACAATAGATCGATAACTGATATGGTTTGTTTCCAATGTCAGATATTTATTACGAACACTTTGAAGGTGAAAGTAATTAGGTCAAGGACCCAGGCATATGTGGTTGTTCAATTATGAAGAACCCGTCGGGGGCTTGACTTATTTTAACCCCAAAATTCTCATGCTCAACTAACCAAGGCAGTATTCACCTTTATTTTGGGTTAAAATCCTTGGTTACAACTTCCAAAGTTTATAAATTAAAGATTTTAGGCATAATTGAACTTGTAACTATGGAGTATTACTGCAGTAAAAAAGTGAACACATTGTTCGTTTAATGCTCAGGCGAGCTATTTATAGAACACAGATAGATAAGAGAATATTATCGTAACCAGATTTGGTGGCGCAGTGGATAGAGCACTCGCAATGCTGAGTATGGTGAAACTGTACCGACAGTGGTTCGAATCCAGCTCAGAGAATTTTTTTTTTCTTTCATGATAATTCACACAAGTGTCTGAAGTGAGCTCTAGACTAGACTAGAGTCACCATATTTTAGCTAATTTTGATAAAGTCCTTCATTACCACTTTGAAAATGCATAAATTTAATTTTTTTGGTCATATTTGGTCATAATGGAACTTCATTACATAACAAGATGACTTGTCGAGTCTCTGACTAACATAACGTTATCCACACCATTTTATGCACATCATATCATTACTTTTTTTTTATCATTGTATTACTAGTATTACTAGTATTACATGTAATGATTGCATATATTTGTTCTTGTCATGTATTGCTGATAGTAACGAAAAGTTATGTTTCCAGCTTTACAATTAAGCTCTTACTAAGTAAAACTCATAAACTTGCTATGTCTCAGTTATATTTACAAATATAAACATTGCTTTCTTTATTGGCACCCATATTAATCATGTTATATAAGCACATTGTATCATTATTACTAGCATTAGATGTATTATTGATTTTCCTTTGTTGTTCAACCATGTGTGCATATTTAGTGTTACATTGTAACTTCTTATACATATATATGATCATTAACATTTATGTCGTATTACATTCAATCATGTTCTGCCCACTAGTAACGAGGCGTTACATCTTTTATATTTTACATCACATGTACTTTTATAGATTTGATTATATCTTGTATTTACATTCCTTTCATTTCATCCCGGACCATTCAAAACTAACTTATCCGCTTAGTGCCATCATGGAGTCTTCTGATGGCTCCATGGTCCCAATATCATGTTGTTCACGTTGCCAGATATCTATTGTAATGTCTTATAGATGATGAATAACTCATATAACACAGAGTATAGCTTGGCATAGAAAGGGTGGCTTTAATCCAGAGTATACATGTAATGTACAGCACAATGTAAAGTTCAGCTACAGCTGACAAACTGATTTCCTTTTGCCAAACCCAAGAATATCAAGAGCTCTTTTGCCAGGGGTCTCCATTCCCTTAAGTCATTCTTAAGTATCTTTATGTAGGACATTTGTTAAGGCTCTAAATTCTTGAGGTTAAGTCATATCCTTAAACTGTATTCTATACTTTAACTATATTTCCTTATATAATAATACTCTGAACATTTTAAATACATGACACTATTCTTTAAAAAAACAAGAATTTTCTTATTAATGGTACAAATTGCAGTTGATTAATTTGTCATTTGGGAGGCCCACTGGTAAAGACATGGCCTGTTCCATTAAAGGTCCTGGGTTTGATTCCTACCCTGGGCATCCATAATCAGCTTAATCTAAGTTAGACGTTGCTTGCATGAGACATTACTAACACATTAGGTACTTCGAATGCAGTGACCATACCAAGGCAGGAAAAGATCCCACCCATGAATAAATGAATAATGTTTAAGCAGCTGGGTGGCCTAATGGTTAAGGCATCAACCAATTCCACTGGCCAGTCCCAGGTTTGATTCCCATCCCAGGCACTCTTCATGAGCTACATCGTTAAATTGGAAGTGACTTGTACTCAGTGTCTATGCTGAGACAAGCAAACTTTACATTATCATCTCATCATTAAGTTTGACTCTGGCAGCTGGACATATAAGCTTGCTGACCGGTAGCAAATGACATATAGAAATCATAGAGAATGACATAAAGGCCTATATAGCGATTACACAAAAGACCTACACATCTCGATCCATGCCTTATCATATCATCATTACGTCTGCCTTTGTGGTCTCATAAACTAAATGAGCATCAGCTAAAATGTGTTACCTACATGTATTATCCATTGACCATCTGCCAGACACGGGTGTAATGAAATTTACTCCATGGGTGGTCTTTTACTTGCCTCAGCATAGCCACTGAGTACAGGGGATCACGTACCGAATTTAACACGTCATGTGAATAACATAAAGCTAAGATGCAGCATGCCTGTAATAGGGATAGTTAACTGGCCTATGCTTTAAACGAAACAGTTAGAGCATGCACTGCAGAGGGCCCCGAGTTGTTCACTGGAGTTTAAGTCTTCACTCACAATGTTACTACCCTTGTCACAATTGATGTCTCAATGTAAACATATATGACCAGCTGCCAGAGGCAGACGTAATGATGAAGCACATGTGTCCCATGGGTGAAGCATTTTACTTGCCTCAGCATATACACCAAGTACAAGGCACCTCCGATTTTCAACATCTCATGCGATCGATGTCCAGCTGGGATGTAGCTCATGAAGAGTGCCTGGGCCGGGGATCAAACCTGGAACCTTCTACAGAGCTGCCTAATATGGAATTGGCAGATGGCTTAACCATAAGGCCACCCAGCTGCAATTTTTATGTTCAAAAGACTGCACGGGATGACAAAAAGCAGTATTTGTTAAAATAAATGAACAAAAAAAAGAAAAGAAAAAATGGAAAGTGAGAAAATTGATGTAGCAAACTAAAAAATGACTTCCTATAAGAATATCTTGCCTGAAAAAGCCATTTTGTTAAAAACTACTAAAATAGAATGACTTGAATGGTGAAATTCTAGACAATAGGTTAATTGGCAGGACAGAGCTTCTGGTGACAATAAGGAGATAATATTTACACTTACAACGCTTATTAAAAATACATATCTATTTACTTATTATATTTTCATAACTTAGTCAGCCCACTGGTATTTTCTTCTCTTTTGTGTTTTCTAAATGGAGTAGGAGGTGATCCTATCTTCCCAGATATTAGAACTAAATACAATTCATATTAAAGGTCACATGACCATTATATCTAAAGGTTAAAGAGGGCAATGTTAGTGAATATATTAGGTGCTTAAATCAAACTTCCAGTTTGGGTAAACTTTGCTCAATTTCAAATGTCTCAATCTCAGTGCTACTGAGTCTGAAGCTTCGTCAGCTTATATGACCAGCTCCCAGAGGAAGACATAATGATGAGATGATAAGACTTGGTGTTGATATCATGTTACACATTTGTTCCATGGGTGTGGTCTTTTACTTGTCTCAGTATTGACCCCATCTCATGAGGAGTGCTGGGGCCACCCAGGTATTTTGTTACAGATCTCAAGTAATACTCTATATGGCCTAGTGGTGCCTTTTTATATTTACATTGACATATGTTGGCTATGTTTTACAAAATTTTGATAGTCACATTGACATGTCTTAGATGTGTTTTAAAGTATTTAGAGAAAAATTAGAAAAAATTAACATAAACATTTCCGTTTCCACTACTGCACCTACATATATACAACACTTTCATGACCGTTATTGATAGATACTTTTATGTAATAGAAAATATGAAAATTCGGTACTCTTTCAAACCCTTCATATCAATGAATGTGTGATCCTTACATCAGTAACATTTTGCCAATGATATATCTAGATTATATTACTTTCACTGTTAAGCTTCATTTTAACTTGTTTCATCCTTCTTCTTTTTTTTCATAATATAATGTGTCGAATCCAATGTTTACACTTTAAAATAATAAATTTCTTAGTTTTGTACAGTTAGATATAACTGTATTATTTTAAAATGTGAAAAATCAAAGTGGTTCTGAACTTTTAACTGGTGTTTGGTCGAAAAACAAAATGGCAACCGGGGTTTGCAGATTTTCCCGCTGTTTTGGTCAGTTTTTAAAAGTAAATGGACTCGAAATGACCTGGATTGCTCTTTAATATCTCTTGAAGACATAATCTTGCCAATGGAAGCCTTTTCAGTGAAGCAAACCATCACATGCCACCAAAAGTAGCACAAGAAGACACTCCGTCAGCCAAGCCGAAATGTTGCAGGATAGCATGAAATGACCCACCCACCATTTATCAAATTCACATCAATATGGTCATTTATGATGGCCACAGAGATCATAAATGGCCAAAAAGATGCATCAGAAACTACAATAGTGAATTTAGCAATTAATTATTTGTTTCACAGAAGTGTTTTTAGCTTAAAAGCTGGGATGTTTGTTGTTGCTAACAGTTCTGTCCATTTAGCATATATGGCTCCATGCTATTAGTTGAACAATATGATCGAAAAATAGGAGCACATTTATTTTGAATCCCCGCAGTGGGACGTAAAAATGACCAGCCCATACTCGTCTCATATGCAGACTTCATCCATGATCATATTTAGATGACCAATTTTTGACGTCTAAAAGACGTCATCTGGCGACGTATTTTAGACGAACTTTGATGATGACCTTTGGACATATTAATTTTAATGCGATAACATAAGTTTCCATTAGAAATATACAGAGAACACATACAAGTTTAGAATACTTTATTTTGTGTGAAATATCATACTTCGCGTATTTCATATGATGCATGCACATTATGTACATGTATGTGAATGCTGCAATTAATTCATTTAAAGAAATATGTTGTTATTCATGTATGTCAGACTTCTTCAGCTGAGCTGCATCCATAATTCCATTATGGTCTCTGAAATTAATTTATATTCAGAAATTAGACTGAACAAATGATATATGAATCCGCACGTGCAACATATTATCACAGGGTTGAAATAACTTCACTTACCAACAATAATGTGATGCATTTTAATGGTATATACCTCCAAAGATGAATTAAGTTTAAAATTAAATTTCACTGGTACCCTTCCAAAGTTGAATGAATTTCAATTTGTCAGTAAGTTCACGTAATGCACAGGGTTATAATATAGGGTGCACTTGAAATGACTCTCATAATGTTCACCAGTCTATTAAGCACTGTTAAGTAAAAACCAACATTAAATTCTGCATTAATAATTTTTTTTTAAGTATAGAAAAACTTGCTGCTGCACGCTTTTGATTAAATGCACTAATTTCAAGATATAGACTAACCTTCGACATTGTTTGTACTCTTGAAATTTTGCTGACTTTTTTGTCGACTAAGCTTCAAACCAGTAGAATCAATCAATCAATCCATCAATCAGTCAATCGATCGATCAATCAATCAATCAATTAGGTAGACCTTATGATTTTGAGCTGGCCACTCGAATGACAAAAACATTTTATTGACATAATTATAGAATAAACAGATTTTACACCACATAATGAACATATAAAATGTCAGAAAATATGTCCACTTACGCAAGAAATCGAAATATCAAACAATATAATTACACACTAGCATCACTCATTTATGGCCGTGCAGTTAAACACATTATCACCAATTTGTGACTTGCACGTTGCAAATGTTTGCAACTAATTAGTTATTTTAATTATTCATTTCAAGTTTATGCACATACAGTTCTGCGAATGTGCATGTGATCTTTAATTAATGCAGCTAAAGATTTTCAAGCTCAGTATTTTGGCATTTTATAGCCGAATGTATTGAAGCGCAATCCATTCCACTCAGCAAGTGTTGTGCTTGCAACGTCACCATTTTTTTAACTGCCTGGTCACTCGTGTGTTGTTGCTTTTTTGTTTCAGCCAATCATAGGTAATTGTTGGGAAAAAGTGCAGTATAGTGGACCCAGATTTATGACCATATTTAACAAGCCTCATTGCCAGTGTTTATTTGCTAACTGAACAGTTGCGGGTTCAAACCAAAAGTTATTTAGGATTATACTGTGTATACTGTATTACATGAGAGGCAGGGGCATATTTACTGAACTCCCCAACTGCCCAACATTTTAAGCAAATATAAATAAAATATGGGCACAGCTACTCGAGGCTGACCCAATGATGAGGAAATACAGCTTCAATTCTATATTACGTTATACATTTATCCCGCCATAAGGCTCTTTGACTTGCCCCAGCATAGACACAGTATAATGCACCAATTTAACATTTGGTTCGAATGAATAGCAGCTGAGATAGAGCTAATTTGGGCGAGTAGCTACTTTCGATTACATCTACAGTTAGTTTTATTAAAAACGGCCCGTCAAATTGAGCCCTGCTAAAGCTGTCATAGCTGGCTATCTAAAAGTACATATTTATGATATATTACATTAATTTCTTCTTTTGCCAATGTTAACACTTTTCTGGTGATAAATGTAAGCCGACTTTTAGCTATAGAAGTGGACAGAAGCAGCTGGCTTTAGCATGTTTAGATCACAGTCAGGTATAGGTCGCTACAGTCAACCATTTTGTATAACACTAGCTGTACCAGATTTCTATATTTTCCATGTCATTCTATGTACAGAACACATTGTAAACAGCTAATAAATCACAATACGTTTATCCGATCGCATTAAATTTGATTTATGTCACGGAGTGTTTAACATCACAGACTTCCGGTGATAACGAAGTCTAATCATCAAGTTTCAGCAGCACTTTGCGTTTGACATTTTACGCAAAGATGAGCAAATAACTCCATGGCAATTTCCGGTCTCTGAGAGTCATGCGTTAATATTTCATTAACATTCTCATGACATGGTATCACAGCGTTTGACATTCCCATACCCAAGGGACTGCGAAAATGTTTTGAAAAGCCATTCAGTAAATCAATGAGAAGTAATCGTTGGGATGACACATGAATGTCCCAATTTCACACGGGTACTTCAAAACCTTTTGCATATTAATGATCATCATGTCCAAGAACCAATCAGAAAATAATAAAAGTTGAATTGTCTCATCAGACCCTTGGGACCGATTTATGCAAAATACTGCGGCGGGAGAATGATCTACATAGATAACGTGATGGATTGACAAAATAGGAAATTGAACAAAACAGAAGTGAATGAGTCTGTGGAAAAACTCTGAAGTTTTTCAACAATGTGTTAAGAGTCCATACAGTTGTTACAACCAATAGCACTTACTGCCAAACTAGCTGACTATGGTAGAATGAAATAAATGCTGTATTGTTTGAATATTTTAAGCTAGTTAAAACAAATTGTTTTCCATTAGCCTTTAACAAACAGAAAAATGACAGCATCAACAAGTTATCAGCAGACGCAAAAAAAGAAGAAGAAAAAAAGATGCCGTTTAGCCAAGAGTTTCATTCACGTTTCTATGGACTCTCTGATTGGTGGAAGGAATTATGGGATAGCTTTTCATCAGCCAATCAGACTTGAGCTCTAGTTGGACAATGATCTGAGGTAGCTAGCCACCTTTCCACCCACGTTGCAACGTGCCAATTTGCATCAATGAAAGCTCTCAGTAATATTAATGAGTTACTCCAGTGCTTACTATAAAATAGGCTGGGTGTTGTCACAAAAGTCATTTAAACTTCAAGAGCAATTTTAATATATTTAACTTGTAGATAGACTGCTTGGGCATTCATAATACTATCATCAAGTGTTGCTTGTAAGATCAAAAGAAGAGACATTCTAGATTTGATTGATCACAGAAAAGACACTAATCAAAGAATTGAAGAACTGCAAATTGAAGAAAATGGTGGTGACAGCATTGCTCATTGTAGCACTCAGCCTTCTCGTCACTTACTGGATATGGTAAGTCAGCAGTAAATATTAACAGTGGTGGAAAAAGTATGCAATGATGAAAAAAGTGCACTGGCAAAATAGCTCATATAGTTCATAAATAGGTATAAAAGAACTTAGATAATTATCATTGTAGCAAATTTTGCTCATTTAATGGATGTGATGAAACATATTTCCACCACTGTAAATATATCTTTTGCAAAGACATTATAAAGGGGGCACTGAGCAAAAACCTTAATAGGTGAAAGTGATTTTTTCTATTTCTTTTAAAGGCAGACCTTGCAAGAATTTTAATTGCAAACAATTACAATTATCGGTGGTAAACCCGTAAACGAGTAAAATTTATTGTTTCATGTTTAATGAAATATTTACTGGTTCTGTCTGGTATCTAATGAAAATGATGGAAGATTACAATTGCTTCCTCTAGTATTGGCAAATTAGCTACATGTGTGTTTTTAAAATGTCATCTTTGTAATATTAAATCTATATGTAGATCATTCGTTGATCATTCGTTGAAAGAGGAAGCAATTATAATATTTTTCATTATATACAAAAAACTAGTTGAAAATATGCAGACTGCAGTAGACAGTGCAAATGTCAAAGTCAAGTACAGGGCCAAGCACTTCATAAATTCACCACTTACATTTCCATTCACAAAATGTATTCCATACATTACCTTGCTCATGAATAAATTGTATATGTAAATGCATGCCTCTGGTTTTCACGGAAGAGCACATACAATATTAACTATAAAGCGAATTTTTAAGTAGCATTGAAAATTTAAAAAACGGAAAACAATTTGAGGACAAATATATTTTTTTTATATTAGCAATATAACACGATAAGTAAACAGATAAAGCTGCTTTCTCTATTACATATGTCTAAAAATAATCAGCTGTTTGGTCTAGTGGTTAAGGTATCCATAATTTCCTCCCCAGGGAGTTGAGGAAGTCTCTGGATTGGGTGTCATTGTAAAGAGGGCAGCCATATTGGCATTTTTGCCTTATTGATCTTCTTTTAAATATGTGATATATTATGACTTCATTACTTAATCATTGTTCTTGCGCTCTGTGACCTCACCATAGCCATTCCAGTGGGTTGCAAAAGTTTTCATAATCGTCAGAAAAATATAATAATTCATCGATATCTCCCATGGTCTTACATAATTCGCACTAAACTCGATTAAATTCACCTCAACCATTAACTGATTAATTAATTGTTGTTAAAAAGCATAAAAATGGAATGAGTGCTAAGAAGATGGCCAAGTTGCTTAATTTGCCAATTCCTGCTGTGAAGTTCATCCTAACTAAGTGGAAGAAAACAGGCAGGGTCACCACAGAGCCCAGATCAGGACACCCATCAAAAATTACCAAACAAATTATCAAGGAAACTGGTAGGGGAAGCAACGGCAAAGCCTTGTCTCACTCTCAAGGATTCGGCTGCAGAATCAGGAATCCAAGTGCACAAGACTAACTATTGCCATGTGGCAGACAGAAACCGTTTCTGAAGAAAAACCACCTTAAAGCCTGTTCGTAGTTTGCGAAAAGCACCTGGATGAATCTCCTACTTTCTGGAAACATGTCTTGTAGTCGGAAATGTCTTGTAGTCGGACGAGACCAAAATGGAGCTTTTTGCAAATGATCGAGCCTACACCATTCCCATGGCCAAGCATTGGGGTGGGAGCATTACGCTATGGGGTTGTTTTTCAGGAGGCACTGCTTTCAGTTCCAGAAGGATAACGATCCAAAGCAATGTGCCAAAATCATAAAGGAATGTTTTGGTTGATGAAATAAATTAAGGTCTTAGATTGGCAAAGTCAAGGTCCTGACTTAATCTCATAGACCATTTATGGCACGGCCTAAAAAATTGCAGTGCACAAGAGATCACCATCTAATCTGAAAGAATTAGAAAAATTCTGCAAAGAAAACTGCCTGCTAGATGTTTGAACTTCTGGAATGCTATCCTGAGCGACTGCAAGCAATAATATCAGCCAAGGTAGCAGCCACGAAATATTAATTTAAATCAAGACTCTAAATTAGGAGGGGATGAATATTTTTGCAACGGTAATTTTAAGAAAGACTCAATATAGAGTCTATGTCATGAAAGTTCTTATGAATTTTATCTTATCAAATCTTAACTTTAGATATATTATGGGAGAAAGATGAATACTTTTGCAACCCGCTGCAGGCCTATTGATTGATTTGGTTTATTATATAGAATAATGTAACCGGAAGGTTGAAAAATACATAGGTTATATATATTAGTTATTAAAAAAATGTAAAGTAAAATAAAATGCAGATAAAAATAGAAATTATCTGCTGATGACGTCACAATACTTATATCTGAGTACAAATAGGTCAAAGAGAGATATCTATAGAGAGATTGCTTATTTTTTAAGCACAGTCAATTTACTTACACATATGGCTTGGATTGCTATCGCCTGGAAATTGCTAAGACTGCATTTCTGTATTGCAATTACCCTTATTAGAAAAAAAATATATAGCTATATATTAAATTACAGTTTAACATGGTGGCTCCGTGAAAAGGGTGTAGGCCTTTCGACCCCAAAACATTTACCATTCACTATCACATATCATGTTAAGTTTCAGCTACAGGAAAAAATGTAGATTCATGGAAATACTGTATACTCCACACTTTATTTGACTTATTTCTTTTTGTATGTTTAAAATCAAATCTTTGCGCTCTCATAACAGATGTCAATGGCTTCCCTCTCAAATAACTATATTTAGTTATGGTTAATTCTTTCCAGTCATCATTTTTTGTATACATACAGCGATGCTTAGCTCAGCTTGAAATTTGTTTGAAACATTACTTTTTTATTAATTTATTAGAAACGGCTTAAGTTGGCTATAATATTTGAAAATTTCACTCAGCTCAGACAGTAAATTCAAGGTTTTAACATCTCATACAAACAACATGACTTGTAGAGTTGAGTGAAGATTTCTTGATTCCGGATCCTTATAGTATATTGAAAGTTACTTACATGGAATGATAATATTAATGCAGAGCAGATTTTTCAGCAGTAGCTCAGTACTAATGACTATTATGACATGACAGCACTATGTATGATGTGGCCTTACAACTTACAGTAATCAAATGCACAATTATCGAGTATTTCAATGTGTACAGTTAGTTTCATAAAAAACGGTTGACTTTAGACGGCTGTGATCTAAACATGCTAAAGCCAGCTGCTTCTGGACACTTCTACAGCTTATAGTGGCTTAAATTTATCACCAGAAAAGTGTTAACATTGGAAAATGTAAGAAATTAATGTAATATATCATGAATATATACTTTTAGATCTGGTTTTGAGTAGCCAGTAATGACAGCTTTGGCTAGGCTCAATTCGACGAGCCGTTTTTAATGAAACTAACTATAGCTTCCAGTGGACAGCTATATCTTTTTTTGCTTTTTTGACTTAATGGAAGGTAGCAGGGTGTTTAATTAATGATCTACCTCCGCATGCTGGTGAAAAATTGTAGATAATACATAAGATGTACCATATATCCAAGAGAGGGAAGCAAAATTGCAGGGCGATCTCAACTTCCTTATTAGTAATATTATCATCAAGTTTGGACCCTGGACCTGCAGAGTGCAGATCTATGGGACCACCTTACACACTAGGCCAGATAAATTGAAAATACTGCTCATTCATTAATTAATTATGGTTTATTATGACTGTGTGAAAAATGAATGAGCCAACAAATCACTTTCCAATTGTGGCCTTGAATATTATTGACTGATCACAGCATATTTGCGTTCTACTGTTTACTGTCTGGCTCGCCATTCAAACCAAACTTGGTGCACATTTTTCTTGTCCTGGTGGCGAATTAGTCTTACTACATGGCTAAATGTGCTACGTGCGTTTTCCATGCGTTTGGATAAACGCACGGAAAACGCATGGTTTTCACCTCATATTAATTAGCCAAAAACAATGCGTTTTCCATGCGTTTATCCTTCTCATTGGAAACGCACGTGGCACATTTGGCCATGTAGAGAGGCACAAACGTAATTATATATAGGGTGAGAATATTTACCTGTTAGGAATATCTTGAGGTGTTTCTTATGGCACGAAGGCCTCTTAAACTAACAAATCAACCCACAAGAGTAAAAAGAGATGGTGTCTCTGAGCGCTGCATCATTTTAATTATAACATTCTCACCAGTGTGACAAACAATAAAATTGGTTTGTCACATTCATGTAAACAGGAGATTAGTTCTGAACTAGAGTGAGCATAGTACATTGCGCTGTTTTGGCAACTGGGGTTTAAAGTCTTCACCCATGGGGCCACCACACTTGCCAGGGGAGGTGTAGAACTTGAGAAACAATACATGCTATTGAACACTTTTAACAATATAGAATGTACTAGCAATGCACTTTTACTCATTTGGATAGAAAAATGTTGAGTAAAGGCAATAGCCAGTCAGTGAAAGACTACAAAGGAGTAGGTAAATAATGTAAATGTACTGGAAGTGCATATTTACCATGATCCTGATTATATGGGAGATGCTCTATAAATACATGTATGCAGTCGTAAGCAAAGTTAGACAATGTTTGTGTATCAGGCAATACTGCAAAGACCTATTAACTCCATGTACAGTGGAACCTTATCGTAAACAAGAGCGCTCAAGCTAACAGCAGCGACTCGGAATAAGTAGAATATTTGCTTAAACGCCATCTCACTGTTAAAAACAAACTTAGCCACTAAGATAATGATATGACCCTTCTGAGCTGTTGATCCAGTAGCAGAGGGACGTATGACTTTAACAGATGTTAAAATGGCTGTGCCTTTGCAATATGTCTATAGGGGAGCTAAAAGAACCTACCAATGTGAAATATGGGATGGAATCTAATCATTATATCAATTTGCTTACCTCTCGTAATATAAGCTGACTAAACAATACAATGCGCTCCAATATAATAGTGCCCTGTGTTGGCTATTGGGGTTCGAGGACTTCACCCGAATTGTTACCGCTGTTGCAACGACGTTACTAGGTCTGTCTCACATTTTAGTTTAGCCTGTCTCCTTTAAAACTATAAATAATGAAGAATGATGGTCTTATGGTGAATCTCAAATGTATAAATTTAATCAATACTGTAATTAAGCATCTGTCAGCAAAGGCAATGTTTTAATTGATTACTTCTTTAAACAAATGCAGCTTTTTAAATATTTCTTCACTTATTGTTTTTTACTAATCTTGATCTCTTGTGCAATTTTGTTGGGGCTGTTATCTTAGCTGATAAACTGCATCACTGCATGTGAATAAGCTTTGATGGGATGTGTGTGTGTGTGTGTGTGTGTGTGTGTGTGTGTGTGTGTGTGTGTGTGTGTGTGTGTGTGTGTGTGATTAGGGCTTTACGTCCTGTATTTCTGCACCAGTTGGGCTAATTAGGACAGGCAGAGACCATGGCAATGAGATGAAGGAGGAAACAGCCATCCAACTTAGGCTCGACCGGGAATCGAACCCGGGACCCAGCGGTTGGAAACCCAGAGTGCTACCTCTGAGCTAGGCCCCCCACCTGGAAGATCTAGATAAGCTTAATCAGTATGCCTTACATAGTGCCCTCTGGGAGAACTATGTTGATATTGCCTTGCAAAGTTTGCCATCTCACAAAAAAATGTGTGTTAAGACGGATGTTTCATGCCAAAACTTTGCAGTAGCTGCTCAAAATATCAAACCAAAATTCCTACCCATCTTCCTCACCTTATGTTTTAAGCTTTGTTTACTGTCAGAATGTATGTAATGAAGAATTACTCAGCTCGACCCAAAAGAAGCCTAATGTCTTCATTATTGGTGGATTAGCCTTTAGTTATTTAATATTTGAAATGTGCAGGGCCACTGGGGTTCGAGACTTCAACCCACGTGTAACCACTCTCGCCACGAAGAGTCCCAGGAATTCCACGGGCATTAATCTACAGTCAAGAGGACTTAGATGAATTATCAGAACAAAATCAATCCAATCTTAAATAATACTTAATACTCTGAAATTTCTTGCAGGCAAAGGAAGAAACAGCTAAGAATATTGAAAGACCTTGGCATTCTTCATGACAAGCCAAACTTTTTCTTCGGTAGCATGCTGGAATTTCCCACAAAGGTATACAATGTACATGAATTAAACAATTTTGAAAACATTAGAGCGATAAATTAACACAAATTCGGTCATACTTATAATGACTTATAGGTTTACACAGGGTTTCTATGTTCTTTATGTAGAAGAAATTCCCAGCACTAAACATTCAGTTTTAAATACACCTTTTCTTTGGAATTCGCCCCCCCCTCCCTTTATTTGGAGTCAGTCTAAAAAAACTATAAGTTTAGCAAAGTGCTGACTAGTGAAAATAACCAAAACCTCGCCAAACTGGACACAGCAAAATTTCAAGAAGCTAAATTGTTACAGCCTGTTAACTTTCCATCTCCTCTCAGTTCAGAGACTATGGGTGGATATTATTAAGAAATGCAACTTTACACCAGAAATCTGTAACAATTCAGCTGGGTGACCCAATGGTTAAGGGATCCACCAATTCCATATTGGCTAGCTCTGCTGAAGGTCCCGGGTTAGGAGCCCAACCTGGGCACTCTTCATTAGCTTATATCCAGCTGGATTCATAGTTTTTCTCCAATCTGTTAAGTTTCCCCTGAATGCTGAAATTATCAAGCCAATAAATTGTTACATAAATGTGGTATAGGTATATCTAATTGTATTCAGGGTTACAATGGCTGCATTGAAGAATGGAGCAAAGTTTACGGAAAACGTTTTGGGTAAGTTTAAAATACTGAGAACAAAGTCATTAATATTGTTGATTGGGACGATTAAATACCTAAAAACATTACTAGAAACCCCCATTATTAGAAATGTTTTATTATGAGTTAAAAATATTGACAAAAACATAAAAATCTCATCAACTACTTCCGCTTTTAAAGAATATAAGATGCGACTGAGTGGTTATAGTTCAAATCTTTTTGAAATTTTCAGTTATTTAAAGTTCTATTATATGATAAAAAAATTACCAAAAAAAAAAAAAAAAAAAAAAAATGCAGTAGGCACTTTTGCAATTAAAGGCCAAAAATTTTCAAACTTTTAGTGTCATAATTTTATGCAAAAAAAAAAAAAAAGTTTAAACAATTGACAAAACCATAAAATATACATTAGCTACTTCCGCTATTAAAGACCAAAAATGCACATAAATATCTGTCGAAAACTTTCAAAAAACGTAACAAATGTAGCGCACTGTGCATCGCCCACTTAGTGTCATTAACTTCGGAATAATTTATTAATTTGTTTTGAACTTTCATTATTGGTAAATATGTCACAATGACCTGCCAACCATTTGAAATATGTCTTCGGCACTTTACATTAATGCACAAACGAAAGAAAAATCGTTAAAACACCGGAAACGCATAGTACGCTTAATGTAGTAAATTGTAAATTCCCACATTGGCACTCCATTCATGAATTACTGACTGAAGCAATCAAAATCAATAACCATGCGCAGAAAAACCATTTGGCTATGTAGTAGTATTAGTAGTGGTGGTAGTAATAGTAGTAGTGGTAGTAGTAATAGTAGTAGTAATAATAGTAGTAGTATTAGTAGTGGTAGTAGTAATAGTAGTAGTAATAGTAGTAGTAGTATTAGTAGTAGTAGTAGTAGTAGTAGTAGTAGTAGTAGTAGTAGTAGTAATAGTAGTAGTAGTATTAGTAGTGGTAGTAGTAATCGTAGTAGTAGTAGTAGCAGTACTAGTAGTAGTGATTTTTAAGTTCACAATTTACAATTCAACATGAACTTATTAGGTTTGAAGTACTTCAATATTTCATTGTACATTGATTTTTTTTCTGAAGTGCCACACAACTGCCATCTCTACTTTATAAAATATTCCTATTTCTTACATATCTAAAGACAATAAGATTAAGCCATGCACCATGGTGGAATAATACATATTATAATCAAACATAACTTTTCAAAATATTCTTGAATATTACAACTTCTTTGATTGTGCTTTTATTTTTATTTTTTCTTGCAAATATTTATACCTTCTTAAGTAGTAGTTACACTTGACAAAATGAAACCAAACTTTCGAAAACGTTCTTTCTGGAATTTTCAACAAAACAATATGGTAGAATGATACATTTGACATCTACCAGACCTTTTTTTCAAATATTTAATTTCAAATATATATGAATGATAAATTTGACAAAATGAAACAGAACTCTTTCAAATGTTCTCAAAATTAATTCCAGATATTACGAAGGAGCACGACCGGTCATTGTAACAGCGGAACTCGATGTCTTGAAACATATCCTCGTCAAAGATTTCCCCAAATTTTGCGACAGAAAGGTAATGGCAAAGCACATCAGTTACAGGATGATTAATTAGTTACATTATAATTCACAACGGCTTAACACATTTAGGTTCATACGTTTTACCACTAAATACAGCAATGAATAAAATCCAGTAAAATCTGGTTATTCTACAAAAAAAATATGGCCACTTTTCAAAACAATTTTTTTTAAACTTTGAAGTTCTGTACATGCAGGATTATTTCAACTTCTTGTATCAGAGTGACATTCAATATAAGTTTAAAATATTTGGTTTCACTGGTTCATGTTTGATCACCTGTAAATTAGATCTGTTATTCCAACAAAAAATATGACCAATTTCGAACAATTGCCTCAACTGGCTACAGCACTTAATATGTCGGAGTGACATTAAGCTCAAATACTGGGGTTTAATGACATTTCACCAGGTTTAACCACCTACAACACCTGAATAAGCAATAACCTGAACTTTATGGTTCTATAATAATCCCAAAGTCAATGACAAGTGCCATAATCAATAATGAACTTTCGTGTAGGACAAATTATGAACATAATTAGTATTAAATCTTCATTAGATATTTTTATTTTCTGCAGGTTCTGCCTTTGGACAGTGACAGAGACAAGTACATGTCCATGTTTCACGCTAGAGGGCAGCAGTGGCGTCGTATCAGGTCGACTGTTTGTCCCACCTTCTCTGGAGCAAGAATGAGGGAGGTAAACAAAAGAAGCCATTTCCTTTATTACGATATTTGGCAATGACTTCAATGACAGGAAATTTATATTAAACGAGACTTAGTTTTACAAATATTTACTGCAGATGTCGCCACTGATATCACTTAAGGTGGAGAATCTGATGCACCTGTTGGACAAGCATGCCAAGAGTCGGGAAGCATTTGACATCTACAGGTATCTTGATTGACAATAAATAATCATATTTTTTTCTCAGTGCACTATTTTAAGATAGATAGATAGATAAATTTTATTTTGAGTCGTATACAATCCGAATACATATAAAAAATACACATATATACAGCACATTGTACATGATATCCAAGCATTACGCTTCTGTACGACTATAATACTGTTAAAATGTATATTAAATCAAATCAAAATGAAACAAATAGTATTTGAAATTAATAACTAAAATCTACATACAGTTCCTATCTAGTAGGGTCAAAATAATATTTATCTAGGCTACATGACAGAGCTTGGTAATATATACATATTTAGTACCTTTGGCATATAGCATCATACAGTTCATAGTCACCCAAAGGCAATACATTTGTATACATAATAATTATAACGTACTTCTATAAAAATTCTAAATTTGACACATTTTCATAGTTTTGTAACCATTGTGTAAGAGCAGATTTGAAACTAACAAGAGAGTTTGTATCTTTGATATCTACAAGTATAATCGACCATAAGTTTGCCCCATAGTATCTAAAGCTTTTCTTTCCATAAGTAACAGTTTTGAATTGTGGAATATTATATACATCATTGTCTCTCATTTCGTACCGAGATTCCCTACGGACAAAGAGGTTTTGCATGAATATTGGGGCTGTTTGATTTTTAATTTTGTACATCTGGATTGCTACAGTTTTTATGCATCTTTTATATATATTTAGTTGCTGTTCATTTCTTTATAGGTCATCATATTCTGTTTCGCTATCATTTGCAACAAATCGTAATGCTCTTTTATTAGTTTTTTCAAGTTTCTCTCGGTTTGATCTGTTTGCAAACATCCATACGACTGGGCAGTAGTTAAAATTGCTACTTATATAGCTGTTATACAATACTCTCTTGCATTGTTTATCAAAGTAGTTTTTAATCCTTTTTAAAGCATTTATTTGTTTACTTGTCTGTTTGCATAATTCATCTGTATGATTGGCAAAGTTAAGATTGTTGTCGAATTCAACTCCCAGAATAGTAATTGAGGAGGAGCTCTGTATAGAGTAGTTTCCAATATTTATAACAATTTCATTATTTGAGTGATTGCGACTTAAGAACATAAGTTGAAACTTATCAGCATTGGCTTTCATATTGTTTAACTGAAACCATTTCATTGCAATTTCACAGTCCGCCTCAAGTTTAACTTTTATTGCATTAACATCTTTATCACTGTAGCTAAATGTGTTGTCATCAGCGTAATTGTATGCTTTAGAGCTTATATCATGATAGAGAAGGTCATTTATAAACACATTGAACAACAAGGGCCCTAGAATTGATACCTGGGGAACCCCCTTTCTATTGTTTATTCATTCAGAGCATGTATTTCCTATTTTCACTCTTTGCTTCCTATTCACTAGGTATGATTTTAGTAAGTTACATACATTTGTACTGAAGCCATAAGCATGTAGTTTGGCCAAAAGGAGACCATGTGGCATGCAGTTGAATGCTTTTGAGAGATCTATAGCTATAACCCCTACTGAATTTCCGTTGTCCAACGCTTCACGCCAGTCTTCCTCTAGTCTATTTAGGATATCATGACAACCATGACCTTTTCTAAAACCAGATAATGACTTTAATGACAGGAAATTTATATTAAACGAGACTTAGTTTTGACAAATATTTAATGGTTGCATGTGTTCATAAATTTGGTTTGATAAGACTTTTTCTAGAATTTTAGAGAGAGTTATCAAGAGATTTACGGATCGATAATTATCTTTGTCCAGCTTGTTCTTTTTCTTATATAGTGGAGATATGTTGGCCATTTTCATATGATCTGGGAATATGTTTTCTTGAATACATTTATTAGCTATTACTGTTAAAGGCTCTATCAGATATATTTTTGTCATTTTTATGAATTTTACAGGGATCTCATCATATCCAGCAGCCTTCTTTGAAAACAAGGCCCTAATAATTTTTTCTATCTCCCGTTCAGATATCTGTGCTAATTCTACGTTTATCTTTTTAGAGATAAGTTTCAAATATTTCTTCTATAGGTCTTTCATTATTTTCAGTATTACCAATATCAGTGCCTATCTCACTGAAAAATTTATTGAATATTTGACAGACTTCTTTACATTCTGTGACCATTCTGTCACCTTCTTGAAGTGGTATGTTACCTAGTTTAGTTTTACTTTGAGAGAAGATAGGTTTTATTGCTTTACAAAATTCTTTATTTTTCGTGTTGCCCTTGCACTTTTCTTCAAAATATTTCCTTATTTCCTCGTGCTTTATTATGGTGACTGCATTTCTATGTTTTCTATACTGAGGAAGTGGTTACTTCTATGCTTAAAGAACTTATTTCTGAACTGATTTCTTACAAGTATTGCCTTTTTGGGTCGTTTACTCATACAGTGAAAATTAAAATTTCACCTGTTCAATGAAATACTAGGTTATATTTCGGGTATCATAACCATAGCTGTCTTTATCAACAATTTTCTGCTGTTGATTATAGTGACCATTTCCATTATTATGCGAAGAGGTAAACTCGATATATATTGATATTGTGTACTTCTTAGTGCATTGTTTTAGACAGTTGACTTCCCAAAATGATATACCAGGATATTTTGGGCATCATAACGCGGCTAGTTTTCTTATCAACACTTTTTCTGCCTTTAATTACAGTGAGTTTGGCAGGTATACGCTTGATGTGATTGCGGCGACCGCTTTTGGCTTGGACACTAATGCCATGGAAGACCCTGAAAACATATTCCTCAGGAAGTTGAAAGAAATATTTGCTTTCACTGAAACTGCCTCCGTATGGCAGAAGATTGGCCTTGTGCTTTATTGTGAGTTTATTACAATCTAAACCATTGTATTTATGACATTTTTGGTAATTGAGTGCGAATACATTAGCGACTGGAGCTAGGGACATTAAAGTTGCCTAGATATAGGTGAAGCCAGTTCCATCTTCCCAGTTCCTTTAGAGATTCCTGCATACAGCACTGAAACTGGGTCATAATTGTTCAAAATAATGCATAATGACCTTCTATATGCACATCCCATGAGAATACATGAAGGTCAATGTCTCTTCCGAATTTCTTGGGAAAGATGTTTACGAGTTTGTCCAGGACCAGCTGGCCATGAAGGATCAAACTGGACAGGAACTAAGTAGAGAAGTGGTGGTGGTGGATTACGGCTTTACGTCCTGTGTTTCTGCACCTGATGAGCTAATTAGGACAGGTAGGGACCATGGTAATGAGACGAAGGATGAAACAGCGATCCAACATAGACTCGACCGGGAATTGAACCCGGGACCCAGTGGTTGGAAGCCCAGCGCGCTACCACTGAGCTAAGCCCCCACCCCAACTAAGTAGAGAAATTGACTTGTCTTAAACTAGGAAATGAGAAGAAACTACTGTAGGTGAAGGAACTGAGAGCAGCTGGGTGGCCTAACGATTAAGGCATCCGCCAATTCCATATTGGCCAGATCTGCTGAAAGTCTCACGTTTGATCGCAGGACTCAGGGCACTCTTCATGAGCTACATCCCAGCTGGGTGTTGATTGCATTACATTATACATTGGAGGTGCCTTGTACTCGCTTTCTATGTGAGGCAAGTAAAAGACCCCACCCATGGGGTAAATGTGTGTGACATGATGGAGACACCAAGCCTTATTAACTCATTATTACATCTGCCTCTGGCAGCTGGTCATATAAGCTGACTAAGCTTTAGACCCAGTAGCATTGAGATATGGCCATAAAAAATGATTGTATATATCTAACAATAAATTGTTCAAGGCAAACAATATCTTGGCTGACTTTGGACAAAATTTTGAAAGGACACCAGTGAAACAATTGTTGTCTGAAGCAGACACTTATGAGTTCACTCATGAGAAAGGATGACTAACTTATCATTGTGTCTGCCTCTGGCATTGAGAAAATTGTGAATAATATTATAAAAGAACAAAGCATGTGCTAAACAAATTGAAATTTTAACATTTGCAGTCTAATATTGTTTCTGCAGTTATCTGTCCAACGCTGATTGAGGCACTGCGTATGCTGAAGGGAGATTTCCTCACTCTGGAGAGAAGCTGGTTCTTCAATGCTGCCGAAGTCATCATGAATGACCGTGCTAAATCAAAGGTACAAGAAACAGTTAGTGGGTTTGACAGTCTAAAAGTTAAACGTATCTATTTATTGTGAATTGTGGCATGAATATCAAGAAATTTACACAAGGTCACATTGTTAGATGGGTCAGTAATAATGACATATACAAAAACGTAAAAATTATTTGCATGGCTGGACAACATGAGCCATCAAAATAAAAAGAAGTAATACATACAGCCTGGTTTACATGAATAAAAGTATATCAAGCAGTGGTAAAAGT
Source organism: Alitta virens (assembly GCA_932294295.1). Taxonomy (NCBI): domain Eukaryota; kingdom Metazoa; phylum Annelida; class Polychaeta; order Phyllodocida; family Nereididae; genus Alitta; species Alitta virens. The sequence continues at coordinate 10,240,257 of OW028583.1, read as the reverse complement.
CAAGTTAAATTGTATAACTCCAAATTATACTTGTCATGCACAATGGGCAAAGACCATGTTCAGTTTAGTCCATCACTGTAGTGTGTGTGTGTGTGTGTGTGTGTGTGTGTGTGTGTGTGTGTGTGTGTGTGTGTGTGTGTGTGTGTGTGTGTGTGTGTGTGATTAGGGCTTTATGTCCTGTATTTCTGCACCAGTTGGGCTAATTAAGACAGGCAGAGACCATGGCAATGAGACGAAGGATGAAACAGCCATCCAACTTAGGCTCGACCGGGAATCGAACCATCACTGTAGTGAAGTTCTATGAATGTTGCAGAATCCAAGATGTGACTTCATCAAACTCCTGATAGATGCCTCAATGAACACCAAGAAAGCTATCGTAGATGAAGCTCTGACTGCTGATGATGATGTTAATGACGTAAAAGATGCTGATGAAGAAAGAACGGATGCGAGTTCATCTGAAGAGGTTGTTGCTGTTGCTGCTGACAAAGAGAATGTGGAAAAAGTCCACAATAAGAGCATCCTGAATGGTGACATCCAAAAAGATGCTTCACCGAAGAAGAACGGATTCATCAACCACTGTAATAAGGAATCCGAAGGCATCAAGTACATCCGCAATCACCTCAAGATTGATGACATCGATCTCCCCTCGAAAACTAATGGACACACAGACTTTGAAGGGTTGAAAATGATGCTGGCTAAACAGCTCCAAAGTGAGAAGTTGAACGGAGATATTCATCAGGTAGAGAAGGAAGACAAGCCGGAGAAGACCACGTTGGTAGACCAACAGCGTACGAGTGAAAATGACACCATTAACCATGGAGATGAATCACTGCAAAAGCTCACTAGAGAGGTGAGATTACCACATTACCCTTAACGCCAAGATTCCCAATTAAATGTTACAGCACAGACCAATCACAAACTGTAAAATCCGACAATGATTTCATATTTCAGGAAACAGCAGCTCAATGCTTACTCTTTCTGCTTGCTGGATATGAAACGTCTAGCACAGCATTGACCTTTTTGGCATACGACCTTGCCTTACATCCAGACGCTCAGAAACGACTCCAGGAGGAAATTGACACGGCTTTCCCAAACAAGGTAAATTTCAGCCGTTTCATCAAAAATTGCATCAAAAATTGCCCAATTTCCAATGCTACTTCATTTAATGAAGTAATCTGTTTAATTATATATGGTTTTGAGTCCACACTATTTGCTTCAAGAAACAGCTGAATGGTCTAGTGGTAATGTCATATGCAAATTCCTCAGCAGGTCCAATACCAGTCATAAGCTGTCCCAGCTGTCATTTGAATTAGTGTTTAATGGCAGTTCTTAAGCTTGTACTTGGTGTATAATAGACACTGTCGATGCTGAGGCAAGTAATAGACCCCACCCAAGGGGTAAATGCATGTGCATCAAGATGTAGCTCCCAAGCATTATCATTTGATCTTAATATCTGCCTCTGGCAGACAATACACAATTAACAGGATGATAAAGATAAACTTATGAAATACATCTATTTTCAGACGGCGCCAGATTACTTTTCAGTCCAAAAACTCACCTATCTATCCATGGCCGTCAATGAAACTCTTCGGCTTCATTCCATCGCACCGATGTAAGTATCTTAGCCAGCAAGTCTTTCAAATGAGTTTTCGCTCAATCCCACTGTGATTAAAGCAATTTTTAAGGCTGTTACAAAGTACAAACCTCATATAAATGCGTTAGTTTTCGATTATTAGCCATGGCCTGCATACTTTTATAGACAACTAAATTCCAGATATTTTCAATGAGTATTTTAAAAAACATTTCAGAGCATTCACAAGAAAATGTGTGGAAGCCACAAGAATTGGTGACCTTGACATTCCAGAAGGAATTGATATTCAGGTCAACATGGAAGCCATCCATATGGACAGAGACATCTGGGGGCCAGAGGAGACTGACCTCTATGTTCCTGACAGGTTTGTTACTTTAGTAACTTATTGGCAAGTATGAGGTCCATACCAATGGCAAAGGGTAATTCCTATGAAGTCCAAAACTTGACTTCTGACACTGGCAATGGTCGGTAGGCAGAACAGCTGTCCAACTTAAGTCCCACCACATAGTGAAACCAGGATCCAATGGTTGGAACTTGGAAGCCCAGTTCGGGGCCTAGTTGTAAATTCCTAGAAACATACTTCTGACACAATCTTTATGAACTACATTAATGCGTAGATGCTCTCTTTTTGAAGCCAGTTTAAGGCAATTGTTTGTCTGTTGAGACTCTTTGCTAAATTTAGTTTACCCATTTGTCCTTAAAAATTGAAAACTTTAAAAATCACTCAAAAATAGCAAATTGTCGTATCACAAGGCCATGCTCTTGTGTATTACAACCGACATATTATACTCGACCAAAATAGTTTTATAACCAAGCAATCGGCGTAGGGATATAACCAACAAAAATGTTAACAAACTCCCTCCTACTCGGGATATAACTATAACTTACATTTGTGAAACTCCATAGATATAACTTTATGCATTCACGTGTACATATTCCTATTCACTACTCGGATGCCTTTTTCACAGATTCTTGCCAGAGAGGAAGATGAAACGGAATCCTCTCGCTTGGTTACCGTTCGGTGCCGGACCACGCAATTGCATTGGGATGAGATTTGCGATGATGGAGATCAAGTTGGCCATGGCTCGTATCCTCCAAAAGTACAGCATCTTGCCTTGCGAAGAGACTTTGATCCCTCTGCCAACAATGAAGAACACAGTCAAATCGCCTGCTGAACCGGTTAAGCTTCGACTGGAGCCAAGGAATTAGTCACAGTGTAATTAGGAATTAATGAATGGGTGATCTCAATGAGTTGGAAGAAAATCTGTGTTTGAAACTGATTATAAAACACAATAATTGTCTAAATTTGTAAGTACTTAATTATTTTATATTGCAATATTACAAACATAATAATGGACCACTCAATCAGGCATACTCTTAATTGGCGCGAGTAATATTTAATACTGAGGTTGCAGTATGATGTTAATAGTACCAAGCAAATAGACCAGCCCTAAACACAGTAGAACTATTGTCAGTGCTAAAATATGTATAAATGAGGTTAATATATAAGTTGCACTTCAAGAAATGGTGCAATTATTTCTTGATATATATTTCCATTTATCAAAATATATACTGATCTCATGTAAAGATTTTGCACTATTGCAATTTCTAGATATATTTGTGATTAATGTTTGAATTTGCCGTCCATTTGTAGAATTGCTCCAGATTTACAACTGAACATATTGTTATATAATACACGCATAAGATATATTTTATGTCAAAATATTTATAAAATTGCTGCATATATTGTACATGCTGTGATCAACTCATTTTAAGATTGTTAACATTTATTGTCAGTGACTTATATTTCTGTGTGATAATCTAGTCATATTAACTTTTATAAACATCAGCAAACAAAAAAAATATTTAATATAGATAATTAGACATACAATATTATTGTAATGTTATCAAAATGGGGAAAAAAGACTAAATATGTCTATATTATTTGTACATTACTTTCTAATACTATGTTATAATATTAATGCAGCCTACCACTGTACATAGCTGGTAAAAGAGCTAAATCCTGTAATTTAATCTATCTAATCGTGTTCATTACAGTAAACAAATTATTTATTGTTAATTACTATTCTGTGACAGCTGATGAATCTGCAATTGTATCATAGTTGTTATTTATTAATTTTGCTACAAACATTGTTTAAGTATCAAATACATATTTTATTGAGTACTGTTCAACTATTGCATGCATCATTACCACTTATTAACTACCTTTATCTGGACAACAGATCGAGTATCTGTTTGAAATGCAAACTTAATTTTTTGTTGAAAATATTAATTACACAGCAGTTTGTAAAGTTACCATGGAAACAGAATACTTTAGTAATGTGTCACATATTTATTTCTACAAAAGCTGTTAGATCATATCTATAGTGCACTGAAAGGACAAAAAAAGACAGACGTTCTAAATAAGGATTTTTTTATAATTTTCTGTTGTAAGTAACTTGTAACATGTTACATTGTTAGATGTTATTAAAAAAAATTATTGTCACTTTTGGTTTGGTTGTATGTTTTTTTTTTTTTTTACATTTTTCAAAATGAACAAGACTTACTTAAGGGGCATTTACACTATCACGTCAAAAATGGGCTATACGTAGATATATGTGCTGAAAAGACAAAGGAAAAAGGGCAGTAATTGTGATGCTACTGTGTAAAGAGGATTGGGAATCAACAACTCTTATTAGTTGGGGTGCAAATAGCCCGTGATAGGCTGTGTTTACATTAAGCAGAAACGGACGATAATACAGTGTACATAAAACTATATTGACAATCGGCGATTCAAAATTGTGGAGTTGTCAAGTGAGAAACGGATTGTAAAAGTCAGAAATTCTGCTTGATAATAGAGTAGATATTATAGCAATACCAACGGGAGTAGGACATGTAACTGTGATTGAAAAAGGCTTTGAAAAACGAAAAGTACTTAGCTTTTTTACGGAGCTTGTTCAAAACGCGTCTGCAGGGATCAGCTGACCAAGCAACTCCCTTCAGTCAAAATGGCATCCTCCACAACAGACTAACGTTCTTCTTTGACTAGTGATTCTGGTGCCGCTTCAGCTTCTGTAGCTTCTTCTGTCACAACTGCTTCTTCCACAATAGCATCAGGTTCTTCTTTGACAATGTTTCTGGTGCAGTTTCAGCTCCTGTAACATCTTTTGTCACTATTGCTTGCTAAAGAACAGCTTCAGGTTCTTCCTTGCCTGGTGAAACTGGTGCAGCTTGAGCTCCTGTAGCTTCTTCTGTCACAACGGCTTCCTCCACAACAGCCTCAGGTTCTCCTTTGACTGGTGATTCTGGTGCTGTTTCAGCTTCTGCAATTTCTTCTGTCACAACTGCTTCTTCCACAATGGCATCTTTGATGGCCAATTCTGGTGCAGTTTAATCTTCTGTATCTACTTCTGTCACAACTGCTTCCTCCACAATAGCATCAGGTTCTTCTTTGACGGGTGATTCTGGGTTAGTTTCAGCTTCAGTAACTTCTTCTGTCACTATTGCTTGCTCCAGAACAGCTATCATGTTCTTCTTTGATTGAAGAATCTAGTGCAGTTTCAGATTGGGCAAAAACGGCTTCTTTCAAAACAGCCTCAGGTTCTTCTTAGACTAGAGATGCTGGTGCAGCTTCAGCTTCTGTAACTTCTTCTGTCACTATTGCTTGCTCCAGAACAGTTTTAGGTTCTTCTTTGACTGGTGAATCTGGTGCAGTGTCAGATTCTGTAACTTCTTTTGTGACAATTGCTTCCTCCACATTATCCGGAGGTTCTTTGACTGGTGACTCAGGTGCTGATTAAGCTTCTGTGACATCTTCAGTCAGGATTGTTCCCTCCACAACAGACACACATTCTTCTTTGACTGGTGATTCTGGTGCAGTTTCAGCTTCTGTCACTTCTTCTGTCACAACTGCTTCCTCCACAACAGACTCACGTTCTTCCTTCAAGAGCAATTCAGGTCCAGCTTCAGTTTCTGTAACTTCTTCTGTCACAACGGCTTCCTCCACAACAGACTCACGTCCTTCTTTGACTGGTGATTTTTGAGCAGCTTTAGCTTCTGTAACTTCTTGTGTCACAATTACTTTTTCCACAACAGCCTCAGGTTCGTCTTTGATTGGTGATTCTGGGGCAGTTTCAGCAACTAACTTCTTCTGTGTGTGTGTGTGAGTTATAGTTTAACACCTCATCAGCATCTGAGTGGGCTATGTAGAGGCTCTCTAGGTTAAGATTGATTATCTATATTTGGTAGTAGAAACCAGAAGCATATAAAAAATCAATAATTGTCTGGGTTGGATATCTGGTAAAGAGATGTTGTAAGGTAGTAGCTTGAAACAGAGGTCTTCTAATGCGTTGTAAGTGGGTGCAATCTAATAAAATATGTTTGATTGTTAGGGGGCACCGACAACTCTGGCATACCGGTGCCGGTTCATTGACTAAAAGGTGTAAATGTGTAAGTCTTGAATGTCCTATGAGGCATCTGTGATATATTCCTTGATCTTTGCGAGTATTGAACCTACTAGGTATTTTATTTTGAATGCAAGGTAAGATTGAATGCAACTTGTTGTTATTACATTCATTCCATTGTCTTTGCCAGCAAGACATGATAAAAGATTTTATAGTCATTTTAAAATCAGTGTATGGAATGGTAAAATCAGTTATCTCTTTTGTAAGAGCCCTTTTTGCTGCCAGGTCTGCTTTTTCATTCCCTTCAATGCCAGCATGTCCAGGAATCCAGCAGAATACTATGTCTTTGTATTCGTGAAGATAGAAATACTTAATAAGAACATCTAAGATCCCAGGGTTGTCAAGTTGTTTATTTTGGATTGCTTGTTTGTGTGTGTGAGTTATTGTTTAATGCCTCATCAGCACCTGAGTGGGCTATGTAGAGGCTCTCTAGGTTAAGATTGATTAACTATATTTGGTAGTAGAAACCAGAAGCATATAAAAAATCAATAATTGTCTGGGTTGGATATCTGGTAAAGAGATGTTGTAAGGTATTAGCTTGAAACAAAGGTCTTCTAAAGCGTTGTAAGTGGCTGCAATCTAATAAAATATGTTTGATTGTTAGGGGGCACCGACAACTCTGGCATACCGGTGCCGGTTCATTGACTAAAAGGTGTAAATGTGTAAGTCTTGAATGTCCTATGAGGCATCTGTGATATATTCCTTGATCTTTGCGAGTATTGAACCTACTAGGTATTTTATTTTGAATGCAAGGTAAGATTGAATGCAACTTGTTGTTATTACATTCATTCCATTGTCTTTGCCAGCAAGACATGATAAAAGATTTTATAGTCATTTTAAAATCAGTATATGGAATGGTAAAATCAGTTATCTCTTTTGTAAGAGCCCTTTTTGCTGCCAGGTCTGCTTTTTCATTCCCTTCAATGCCAGCGTGTCCAGGAATCCAGCAGAATACTATGTCTTTGTAATCGTGAAGATAGAAATACTTAATAAGAACATCTAAGATCCCAGGGTTGTCAAGTTGTTTATTTTGGATTGCTTGAAGAGCAGATTTGGAATCAGAACAGATAACATGTCTGTGTGTGAGTTATTGTTTAACGCCTCATCAGCACCTGAGTGGGCTATGTAGAGGCTCTCTAGGTTAAGATTGATTAACTATATTTGGTAGTAGAAACCAGAAGCATATAAAAAATCAATAATTGTCTGGGTTGGATATCTGGTAAAGAGATGTTGTAAGGTATTAGCTTGAAACAAAGGTCTTCTAATGCGTTGTAAGTGGCTGCAATCTAATAAAATATGTTTGATTGTTAGGGGTCACCAACAACTCTGGCATACCGGTGCCGGTTCATTGACTAAAAGGTGTAAATGTGTAAGTCTTGAATGTCCTATGAGGCATCTGTGATATATTCCTTGATCTTTGCGAGTATTGAACCTACTAGGTATTTTATTTTGAATGCAAGGTAAGATTGAATGCAACTTGTTGTTATTACATTCATTCCATTGTCTTTGCCAGCAAGACATGATAAAAGATTTTATAGTCATTTTAAAATCAGTATATGGAATGGTAAAATCAGTTATCTCTTTTGTAAGAGCCCTTTTTGCTGCCAGGTCTGCTTTTTCATTCCCTTCAATGCCAGCGTGTCCAGGAATCCAGCAGAATACTATGTCTTTGTATTCGTGAAGATAGAAATACTTAATAAGAACATCTAAGATCCCAGGGTTATCAAGTTGTTTATTTTGGATTGCTTGAAGAGCAGATTTGGAATCAGAACAGATAACATAACGATCTGATTCTGAGTCCTCGATGTTCTTTTAGGCAAGGTAAATAGCTGTTAATTCTGCAGTGTATATTGAGCAGTGGTCTGGAAGACGACATTCAGCTATAATGGTTTTATAAGAAGTGACTGCACAGCCTACTCGTCTTTCCATTTTTGAGCCATCTGTGTATAGAAATTTGTACGATTCGTATTTAAACCTTATACTATAAAATAGGTTTTGATAGTCTACCGGATTGGTTTCGCTTTTCTTAAGCTCTGCCAAATCCAGTATAACTTTAAGTAGGTATTGCATAGACAACTTGATACGACGAAGGGAAAGTGGAGGTTCCCCTGCCAGTACAGACAAGCTCTCTACAGGAGATGTACGAAAAGCTCTTAAGCTGAGTCGTAACCCTTGATGATGGACAGAATTTAAGCATTTTAGATAAGATGGTCTGGTGGAGCCATATACCACAGAACCATAATCAAGTCGAGAACGAGTAATTGCACGATAGAGACGAAGGAGGACCGTTGTGTCCCCACCCCAATTATATTTGCTCACTACTTTAAGGAGGTTCATTGATTTCAGGCACTTTGCTTTCAGTGCTTTGATATGCGGAATGAATGACAATTTGGAGTCAAGGAGTAGACCCAAAAAGTTTGTTTCATTCACCACTTTTATTTGACAGTTGTCAATTATTAGTGATGGATCTGGATGGTTTGATTGTAAATAATAGAAAGGCATACAAACTGTCTTCTGTTTAGAGAACTTGAAACCAACCTAAAAGGTGTAAATGCGTAAGTCTTGAATGTCCTATGAGCTGTTAATTCTGCAGTGTATATTGAGCAGTGGTCTGGAAGACGACATTCAGCTATAATGGTTTTATAAGAAGTGACTGCACAGCCTACTCGTCTTTCTATTTTTGAGCCATCTGTGTATAGAAATTTGTACGATTCGTATTTAAACCTTATACTATAAAATAGGTTTTGATAGTCTACCGGATTGGTTACGCTTTTCTTAAGCTCTGCCAAATCCAGTATAACTTTCGGGACTGGGAGAATCCATGGTGGAATGGGTAGTGCTTCCGTCTCGGCAATGATTGTAGTATCAATTTTTGCAGCCTCAAGATAGAATTTCATGCGTAATCCCAGTGGTCGAATGGCGTTTGAACGAGATTCATAATGATGCATGTATTTTGGATGAAATATAACATCATATGTTGGATTTGTTGGAGTTGAAGCTACTTTTAGTATGTATTGCATGGATAACTTGATACGACGTAGGGAAAGTGGAGGTTCCCCTGCCAGTACATATAAGCTCTCTACAGGAGATGTACGAAAAGCTCTTAAGCTTAGTCGCAACCCTTGATGATGTACAGAATTCGGGCATTTTAGATAAGATGGTCTGGCGGAGCCATATACCACAGAACCATAATCAAGTCGAGAACGAGTAATTGCTCGATAGAGACGAAGGAGGACCGTTGTGTCCCCACCCCAATTATATTTGCTCACTACTTTAAGGAGGTTCATTGATTTCAGGCACTTTGCTTTCAGTGCTTTGATATGCGGAATGAAAGACAATTTGGAGTCAATGAGTACACCCAAAAATTTTGTTTCATTCACCACTTTTATTTGACAGTTGTCAATTATTAGTGATGGATCTGGATGGTTTGATCGTAAATAATAGAAAGGCAGACAAACTGTCTTCTGTTTAGAGAACTTGAAGCCATTTTCGAGTGACCATTTGTGAATCCTATTCAAATTTAATTGCAGTTGTCGTTCTATGGTTGGCATATATCTGGAACGATATGCAATGAGGAAATCGTCAACATATAGGGACGACATGAGATTTTCTGAGATGGAATTTACTATACTGTTGATTTTGACGTTAAAGAGGGTGGGCGAGAGAATACTACCCTGAGGGACTCCATTCTCCTGAGAGTAGGGGCTTGACATCGTTGATCCCACTCGGACCTTAAAGAAGCGATCCTGTAGGAAGGATCCGATAAAAACTGGAAGGCGACCTCGAAGCCCTAAGTCGTGGAGATCTTTCATTATTCCATATTTCCATGTAGTGTCATAAGCTTTTTCTAGGTCAAAGAATATGGCTACTACGTGTTCTCTGTTAATGAAAGCATCTCTAACATAAGTTTCCAGTCTGACGAAATGATCTAATGTGCTCCTGTGACGGCGAAATCCAGATTGGAACTCTGTAATAAGCTGGTTCGACTCCAGGAACCAAACCAGTCTATCAGTAACAATTCGCTCCATTGTCTTACATAGACAACTGGTTAAGGCTATTGGTCGATAATTCATAGGATCACTATGATCCTTCCCCGGCTTGGGAATTGGGATGACCGTGGCTTGTTTCCACAGGGATGGAAGACATCCCTTCTCCCAAATTTGATTAAAGATATACAGTAATGTTTTTAAAGAGGATTGAGGTGTGTGTGTGTGTGAGTTATTGTTTAACGCCTCATCAGCACCTGAGTGGGCTATGTAGAGGCTCTCTAGGTTAAGATTGATTATCTATATTTGGTAGTAGAAACCAGAAGCATATAAAAAATCAATAATTGTCTGGGTTGGATATCTAGTAAAGAGATGTTGTAAGGTAGTAGCTTGAAACAGAGGTCTTCTAATGCGTTGTAAGTGGATGCAATCTAATAAAATATGTTTGATTGTTAGGGGGCACCGACAACTCTGGCATACCGGTGCCGGTTCATTGACTAAAAGGTGTAAATGTGTAAGTCTTGAATGTCCTATGAGGCATCTGTGATATATTCCTTGATCTTTGCGAGTGTTGAACCTACTAGGTATTTTATTTTGAATGCAAGGTAAGATTGAATGCAACTTGTTGTTATTACATTCATTCCATTGTCTTTGCCAGCAAGACATGATAAAAGATTTTATAGTCATTTTAAAATCAGTGTATGGAATGGTAAAATCAGTTATCTCTTTTGTAAGAGCCCTTTTTGCTGCCAGGTCTGCTTTTTCATTCCCTTCAATGCCAGCGTGTCCAGGAATCCAGCAGAATACTATGTCTTTGTATTCGTGAAGATAGAAATACTTAATAAGAACATCTAAGATCCCAGGGTTATCAAGTTGTTTATTTTGGATTGCTTGAAGAGCAGATTTGGAATCAGAACAGATAACATAACGATCTGATTCTGAGTCCTCGATGTTCTTTAAGGCAAGGTAAATAGCTGTTAATTCTGCAGTGTATATTGAGCAGTGGTCTGGAAGACGACATTCAGCTATAACGGTTTTATAAGAAGTGACTGCACAGCCTACTCGTCTTTCCATTTTTGAGCCATCTGTGTTCGTCTTTCCATTTTTGAGCCATCTGTGTATAGAAATATGTACGATTCGTATTTAAACCTTATACTATAAAATAGGTTTTGATAGTCTACCGGATTGGTTTCGCTTTTCTTAAGCTCTGCCAAATCCAGTATAACTTTCGGGACTGGGAGAATCCATGGCGGAATGGGTGGTACTTCCGTCTCGGCAATGATTGTAGTATCAATTTTTGCAGCCTCAAGATAGAATTTCATGCGTAATCCCAGTGGTCGAATGGCGTTTGAACCAGATTCATAATGATGCATGTATTTTGGATGAAATATAACATCATATGTTGGATTTGTTGGAGTTGAAGCTACTTTTAGTATGTATTGCATGGATAACTTGATACGACGAAGGGAAAGTGGAGGTTCCCCTGCCAGTACATATAAGCTCTCTACAGGAGATGTACGAAAAGCTCTTAAGCTTAGTCGCAACCCTTGATGATGTACAGAATTCAGGCATTTTAGATAAGATGGTCTGGCGGAGCCATATACCACAGAACCATAATCAAGTCGAGAACGAGTAATTGCTCGATAGAGACGAAGGAGGACCGTTGTGTCCCCACCCCAATTATATTAGCTCACTACTTTAAGGAGGTTCATTGATTTCAGGCACTTTGCTTTCAGTGCTTTGATATGCGGAATGAAAGACAATTTGGAGTCAAAGAGTACACCCAAAAAGTTTGTTTCATTCACCACTTTTATTTGACAGTTGTCAATTATTAGTGATGGATCTGGATGGTTTGATCGTAAATAATAGAAAGGCAGACAAACTGTCTTCTGTTTAGAGAACTTGAAGCCATTTTCGAGTGACCATTTGTGAATCCTGTTCAAATTTAATTGCAGTTGTCGTTCTATGGTTGGCATATATCTGGAACGATATGCAATGAGGAAATCGTCAACATATAGGGACGACATGAGATTTTCTGAGATGGAATTTACTATACTGTTGATTTTGACGTTAAAGAGGGTGGGCGAGAGAATACTACCCTGAGGGACTCCATTCTCCTGAGAGTAGGGGCTTGACATCGTTGATCCCACTCGGACCTTAAAGAAGCGATCCTGTAGGAAGGATCCGATGAAAACTGGAAGGCGACCTTGAAGCCCTAAGTCGTGGAGATCTTTCATTATTCCATATTTCCATGTAGTGTCATAAGCTTTTTCTAGGTCAAAGAATATGGCTACTACGTGTTCTCTGTTAATGAAAGCATCTCTAACATAAGTTTCCAGTCTGACTAAATGATCTAATGTGCTCCTGTGACGGCGAAATCCAGATTGGAACTCTGTAATAAGCTGGTTCGACTCCAGGAACCAAACCAGTCTATCAGTAACAATTCGCTCCATTGTCTTACATAGACAACTGGTTAAGGCTATTGGTCGATAATTCATAGGATCACTATGATCCTTCCCCGGCTTGGGAATTGGGATGACCGTGGCTTGTTTCCACAGGGATGGAAGACATCCCTTCTCCCAAATTTGATTAAAGATATACAGTAATGATTTTAAAGAGGATTGAGGTAGGTGTTTTAAGATTTGATAATGTATATTATCAGGGCCTGTTGCAGAGTCAGTCGCTTTTAAGATGGCCTTCTGAAGTTCTTCTAAGGTGATGTAGGAGTTATAATCTTCGCTGTTATCAGACTGTATATTTAGGGTTAATCTCTCAGCTTGAGCCTTATAACATTGAAATTCTCTCGTATAGTTCTCCGATGAGGAGTTGTATGCAAACTGTTCTCCTAACCCGTTTGATATTTGTTCTGGTGAGGAGAGATGTTCTCCATTCACTTCTAGAATGCTTACATGCGAAGCTAGGTTCTTTCCTTCAATCTTCTTAATCATTTTCCAGACTTTATTGCTAGGAGTTCTTTCAGTGAGTCTGGAGACATAGTCTCTCCAACAACTACGTTTTTTTTGCCTGACAATTCTACGCGCTTTGGCTTTCAGGCACTTAAAATTATTCAGATTGTTGATGGTCGGCTGTGATTTAAAAATTCTGAGGGCTTTCTTACGGTTTTTAATAGCTTCTCTTACTTCGTCGTCAAACCAGGGTCTTGCACTTCGTTTAGAATTATTTTTTGTCATCGGTATTGTTTTATTGGCTATATCAGTAATATCATCAGTAAAATCTTCAACGAGATTATTACAATTCCTATAATGAGACATAGTAATTGTTTCTAAGCAGTGCTTTTCGAAGGAGGTCCAATCCGCTTTATGCAACTTCCATCGGAGTTGACCCACTTCTCTTGTACCTTCTACGTTTTGTAGGACAATAGGAAAGTGATCACTGCCGTGAGTGTCCTCTAATACTCTCCATTCAAATTCCAGTAATAACGCTGGATCACATATACTAAGGTCTATCGCTGAAAATGTTCCATGACCTGGGTGAAGATATGTAGGTGAACCATCATTGAACAAGCAAAGGGTGTGGTCATTGAGAAAATCTTCAATGGTTTTTCCTTTGTTGTTGTGGGAAGTGCTTCCCCACAATTGGTTATGGCTGTTAAAATCTCCTAGGATAAGACGCGGTTCAGGAAGTTGATTGTAAAGGTTATGCAAATCACTGGCTGTAAGGTGAAAGGGTGGAGGAATATATAAGGAACATATGGTGAATGTTTTATTCAGGTTCAGACGAACTGCTGTAGCCTGAAGGTTAGTGTTAAGAGCAATATGGGTATGAATGATGCCATTTTTAACTAAAATTGATGAGCCACCAGTGGCTCTATCGTGGGCAATATTGCGATATGTATTATACATATGATAGTTTCTCAGTTTAAAACTATTTGGAGGTTTCAGAAATGTTTCCTGTAGACAGAAAACACTAGGGTTTAAGTCTTGGACCATGCAACCTATTTCATCGAAGTTGGCTCTGAAACCTCGACAGTTCCACTGAATGATACTGTCCATGAATTAGTTAAAAGAGTTTAATATTATCATTGTAAAATCTGTAGTGCATGGTATGAATTTGTATGAATATTCACTTTTTCTTCAAAGTCGCTGCCTCTTTTGGTGTTAAGATCTTTTTGGGGACCCCACCATGCTTAGATGGTGGTCTTATGATACTCAGTGCACTAGATTTTTCTAGTGTTTTTCTGATGAGGGGGGGGTCCTTTGGGAACAATTGATCTTTTATCAATTGCCCCCTCCCGTTGAGGCCTAGGGATGGTGGTAGTCCCTGCCTCCTCTTCCATCGGCTGGTGTATCTCTTCCGACTCAACGCCGGAAGGTGCACCCTGTGAGGGTACACTAAGTTCGACGCACTAACTGATGGAGCTAAAAGATGTCCTTTTCCGACATCTATAGCATGCTGCTTTATTCTTGCGAGGTGATCGTCTGCCTGTGAAGTCTTAGATTCTGGTTTCTCTTTCTGCGTGCTTTGGCCTGCCTTTGAATATTTATAATTAGGATCTAGGTCAATCCTTCGCCTGGGCGATGATCTGGGTGAAGGAGATCTAGGTCCAGCCATCTGAGACAGGACTGAGGCATAGCTTGCCCCAGCAGCCTGTTCAGCTATACGGCGTGCTTGGGGAAAGGAGATATCCTTGGTGGTCTTCAACTTCAGGATCTCTTTCTCTAGCTGCCATTTGGGACAGCCACGGTGATAGGCTGGCCCATCACCTCCACAATTAACACAATATGACTGTTTCTGACATGGTGAGTCACGGGAATGAACGTGTTCCCGTGACCCACAATTGGCGCAGGTTGCTTTGGCGCGGCAGGAGCCGCTAAAATGGCCAAATCGCTGGCAATTATAACATCGTTTTGGGTTCGGGATGTAGGGACGTACCCTACACCACTCGAACCCTATGCTGACCCTATCAGGCAACACTGTGCCATCAAAGGTCAGAGTCAGTAGCTGTCGTGAATATCTGGGGGGCTGGCGGTGAATGTGGATGACATTGTAGTCATCCAGCCAGTCCCTCAGTTCGTCATCGGAGCAGAGACTGCTCTCATGAGATGCTACAACCCCCTTGCAAGAGTTGAAGAACCGATGGGGCTCCACCTTTACAGGGGTACCCGCAAAGGCCCTCAGCTCCAGCAATTTTAACGATTGGTCCTTGTGGGCAACCTGCACCAGCAAGGATGAACTCCTGAGCCTTCTCGTATTTTCAACGAAACCAATACTTTCTTTCAACGTTCGACAAATTGTTATGGCTGAGAGACGGGAAAACCCATCGTCACTGCCAGTAACAACAAGAAACTTAGGCCATGGCGTAGATATAACATCATAAGTTGTACTTGGATTGGCATCATCTGTAGATGAGCGGAAACGTTTACTTGGTCTGGAACCAGAAGCCAATTTTTCGACCTCAGCCTGGTTTACCGCTGAGGGACGCGCACCTTGTTCACCCGGGCGACGTGCGAGCCGGTTTGGACTATTCTCTGAAGACATTTCCATTTTTGTTTCCCCTGTATGGTAGGGGACACACCCTCCTGTAAAGCTGGAGCAGCTTGTGCAATGCGCACGGTCCTGTTTTAGCCACTGGGGATAGAGGACTTCACCCCAAGTGTTTCCACCCTCGCCGTGTGGAGGCCCAGGACCTTCGAGGGCTCAATGCGACAAAGAGCAGTCTGACGCAATAGTCCATATTCCTGACGAATATGACTCTATAACGCTCCAATTGTCAAAGCAAAATATGACAATAAAAAAAGCTACTCACACTATTCGACTCTGGGGCAACAAAATCACTTATTTGTAAGACCTCAATTGAAAATTCACCATACTTGTCGAAATTGGCAAAACTTCAGACAACACCAGTCAAATTTAAAGTAGGCAATGGCCAATACATTACGTCCAATTATGCCATCGAATTCACATGCAGACTCAGCGGTCATGCATTTAGTGTCACTGCATTAGCAGTCAATGCATTAGGTGGAATTAATTTAGTCATCGGTAACGAAGCACTAGAACAGCTAGAGGCCAAAGATTTCAGGAAGCATAAGATTCACTTCAAAAGACGTCCACTTTCCTTTCAGCCAGCGCAAGATGTCCTTTTGCAGCCCGGCCAAGTTAAGACAGTCACTTTAATTGGTCATCTACCAAGACAATTTGCACATTCACAAGGTGTATTAAAAACAACACAACGGTTCAGCCCGTTTGCACCAAAGAATATGCTAGTAAAGTTTAACAATGGAATAGCGCAAATTGTTGTCGCAAATCCATTCAAATCCGTCAGGCGCATTCCGAGTAATGCAATTGTTGCAACGTTTAACCTGCAGAGCGTACTTAATTCATATAATCATGTACAAACTGTGAGTCAAAATGAACATGTTACTACGTTACAGTGTTTTAGTTTAACAGAACAGACTGCGCTAGAAACACAGACACCCAAGACAGCAACACCTGAGACTGACAAACAGACAGACAGAGACATATCACGTCCAGACCTAAGGAAAATCAAGACTGAGAAGTATCCATACTTAGACCACGATGACCACCGTCTAGCTATGTATGATGACGAAATAATTGACAGGGATGTACAATTACTAGACAGCGTCTTGACTGCTACAGACAAAACACGACTCAGACAACTACTAAATCAATACAAAGAGGCGCTCAGCCTGCATAATGAAGTAGGTAACTTGATCTTACAATTGACTTTGAATTATCAGATAAAAAGGCCGTTTTTTATCAGGCCATTCACTGTTTCACCAAATGAGAAACCTCTGATTGACAAAGAACTGACCAAGTTAGTACAAATGGGAGTGTTGAAAGAAAACACGTCACAATATTCAAGTCCCATTATGTTAATTAACAAGAAAGGCACTACAGCCAAAAGGTTAGTTACTGATTTTTGACATTTGAATAAACAAATTATCAAGAGAAATCTGCCATTTCCCTTGATCAGAGATGCACTACAAGTCATAGGACATGCAGAACCTACTGTAGTTAGCGTCACTGATTTGAAGCAGGCATACTATTGTTTGCAGCTCAGTGACAAAGCATCAAGTTATTGTTCAATTACATCATATAGTGGGGGATCTACTTATTCCTATAAAAGATTACCTCTGGGGTTAAATATATCACCAAGTGAGTTTCAAAAACATATTAACAACATTTTGAATAAATATAAAACAAAAGAATATTGTATTGGTATCATGGATGATTTGATCGTATTTTCAAAATCGACCGAAGACCATTTTATGCATGTTGAAACCATCTTCAAAGCATTGTTAGATCATGGTTTGAAAATAGCACCAGATAAAGCCAAATTATTCAGAAAACAAGTTGTTTATATGGGTCATGAAATCGTGATTGAAGGCCACCATGCTGGTATCCGCCCGCTCAAGCAGTGCACGGAAGCCATTATAAAGATGCCAATCCCAGCCACAAAACGTCAATTAAAAGGATTTATTGGGAAAGTTTCCTACCTTGCGATGTATGTATCACAATTGCAGACATTGTTGCGACCATTGCATGCAATGACCTCGAAGAAGGTCACCTTCAATTGGTCAGAAGAATGCCAAACAGCGTATGACGAGATCATAAAACGTCCGACGAAACCTCCAGTCTTGGCTATGCCAAACAGCTATGGAAGGTTTAAATTGTACACTGACACTTCCAAAGTAGGTGTAGGTGCAAGTTTATGGCAAGTTCAGAACAATACTGACAGACTGATAGCATACTTTTCAAAGTCACTGCCACCCGTGGTTGCTAACTATAGCATCACGGAAATGGAACTGAAAGGCCTGACCCTCGCAACTGAGGCCTTCCGCTATCTCCTCAAGTGCACAGACTTTGATGTATTTACAGACCATGCAGCGATTCCACAAATTCTTAAATCCAAGCATGAACCAGCGACAAATCGTATTAAAAGACTCCTTGAAAGACTGTCAAACTATTCGTTGAATGCACAGTATGTTAAAGGTAAATCCTTAGTGATTGCAGACTATCTTTCTCGATATCCACCAAAGAGTCAAGACGTAAGGGAATGCCATGATATAGCATTTGTTGTCACCCGCAGCCAAGCAAGAGGAACTCCCAATGCAGTTCCTAATTGCACTCCAGCAGTGCCATGCAACGCACCTGCAGTCCAGTCAGCTGGAACAGTGCATCAGCCCAGGCCACGCGGTCGACCACGACGTGACAGAACATGCTCCCAGGACATTCCAGTAGCTGACCTCCGACAAAATACCCCACGCCCATGCCCAGGCGCCGGGGCAGCGCTCAGCGCTCCCATGCCTCCGCCACAGCATGCTGAGGTAAAAGCACAGCAGCCATCTGAATCTAACAGACAATCATTTGTGTCTGGATTTAAGATAGGAGCTACACTCATTGACTGAAACAAACCGACTCGACTAGTGGACACTATATCAAAGACACTAGATACAGACAGACAGGACACAGCAAATGTTACAGACAAAGCAGACGACATCACTGAGACTCATACAAATGTACCGGCGCATATGACTACAGATTTAATAACATTACAACTGAACACTGATAATGTTTGGGCCAAACATCTGCCTAAACAGAAACAGATTGACCAAATGGTTAAGAAAATTCAGGCGAAAGTTCTGAAAAATTTTCATTTACCATACAACAAGAGAGAAGTTGCTCGCCTTCAAGCACAATGTTATAATTTTAAAGACATATATGTGTACATTACTGAAAGTCTACTGCCCCAAACCAAAGGAGCAGCCAAAAGAATTATGTTGATAGCTGAAGAATACATTGTCATTGATCAAGTTCTTTTTAAAATCAGCAAGAAAGATGATGAATTGCATGTAAGATTAGCTATTCCACAAGTCCTAGTTCCTTTTATCATATCATTACATCATGATAATTTATTAGCATGCCATCAAGGTATCCTCAGGGTTGCCGCTACTATTAAAGAAAGGTTCTATTTCCCACATTTGCACCAGCAGGTCACACAGTACATAAGAACATGTACCACATGTCAGCAACGAAAGACACCAATTAATGCTGAAAGACCATTTGAACTCAACATACCTGTAGAGTATGCCCCATATTCCAAGATTTATGCGGATCTCAAACAGATGCCTGTGTCAACTACAGGTCATAAATACATACTGGTCCTTGTTTGTAATATTACGAGATTTGTTACTCTAGTTCCTTTACAGAACAAAGACTGTGCATCGGTAGCAGAAGCACTACTGCAGAAATGCGCACTCCAGTATGGCCCATGCCAGGAATTCATCAGTGGGTGGGTGATTAGGGCTTTACGTCCTGTATTTCTGCACCAATTGGGCTAATTAGGACAAGCAGAGACCATGGCAATGAGACGAAGGATGAAACAGCCATCCAACTCAGGCTCAACCGGGAATCGAACCCGGGACCCAGCGGTTGGAAGCCCAGAGCGCTACCTCTGAGCTAGGCCTCCACCCGGAATTCATCAGTGACCTTGGCAAAGAATGGGATAATAAGGTCATACAGTACATGTTTAAAGCTCTCAAAATTTAACATAAGTTTGTTTCTGTGGGAAACCACAAATCAAATAAATGCGAGAGATTCATTGGATCAATATCCAATCTCATTACGGCATGTCTCACAGACAATGGTCACGAATGGCCAATATATGTCAACTCTGTGGCATATGCATACAACTCCTTTTCCAGCCCAGCACTAGGCAACAAGTCGCCGTATTTCTTATATTTGAGAAATCCACCAACCACATTTCAATGTGGAGAAATTACTGAAATGGCGTCCTCATATAGAGATTATGTGGAAAAACTTAAAGACAAGTTGGAAAAAGTTGGAAGGACCATGCTAGACCTACAAGCTAAAGCTCAACATGAGCAAGCACGAAGGCAACTCAACAAGACAGCCAAATTCCAAGTCTTTACAGAAGGAATGCTAGTTTATCTATTGGCCCCAAGCGCAAGAGCATTACAAACGAACTCTAAAAAGATTCGTTTAGACTATGTTGGACCCTTAGTCATTAAAGAAATGTTAGACAGGTCTCATGCCTTGTTAGAAACACTTGAAGGTCAACGATTAACAGGAATCATTCATGTAAATCAGCTCAAAATGGCATATCTTCGTACTGATGCAGGTACCATCAGCAACATAAAAGACCTCAACAAAGAGGCACACAAACAAGTTGGCAATAAAGACGCTAAGCACAAAAACAACAGGGCAGCAGTGATCTTGTTGGAAACTGACCAACCTGACCAACTAAGAGCCAGTGCAAATGCAACAAATAGGGCTTACGAGATCTCCAGAGCTCGCATTAAAAATGGGAGTCTACAAGTGCTAGTACAACTACACACGCAGGGTCAAACCACCTGGATAGATCTCAGCACTCATCCGCGGTATGCGGAGTTGCAAAGCAAAATTCTGGATAACGACCACATCAAAGTGAGTGGATCGACAGAATATTTTGCACTGAGCTTTCTTTAATTACAACAAAAACCCAAAAATGACAAACTCAATCAATTACTGTATATTATTCATGTACTATATATATTACAATTGTTAGATACAGGCGAAGGCCCTATGGCGTCCCACGGTAAGGACACATAGCAATGCCTTCAACTGTTAGATTTTGCATGCTAGTTATAATACTGATTGGCCATATGGCAGTCTACAGAAAGACTCCATATCAATGCCAATTCAGGCAATATGTTATTTATGGATCTTCACTGGTGTAAAGTTCACTTATATATCATTTATTGGTATTAACCATGTCATAGCGCACCATTCCTGGCGCTAACCAAAATAAAATTAGGAACTTATAGGGCCTCCAGCCAGGCGCTATTCAAAACAAATATTGGTACTTTACATAGGGCTTTCCTAGCGCTAGATATTAAATAAAATAGGTACACTCAAAGCGCTTTCCCTAGCGTATACTTCAAGTTATGAAATAAGGGATAGTGGTATTTCCCAGCCACGATATGCATATAGCAACACAAATGGGTCTTCTGACGTCATCACCCTGACGTTTACATTAATTAATTAAACAGGGTTACAGAATGTTTGCAATAAACATCAACCGTCAAAGACGGGACGCATTCAATTGTGTCAAAATACAACAATGCCACTTTGAAGGTACAGCTTTACAAACAAGCAACCTCAAAAGGGCATCCTTCTGTCACATACAATGACAGAGCAAATTGCCGTGTCAATGAGCAAGTAAATGCCACTGCCAATTACCGGCCAATTGCACTTTACAGAGACAGGACAAAAGCCATAAAACCACTTTTGTCCATCATGTAAACAGATGCCATCCGCATCTTTGAATCTTTATCAATAGGAGGGTTGCATTCCTTAAATTGCAACCCCCTATTACGTTTACTATTCTAATTACCTTTCATTACATCACATTTCATTCTCTCATCTCATTGTCATAATGCATACAAAGCCATTAATCCATCAATAGCCCACCTGCTTAGGACCTCACTAGGGCCAAGCGCATGCGCAAAATCAGCTTCACTGCGATTGGATAGGTCCACAACGCATGCGCAACACACAACATACGGGTAACTGCATACCCCTTTAAATAACCCCAATTTCTAACTACCAGTCAGTTCGTCCTTGAACACCAGAAAGAAACTGTAAAGATTCAGTATGTTCACCATCTATATCTTGGCACTTTGTGGAATTAGCAGTTCGGTCTGCACCTCAGATCTGGTCGTAAGACCTAACGTGGGAGCAGTCTTTGTGAAAGAGAAGACTATAAATGTCTCCCCCATGGTATGGCATCACACCATCGCCATGCCCTTCTTCATGACCTTGACAACACCGGAAGAGGAACCATGCTGTCCAGTAGACTCTGAAGACATTAATTGCCAAGACGCCCTTCGACTACAAGGGTTCTTCAATCAACTGGTTACCACGTTGACTGACGATGTCTGACGATGTCCAACGAGTCCAGCTCGCCATCCAAGACATCATGACAACACGCTCTCATCACGATCGAAAGCGAAGTGGACTCATCAACTTCTTGGGAGACATCGCCAAGAAAATTATTGGTGTTGCCACAGAAGAGGACATAAAAATCCTCCAAGCGCACATACACCAATTAGCATCCCTCATAGAAGATGGATAGGATCCACGACATCAACAACTTGCATTCGATCGAAGTCAAAGTCAACAGAAGAATCAACAAAATTGGCAAGCATGTCCAGAATCTCGACACAACATTAAACGACATGACACAGCAACTGAACGTACTTGGTGAGTACAGACATTTTACTGATTCTTTGGCAGAGAAAGTATATATAAATACCCAACATATTAACAAAACAAAAAAATTTATGCATTGGGCAAATAATTTTAACATACACATACAAGCACTCACTCAAATTCATACATCTACAATGGCTAGTCTTAAAGACATGACTGAATTGGTGGCAGGTCATTTATCACCCAACATCATTCAACCTGCCCATTTAAGGCTCATCTTAAAAGATGTCAATTTCCAATTGACCAATATTTCTGATAAATTATTTGTCAGTCTGGATATCACTCCGTATTATAGAGATTCCCACCTGGTGTCTACCACCTATGATTCCACCCATATATATATTAAAATTAGAATCCCCATCTCAACCATGTCCTCCCAATTCACATTATATCACGTTGACATCCTACCAGTGTCGGCAGCACATCATACAAATATTTATACTATACTAGTGGATGTCAAACCATATTTCGCAATCTCTAAATTTAATGATTCCTATTTTGTATTGGACCACCACGAGTTGCCATCAAAACCACAATTCAACACCAAAAACATTATCCCACAATCAACAGCAACACTCACATGTGCACTTGCTTTATTCTTTGGCTATCCTTCTTCTATCCTATTCTCATGTAAACATACTTTGCTCAACAATCCTCCACTCCTCAGGGAGTTTGTCTACACTCTTCCCACAGGGGGGCTACCTGGTCTACACTCCTAGGCGCATATGGAATGCCACATGCCCAGGTAATTCTACTGTTTCTCATAAAGGTCTTTTTACTATTCAACTCAAATGTAAATGCTTGCTATATTCCTATCAAACTCAGCTCCATGCTGATTCTCTAGATTGCACATCTACAAACACTACAATACTCTATAGTGCAAACTATCTTGTATATTATAAAAGACACAATACTACACAACCTCACTATTAATGAATACACCGCTGAACAGTTCAATTTTCATCTGCCAAAGTCTTTACATGACAATCTTGACATCACCAACATTGAACTACAAGACAAAGACGACAGAGACCTACAGACAGACCTTGACAGTTTTACAGCATCGGACTCAGCAGACGCCACCATTGCAGTGACAAACTGGCTAGATCACGACAATGCCTCCATTTTATCAGCCAGCATTGCTTTGCTGATAGTTCTGATACAATTAGGATCATTGGCGGCCATCATATATATCTTCAGGGCACTGCAAAGAGTACAAAAGCTAGCCCTGGCTACTGCAGCTGTTATCGGCACCTCACAGGCCATTGAATTATACCTACCAACGACTGCACTGCCAACACCAGCCCAACTAACTGAGGACTCAACACCGGTATGGCGTATCGCAGTCATTACCATAGCCCTGCTCCTGTCCATTATAAACACTATATTTATTTTAGTAGATAGGTTACAACCGGCCTGCACAGCTGTAATGCACTCTAATACCCAGCTAGAGTCACTACAGACTGATCTATATATGTGTCTATATTCGAATGAATCGTTTATGCACATCAAAATCACCACCCTCCTATATGATCTAAGAGCCATTACCTGTGTCAGTAAGGTCACAGATATCACAATTCCACACAGTATGGCGTGGAGTTTGTGGCTTTTTGTATGTGGATTGGGCTCCCCTCGATCTGGCAACTGACACCGCCAGGGTGTCACCTTCAGCAGAAACCAGAATCCACTGGGGACATTATAGATCATGTACAGAATTGTGCCATAATGCACACACTGCCAAAGTTGTACTATTACAAGCAAATGATGCCTGGACCATTAGCACATGGTCACGATTGAAGACCCCACGCAGCGGGCTCCCCCTCCCCACGTTCCGAACCCGACGTCTATCAGAGATAGCAGCTGGTACACCACTGATGCCACCTACAATGGATGGCGCAGAGGCAAATCGTGTCCGCTGGTCCCCAAATTCATCCAGTACACCAGGAGCATCATCCACAACTCCGGAAGCATCCACAAGTACGTCAAGAGCATCAAAACGATCTGACGACATAGAGGAGGAACTACACACACCGCCATCGGACCCCAGCATCATCAAACTGGTCATGCAATCGCATTAAAGTCCACAAGAGACACCAGTCATAACTCATATTTAAAACCAGTATTTATTAGTATTTATCATTAGCTCAAAATAGATGTTCACAACTAAGTTTTCGTTACTATAAAATTTTACATCTCATGGCAAGTAATGCGCCTCATATGAGATGAAATATTATCATTTTACATATACAGGGTCAAATGTATGATCACTGTCTACCAGCAAATCATTTTTACCCAAAATATAACAATTTCAAGCTCAAATAAGTCTAAAATGTGACAACACAGTATGTCATACTGTTCATACTGCTGTGGGGGTTACTATCAATGAGTGGTGTCTAGGACACGCAGAAAAGTCTTTCTAAACTGGATTATGGTAGTGAAAAGTAACTAAAATACTCATTCAACGTAGGAAACGCTAGGAAATGTAGAAACATTAGATATTCAATAAAAACTTTTATGTTGTTCAAAATTACTTTTGCTTTTGTTTTACATCCATGCTGAGTTACACATAATTATAGCTAAAATTTTTATGATAAACACTAACTTTACTACATTTATAAATTGGCTTCGAAATTGTATGATATAATGCGATTACATTTAGTAAGTTTATTATTGCCACTGGGAACTACCTCACTGTCACTGTACAGTAGTGCTCATAATGCTCTGACTTTCTAAGTCATGAGTACTGTCATAATATGCTGTTTTACTCTCACAAGCCAGATTTTAGGAGCCACAGTTAGCTAGAAGCAGACGCAGGCCAAGCCAAGCGCCACCCCGATGTTCCAGTGACCGCACTAAAAGCGACAGAAGAAGCCCACACCCACCCGAACCGGAAGAAGACATCGAACCTAATCATTGATCATCAGTTCACACCCGGACCGGAAGAGACCGAACATCATCCCGATCATCAGCTCCAGAACAACATTACTGAAAACAACAGAAATAGATCGTCATGAAATACTCTAGACCAGTCAAGGACGACTAATCAACAGAGTATGACAACAAAAAAGACTCTAATTAATATGTGACTTTTAAGGACACTATGACCATGCAAACAGTAGGCAGTATTGCCACAAGCATACAGTGCTAATTATATAACAGACTAAAAAGGCTTACAAAGAAAGTTAAGAAAGTCTAATCAAGAAATTTCTTGTCATTTAAAATTTATCATTTTATATTCTCTTTGTAATTTCTTTAACCCAATAAGGGGCATGTCATGTTATCATTTCTTATATGATATATTTCCTTTAGTTGTAATATATCATAGTTTCATATTCCCTTTGTTTGGGTATAACAGTCAGCATCAGCATCTGCCTGATGCTTATCAATTATTACTGAGCTTGGGCTATACTTAGCTCAGCAGTGTCAGCTCCATTGTATGGATCCAGTTGGATCCAGTGCTGACCAGTTTGGTTATGTAAGGTTATGTAACCACTCATATATAGACAACCCCAGTTGGGCTTGTCCTTCAGTCTATGCAGAGCTTCAATAAAGGCTTCATCACACACTACACCCCTGGCTCCATATTTATTCTATAATATGTTCAACTCTGTATTCATCCATCCATGCGGTAAACCAACCAGCCATGCGGTAAACCAGCCATGCGGTAAACCAACCATAAATTGTTTTATGCCCCCCTTTAAAATCGTGGCTTCTGGGTTTTTCCCCTCCTAGTCGTGGTTTCGTTACAATTTACCCTAAATCAACATTCGTGGCTTCTGAAATATAACCCTGGAGTTAATTGGATGTGAAACAATAGTTCAATCGTGGTATCATTGCATTAAGATGAACTCGCGTATAGTTAAGCATACTTTAAACAATAAACTTTGAAGTTGAGTAGTGTCACCTGGAAATGGTATATAAGGTCCAGAATATTTTCTAAATAGCATCACAATCTTCACAGACAGCAATACACAGTTACATAGATACTCCAAGATGAATAACACTTGCAACTGCCCGATATCAGAAGTTAAATTTTTATACTTGCTGTATTCGATTTTTTCGGGGATCATGCTGATATTAGGCATTCAATTATACGTAAGTGGAATTTAAACAATAATTCACCTCTTATATCATCAGATGTATGAATTTATATATATATAAATAAATAGTTATGTTATAATGAATTAGTGAGATTTAACAGTGATATAAATTTATAGATAACTCGAATATCAACGCAATAATTAATTTACAGCTTTATAATGATATTTTTTCCTAACTTTTAGGGTGTACGGCCAGAACAAAAAAAAAATTGTTCACTCTTGTGCTGAGAATTTGTCAGCACTTACGCGAAATGCGGAGACGGAGCAGTAAGTTTATTTTCACAAGTATTCTGGTTAATTCTGATTACTTTTATAACTATTGCTCAATTATA
This sequence comes from Alitta virens, assembly GCA_932294295.1. Taxonomy (NCBI): domain Eukaryota; kingdom Metazoa; phylum Annelida; class Polychaeta; order Phyllodocida; family Nereididae; genus Alitta; species Alitta virens. The sequence continues at coordinate 10,213,530 of OW028583.1, read as the reverse complement.
TAGAGAAATATCTCAAAATTAATCCTTTTCCTTTCCAGAAACCATGACTTGGAAGTTGGCTCTAGCAGAGATGAGTCTGTGAGAGATAATAACCCCGTATTTACAGTACCAACCCTCCCAGTGTCTCCATCCATCCCACACCAATGGAGTTTACCAACACTCCTTACTCCTAGAACCCTGGCTCACTCCCCATCTCGGCGCTCCTCCACCCCACCCTCTATAGCCTACGTCCATGCTACCCAATCGACTAGAACTAAACGATACGCCGAATCTACCTTATAATTAATTTTTATTCATATTGTGAAAATTTGTGGTTTTTATTATTTTTATAATAAATTTTTTCTATCTGAAATACTTCGTTCGTATCGGTTCTAATATTATATCTAAGGGTTTGGTTGAGACACCATCAGCTAATACTTCGCTTTTAGAATAAAAATAAGCGAATCCGGCTCTATTCTGTTGGCATGTGAAAATAGTATTACTTTTACTAATAAATCCTACATTGGTAGAGCTACGGCTTTCCTTAGTTTCCAAAACGCTTTTAAATATTTCTAGAGGGTTTTTGACTCTGTTTTTGGATACACCTTTAGAACTAAACTTACAATGGTCTTTGTTGGCTACGATATAGGTTTTAGAACAGAGTCCATAGAATATCTCACCTTCGTATTCACGTTTAAATAGCCCAGGGCAACGATTGTCATATTTAGTGTGTTCTGGACAACAAGTTCTTGGAAACCAATGAGTTTCAGCATCAACGTCTCTAACTGAACAATATCCATTTAACTTATGCTTATATTCATCTGAGAGTTCGGGTTTAATCACATCTTGCAATGTTTCCCCTGCTATTGAAAAGTAATTGCTATCGGTATCCATCTGAAGCATTTGAAATTTGTTTCTCGGAACGTATTTACAGAGAAAATCGTAATAAAATTCCAACATTCTCAACTTGGCATATTGAAGAATGAAAAAACCTATTTGAATTGGCAAATCTAACTTAATCTTGTTTTTTTGAGATTCGATCTCATAAAATTCGTAATCATCCGAAAGTTGGGTCATGGATTTGAATCCTTTCTCGTTAGCTTTGAGACAAGCCTCATTCTCACCTTCTACATATCTAACATCCGTTTGCTTTTATTTATTAAGAAAAGTTGAACCGTATGCGGAATTTCCTATAAGTTTTGATAAATCGGCAATTATTGATAGATCTGGATCTCTATCTCCCGCTCTTCTAGCCTCTGTAACATCGGTCACAAAATCCTGAAAACATTTCATTCTGTTATATTCTATCACTTGATAGATTTTTGAAACGACTAATCCGTGTTCTAAATACCATTTCAACAAGGGGGTAGCTAATAATATTTTCTTAGCTTTCATTCCACCTACTAGTAATCTTCTAGGTTTTGTATTCATCCCTGAATCACGAGCAAAATTTTGCATATGTTCACCTATTACTTCGAATGGAATATCCGTAGTGCAAAATATCGGTGACATCTCACTAAAATAATCGTATGGTCCCAAGTTATCCGGTTGTTTGAACCCGGGTTCCCATTCTTCGGGGACTGCGATGTCTACTTCTACCATACCAAATAGTTCATCTCGTTTCACTGCTTCTAAAATTTCCTTTTCTGTCAGTTTTCTTATGTTTTTTGAAAAACTTTGGTCTCTTGTTTTCGATGAATTGTTGTAAGTCCGGAGTATCTTTAATCATTTTTAAAAACTGGCACTCCCATATCTCCTCAACTTCGTATCCTAGACTCCTGTAGTAGTTATTCCTATCCTGTCTTCTTTTCTGCACGAGTAACCCTTTTTTCTTTTCTTTCTCAGATAAATTTTTATTCATTAGTGGACAATGTCCACCGTGGTGTTGGAAATAGCAACCATCGTACTGATATATTTTTGTCATATTATATGAAAAAGATACTCTATCAGCAAAGAAACGACCGTCTGTCTTTTCCTTATTTCCATTTCGTTTATGCCAAATCTTTAGATTTCTTTTATGACTTAAATAATCCATCCAATAGAACATGTTATCATATCTATCCCTCACCACAGGTTTAAAGTTGTTTTCCGCGTGTCTTCTAATGAAACTACCTACTGGGAATTCTTTACTGAAGGCATATAGATATAACGCATTAGCGTCATATCCGATTATTTTCTTCAACGGATTATTACCACCCCGAATAAATGTCTTATCTCGCTGAGCTTGTCTGTGAAAAATAATAGAAGCTCCGCCAATTATATTCTGTAAATAGGAGAAGTAAAGATCTGAATTTTTTTGGTCTATTAGAGAGAAATAGGCAACATTTTTCTCTGCACTCTGAAAAACTAACTGTCTTGCTATACCTGGAACACTAATAGCGCTCTTGAAAATATCTATTTGCTTCCCCTTATAAAAATCTTGTAGTTTGATAACAGCTTTAACGAATGGTGTGACATCTAAATTATTATACCATATAAGAAAATCTTTAAAACAACTCATATTTTCGCTAAACCAAACTGTTTTCAACCATTTGTAATTTTCAAATGTCTCCAGGACATTACATTGTTTTAGATTAGAGTAGAATGCTTCGTATGGTGGTAATTCTGGGTAATCTAACTTGGAGGGGTCATCAAAAAATTTGTATGGAAAATATCCTTTCTGTTCTTGAATTTCAAAAGCTTTTAAAAAGCTAGAATAACTTGTACCCGGAGCTAGGTAATTGATGACATCTAAGAATTTAAAACTCTCATTCGCTAAACAGGAGTATGAATTGTTTTTCTTCACAACAAACTTATGTTCTACGTTATGCATCTCTAAACAACGAGCTATTTCCCTTTTGATTAAATTCATATCATATTTTGCTGAATTAAATCCTAAAACTGGAATCAGAGTGCAATAACGTTCGAATGTTTCAATCATGTTTTGAATTTTTTTACGCATTATATCATTGAAAGTTTCTTTCTCATCAACTTCTGTATTCCAAGTACTCAATTGTAATTCTAATTCTTCCGTAACATAACTAAGTTTCTCTTGTATGAATGTTTGTGCAGTTGTTCGAATTCTTATCATGTATGCGAGCATTGATTTAACGAGCTTCTCTCTATCTTGTTCCACTATACAGTGGGCTTCTTTAAAGTCTGGAACATTACTACAAATACTAACACTAATCGGTATGTGTTCTGCTGACATTATGGTGTTTTCAACTGAATCATTTGCAATCTTTTTCAGATAAGCCTCAAAGTCGTAAACTATGAAATATTCGTAAAATCTTTCATCATTGGGGACGTCTATTCCAAATTCTTCTAATTCTTGGAAAATGTTTCGTTTCATATCGTAAAAACCACCCGGAAATTGATATTTTGTTGCTAATAAACACGTTTGGCTGTGTCTTTTGCAGAGGGAGAAAGTGTTTTTCACAGTTTGAGCATTGATGTTTACTACAATATCTATTAATATCAGTGATATATGATAAGTGATACTCGTAAAGATTCAAATTCATAGCATTAGTGTATCTATGAGTTGATTTAAATATGGAGTGTGCAGTTCCATCTTCGTGTAAAGAAAATATGTTAACGTTTAACTGAAAAAATCTCTCAAAATCTGGAATTAGCTGCAGGTCAACGCCTCCTTCCAAATCTTGCTCGCAAACACTAGCAAATTCTTTGTAGTATTTTTCTACTTTTTCTTCGAAATCTCTGGTGTTTCTGTACAAATCTGTGTTTATGATATGCTAGGCACCTGAATAGACAAAGGTTATCCTGAGTTTTTCGGTTATTAATACCATGCGTGAGGGATATGGTGGTGGTGGTGGGATTAGGGCTTTACGTCCTGTATTTCTGCACCAATTGGGCTTATTAGGACAGGCAGAGACCATGGCAATGAGACGAAGGATGAAACATCCATCCAACTTAGGCTCGGCCGGGAATCGAACCCGGGACCCAGCGGTTGGAAGCCCAGAGTGCTACCTCTGAGCTAGGCCCCCGCCCTGCGTGATGGGTGGTGGGATTAGGGCTTTACGTCCTGTGTTTCTGCACCAGTTGGGCTAATTAGGACCAGCAGGGACCATGGCAATGAGACGAAGGATGAAACAGCCATCCAACTTAGGCTCGACCGGGAATCGAACCCGGGACCCAGCGGTTGGAAGCCCAGAGCGCTACCTCTGAGCTAGGCCTCCGCCCATCCCAGTGGTTGGAACCGCCCTGCGTGAGGGATATAATAGATTTACTGTTTTTTATATAACCTGGTAATTCACCATGACCTAAAGGGAAGCCTGTTGAAGTAATATAGAATCTAACGTTAGTTATTAGAACTAATTTCCATTTAGTGGAAGGTCTGTCTTTAGATATATAAGCTGTTAGATCTAATTCATTCAGATGATCCTTGACTTTTTCTAAATCGAATCTATTAGAAATAGATATCGGAAGATCTAAAAGTGGGTAATTGCAGTACGCTTTAAAATATCTATAATCCCCAGTTTCAATATGTTGAAGAATAGAACCGAAAGACAAGTTTAACTTAAAAGTTTGGTTTTGATCGTCATATATTTCGCTAGCAAAACCCATAAGGTCTTCAATGCTGAAATCTTCAACTAGTGGATAATTATAAAAGCTTTGCGGTTGTCCTAATCGTGGTTATCATTCTTCTATGGATAATATGTGTGCTTGACCTCGACCTCGTTGGGAATGAGAATCTCTTAAGGTATAAGGAGTGTCTATTCTGAAATTCTTCTGAACACCGCCTACATTTAATTGTATTATTTGTTTTGTGATAATGTTTATGAGTGTTCAACTCTTTTTGAGAGTTAAAAAACCTCCCACAAACATCGCATAATACAGTTGACTGAATATGTGCACTCGGTTGTATAGTTGAATGTGCATTAGCGCTTGGTTGAATATTAGACTGATCATTAGTGTGGGGTTGAATTTTACATGAGTGACATTTAATTTCACACGAGTGAGAATCGTGAGCTAGGCTGTTGGTGAAAATTTTCTTACATTTTTGACAGTCAAACACTCCCTCGCAAACTTTCATGTGTTCAGTTAGTGAGGGGTTTTTCTTGAAAGTTTTGCAACAATTTGGACACGAAAAAGTCTGCTGGGGTACCTGTGGAACCTGTGGTAGGTACCTGCAGACTTTGTATTAGTTGGAGATCAGTTGGGATCTTTGGATTATTTTTTTGACCAATAAATTTGTGTTTTTTTCTCCTAGGACATTGACATTTAAGTTTGTGTCTTTGCTTTGCGAAGAAACTTTGAAATTGATTGTTACAGTGCTGACATTACATCATTTCCTGACATTTATGTACACCGAATAAAGAAACTGAAGTAAATTTTGCATGACATTGTACGCATTCTTTGATTCCTGTACATTTCTTTTGATGGGTATTCCTCTTAAAGCTAGTGGTGAAAGATTTACCACAAACATTACAATTATAGCATTTGGGATGCACCGGTTGACTGATTTGAGGAGTTGGAGCACGCGATTGAGTGGTTGTTTGAGTTGGATATGCAACATAACCTTGACAATTGCTTTGATGTAATTCTTGAGAATTTCTGTCATTGAATTGTCTGAAACATTTTCCACAATGAAGATTTGTTTGTAGCTGTTGAAGTCTGTTTTGAATTTGGGGGTCTTCGATCAGGTTGTTTCTGTATGCGAACAATAATAAGTCTTGTGAGTTGTTGTAATTTTGAAGCATTTCAGCGAAATCATTGTAGGGTTGAGTGTTTAATTGATGAAGTCTATTTTTAAATTAGAAATCTTCAGTGAGATTGTTTCTCTGTGCAAATAGCATTAAGTCATGCGAATTGTTGAAATTTTGAAGCATTTCAGAGAAGTCATTATAGGGTGAAATAAGTTCATTGTATCTTGAAATAACTTGCGGGTCTCTCGCAAGATCATTGCTATTGGCAAATATTGCTAATTGCTCAGCATCATTGAATGAATTTAGAATTTCTTGAAAATATTCATTGATCAAAGCGTTATCTCTGCTCTCTGCCATTTCAATGATGAGGAACAAGAGTACCAATCTCTTTTATGTTGGTGATTTCATACTGGCCTGCTGGCCTGCTGGCCTGCTGGCCTGCTGGCCTGCTGGCCTGCTGGCCTGCTGGCCTGCTGGCCTGCTGGCCTGCTGGCCTGCTGGCCTGCTGGATGGCAAGTTATTTTTAGAAAATGACTTCATTGCTGCTTTAACAACAGACTACAGCAGGCTGCAATGAATTACAATGGAGGGGGGCCAATGGGGGGGTCTGATTCACTGCACCGTGACTTCGCATTTTAAATTTTTAGAATTGGGGGTTTCCTATGACGAGATGACGTTGACAGGGTGTGCAATTAATTACCTACCCTTCTTTCACATAAGCTACCCTAGCTTCACCAGATGCCACTGATAGGGTGACAAATTCATTCAAATTCATTGGAGTGTGAAAATTAATTACTACCCTACTACCTCTGCTTCACCAAAAGACAATGGGTTTCCCTTTGATGTTGCTACCCTACTACCTCTGCTCCAGAAAAAACTGATTGTTAATAAAATTGTCAGTTATCTCCTTGCCGTCATTTTTGCGGAATTGCAAGATCCTGGTATAATATTAAAAATATATATTTATTATATTTATTTAACAATGAATAAGTAACTTAACTTTGGTATTAAATAATTACTCGTGGCCAATCTCTCATTCTGAATCTATTTAAATTTTGGATATATGTTAACTTGAAGTGAAGTTAGTATTTTAATGTACAAGCCTGTACAGCTTATTTGAGTTGGGCCGGGGGTCAGGGGGGGGGGGGGGGCGAAGGCCGTAGAGTAAGGCTACCGGAAGACGGCCTGTGCCTGCAATTATATAATATTTTTTAAAAATACGAGTGAACCAAATTCAGGTGACGAATCGACCAGTTTCGGGTGGGTGGGTGATGAGGGTTTTACGTCCTGTAGTTCTGCACCAGTTGGGCTAATTAGGACAGGCAGAGACCATGGCAATGAGACGAAGGAGACCAGTTTCGGGTGACGAACAGACTTTTTTCGAGTGACAAATCGACCATTTTTGGCTAGGAAGAATCGCGCAGTGGCGAATCGACTAGAAAGAATTTTTGGTGGCCTGTGGTAATTGCAATTCTCGACAGCTCAAAGAATACTGGCATGAACTGTCTCAATTGCTATTGAACCAATAGTTATCTAATGGCAATTCAGTTTTTGGTGGATTGACAGTTTCAATAAATCAGGTCACTAATTGCCATTCGCGATCGTACTGCTTCGTTGGGAGTAGAGTCAAAACGGCCAACGACCATAACGGCCACTCCCCATAACGGCCAACTAGCCAAAACGGCCAATTACCAGGACGGCCAACTCAGTATTTTTTTTTTATTCATATATATAAATATATATATATATATGTGTGTGTGTGTGTGTGTTGAGTAGTATTTCATATTCTTCTTATATTACATGCTTTCTTAGGTATATTAAGATAATTATAACACCATGAGACAAACTCAACTAAACCTAAAAATTCCCTTGAATCATAATCCTTGATTTTACCCAGAATCACCAGTTAAAATCACTGTATCATTGATGCAAAATTATGCATCTTATATAATAATCCATATCTCAGTGTAAAGAAGACAAAAGAAATGGTGATTGATTTTCTAAAGAGAAGCTTTGACTGTGACAGAGTGATAAGTGCTAATAGAACTATAGTGTACAACAAATTTGTACAATGGGTTCTATTTTTAAGAATCATGAGAAACATTAATGTTGAGTGTAAACACCCTATTCTACAAATCAGTTCTTTTAAAATCAGTTCTTTTAAAGAAAAAGCTAAATTGAAACAGATTGTTAAGACATGTGGTAAGTTAAAGGCAGACATAAAACCAATAGATGAACTTAAAAAACAAATGTTATGAGACAAATTGATAAGATTATGAATGATGAGCAGCAGCCTTTATTTAATTATTATACATTGTTAAGATATGGAAGAAGGTTAGCCCTAACAGTACAACATACAAATAGGTATTATCTTTTTTATGCAGTAGCATAAGAGTCTATATAATGTTATGTCAAATTAATTTATCTTATCTTAACTGATTACATCAGCAGTGCAGTGGTTTTATGTTGAAAAAGCTAATTTATGAATAAAGATATGTAAATTAGCATTTTGAATGATGAAAATAATGGGGTAAATCATGTTTTTTCATCATTGATCAAAAGCATGAATTGAAACTCTGAATTTCAACTGATTCCTGGTTATTATGCATATTAAACAATTAAGTATTTCATATACAGAATAGCAATCTGCCATGTCAATTGCTATTAGCATTTTGAATGATACAAATAATGGGGTAAATCATGCTTTTTCATCATTGATAAATATGTAAATATTAAAGAGGGATATTGTCTATAATTAGTTTTGATCATGAAAATCCAGTTATTATATAAAAAATTAATATTTCGTAGTTGTTTCTGAAAATAATCCAACTGGGATTAAAATTGCATGTTCCATATGCTTTCTCATTCATCTATCTTATATTATAGATCATGTATATACATCTATAGCCTACTTAATTGTATATATTTCATTTTATATAAATTATGAAATATATACAATTAAGTAATTCATATAGGCTAGATGTATATATATAGTATAGAATAAGATAGATGGATGAGAAAGCATATAAAGCTGAAAATAGTACAATATTGGCCGTTTTGGTAGGTGGCCGTTTTATCCTTTGGCTGTCTTGGTATGGTGGCCGTTTTATGAAATATATACAATTAAGTAATTCATATAGGCTAGATGTATATATTGTCATGTAGACTGTATAGCTGACCAATTAATGTAATAAAAAGGATTGTATTATGCAAGAATAGCAATTATCAGGCAGAATGTATAGTCAATAAATAATACAATCATGTTAAACTCAATAGGAGCAAAATACTGTATTGAATGAACAATGTCAGGAGGAGGTCCAGCTGTCCCTGGAACAGACCAAGACGAACTCCTACAATCCACTAGGTGGCAGCACCAAGCAAGAAGGAAGGAAATCCACCTACTGACAAACTCATCAGACAGATGACCAGCCAAATAAGGCCCCAGATGACCACACAACAGACTTATGAATAGAGAGACCTAAGGAACTGCAATTATTGTGAATTATATATATGTATATAGATATCTAAGAAGCCATAGACAAAAACTTGTATTAGTTTGAAATATAATGTAAACAGAGTCTATATGAGCAAAGACACTGGAGAATGCATGGGTTGTGAATATTATACAGATAAGAATTAGAATAAAAATCATAATGAGAGAGGAAAAGTAAGTAGAGTTAACCAATTAATGATAACAGGAACTAGGATGATGAGATGAATAAAAAACACCAAGCCTTAGCAAATAGAACCACTATTTAGGCAGGAATTGATTGAGAAAATGCACTATAGAAACACACTAGGCAGGCTATGAACTATAGAGAGCTACCTGACAAAACCTGAAGCCAAGTAAGGAATAGTTGTGGGAATAGCTGAAACTCTAGCCTAGAGGGAATGCTAAGCTAGCAGAGACACACTAGAATAGAGGGGAGGAGGGGCATTAAACACAGTCAGAAACTGGCACCAGGGTGTACCCCAGTATAGGAACCCTGGCCAGAGTTTGCATAAAAGCAGAGGACAGCTGATGGTTCTTGGTCAGTGGAACCGAGGAAATCCTGAACCAGGTGGGATCAGAGCGGCTGTGGTAAAGCTAAACCCAGAAGTCAGCAAGTCCAAGGAGCCTTCAGTAACTTCAGCCTAACTGAGTTCTGTCAAATCCTTTAGGACAAAGTAAGTGCAATTTTCTTTTCAACTATAAGTCTGATAAGTTAGTGCATTTGGTGAGTCAAATTTGAGTCTGTTTAAAGTGTTTTGTCTTGGAAAGGAGTAGCAATAGGCTAGGTCCTTACCATAAATGTGTAAGGAACAATTAGTTTAGTGGCTACTTACGTTAATGAATTATTTCAAGAAGGTTTAGAGCATAAGAATTCTGAGACCTTGCTGTAAACATATGGGGGACAATCTATATTGATACCTTTGTAATAGGAAATTATCTTAAGAGAGTATAGTTCGAGTGCTAAGGCTTTGTCGGTGTGTATGAGGAACATTAGTTGAACTCCTAAGAAAGTTTGGAGTATTGTTTCAGGAAGGTACGGCCTTGTCATACACATACGAAAGATAATTGCTAGCTAAACTGTTACAACCAGGTACATTGTTCTAAGAGAGTATGACTCTGGGAGATCAAGGCTTTGCCGTATGTTTATGGGGAATAATAAGTATATATCATTGATGGGAATAGGGCCTTGTTTCAAGAGAGTGCAGCCAACTACTGGGGCTCTGTTACATGTTTTTGGGGGAAAGACACTAGTGTATTTTTCACTCGTGCATTGTTATGAAATTCATGTATGTCTAATTGAAACCTAGGTATTTACTATTTTAATATAAATTTCCCACTATACCAAATTATAAGGTGTAGACACTGTTTAAATTTACTATCAGCATCTCGAATATATATATAGAGGCCCCATTTAACCCCATAATTCCCGCAACTCCAATTATTCCCGTAACTCCCAACAATTCCTACCAATTCCTGGAAGTCCCTGATAATTCCAATATTTCCTAATAATTCTCAATAAGTCCTCGTGGTTCCCATAATTCCCAATAAGTCCTAGTGGTTCCCATAATTCCCAATAAATCCTCGTGGTTCCCATAATTCCCAATAAGTTCTTGTGGTTCCCATAATTCCCAAAAAGGCCTCTTGGTTCCCATAATTTCCAATAAGTCCTCGTGGTTCCCATAATTCCAATAAGTCCTCTTGGTTCCCATAATTCCCAATAAGTCCTTGTGGTTCTCATAATTCCCAATAAGTCCTCGTGGTTCCCATAATTCCCAATAAGTCCTTGTGGTTCCCATAATTCCCAATAAGTCCTTGTGGTTCCCATAATTCCCAATAAGTCCTTGTGGTTAGGACTGGTTCCTATAGGTCCCTGTTAATACTGATGATGCCCATAATACCTAATAAATCTAGACCATTCATTAACTCCATCTAATTCTTAACCATAATCAATGCATAATTCCTAATACAATCAGACCATCGTTGTAACTCCTCACAAGTTTAATTTTTCCTATAGTCCTGCCAATTTCCATTTTTATATATATATAGTAATTAGGCAGATTCACTGAAATATATATTGCAGCAGTTATTTAAGTATTTGAAGAATGAAAATATGGTGTAACAAGTTAATTAAATTAAACATAGGTTTGATATGAAATAACGTTTATCTCTTAATTTCTAGTGGTATTGACATAGAGATCTTTCAGAGACTGGAAAGGACATCCAGCTGGGCAAATACAGACTCAATGGCTTTATGAATTCTGCCAGCTCATGATCACTTTATGAGTCTTCCAGCTAATGATCGCTTTAATTATTTGTGACTGCTTTTGACTGCAATAACTTCATAAACTATGCCTTTAACCAATAGCAATCATAATAGCTCAAGCTGGCACTACTGAGGTAGACACCTTTGTATTACTGGAGTGTGCTTCAACCAAGCCGTGTTGGTCCCTGGGGTTCTTCGCCCAAAGGGTTGTCAACCTTGCCACAAAGAAGCAAGAAATTCCTATGATGAACATCAAAAATTTTTAAAAAAAATAAGACTACAAGAAGGAATGTACAATTTTATGAACTATATTCAGAATGTCCTCAGGAAGAATTATGTCACTGTTGATATTGTACAGCCAGCAAGTGAAGAAGATGATGCTGATATTCAAGAACTAGAATTTCAAAGGTATATGTATTTCTGATCACTTTAATCTTGACAAAATTTTCTTGACTAGATACAGCTTTGAAAAGTCTTTATTTTGCTTGAAAAAATTAGTTTGGGGTTAAGTGCAGTATAGCGGACCCAAATTTATGCCCATATTTGGCGGCCATTAAAAATGTAATTTTATCAAATATTTCACAAGTTTTAAGTTCTAGCACAATTAAAATAACATTTGGTGTATATAAGCAGGGGTTTGGGGGTGGAGTCCCCAAGAAAAAACGAAAATAAACGCTGTCTTTGCCGTGAAGATGAAACCGCCGTTATAACTACATTAATTTTTGTGACATTTCAAGCATTTTAAGTCATAGGCCAGGCAATGAGGCTTGTTAAATATGGTCATAAATCTGGGTCCGTTATACTGCACTTTTTCCTTAGTTTGCCATATTGCAATACTCTCCATGGCTACTTCTCTGTGACAAGTCAACTTGGCCATAACGATGAATGACATGGCAAAAAAATTATCATTAGATAGATAGGATACCTTAAGTTAATTTGGCTGAATGAAAAAATATTGTTAGGTTTCTGATTTCATAGCCCTCACAAGGTAGGGTCCGTAGGTCAGCCAAAGTTTAAATGTATATAGTTATAATGTATAGTAATGTATTTTAAAAGTTAAAAAAAAAAAAAAAAAAAAGTTTAGGCAGGGAAATGGAAACAAAAAAGGCATTGCATCTCATTGGAACTTCTTTTACTTGTTACAGCAGAAACTGAGTCTGATTCTGAAGGCATCACCAAGTCATACACCAGACACAGAATGAAACGACGATGAAAATCGAGCATTTATTTATGGTTAATTTTGAGGGCACCCACTCATTATTAGTGAAGACTTGTTTTTGATTCGTTTGCTGTGTCACAATGAGTTTGAGGTAACATTTTCTGCTTCATGTGTTCTTAAGTACTGTGAAGGCTTGAATTTTGACGGATCAAATTGATGCACGCAAACATTTAAAGGCATGAATGGGTACATGGTCAGAAATTGATTACCCTAGATCTGATAAACTGAAGATGTAGAAACATCATGAGCTTAGAATAAGTGTGTTATTACTTTTTTCTCTTTTTCCTCCCTACTAAAAGGATTTATTTAGTTGATCCCCAAGATCGGGCATGTCATCTACTTTTTCTAAATTCAGTTTATGCATCTTGTAGGTTTATAGCTTTTTGTTCTTCATGGCATAAGTGACTTACATGGGGAAGCATTTGGTGGCATTAAATAACATTTTTTATGTGCTGGACCATTGGCGGTGTTGATCCAGTTTTCCTGTAACACTTGATGATTCTGCATAGAGTTTCCTACTTCATGGTATGTTAGGCATTCATCTGTGAGTAGTGTATTGGTGATACCCTATAAGCTTCTAGTCAGCGATGTCATTGGTGTACACCAAAAACTTGGTACTTATTGGGGCTCCTGATGCCACTGGCACTTCATTCAGAATAAGTCACTCTACCCACTACTACCTGTTGTTGGCGATTGCTTTTGTAATATGAGAGTTTGCTACATGGCCAAATAAGTCACAAGCGTTTCCATGACTTGGATAAACACATGGAAAAACATGGTTTTCATCTAATTATAAGTAGTCTAGGACTTGCTCTGTACATTACATCAAAGTGCAATTTGTGGTTGGTAGACATGATACTATTATATAAAGCAGCTAAGATGCAACTTTTTAATGCATTTATTCGAAAATGCTGGTGCGAATGCAAAATGCTGAATGTCCAACACCGAGGGGTTTCTGGTTCAGGTATAGCTTACTTAGGTAATGAACGTACTGTATGTTATAGAGTAGAAAACACCTTTGTGGAACAGTACTTTTAAAAACATGTGTTCATTTATATTCCAAGAAATATTCAGTTGATAAGATACCTATTTGGAGTGATAGGTTTCAGCATAAGGAGCTTCGTATCACACTGACTTCTTCAGCTTGTGTCATTGGATAAAGTTATAGGATGTGAAATACCTCATTGTGAGGTTTTTTAACTGCCTTCTTGTATCTTATTGTGTTGTTTAGTGCATATATTATGCATTGTGAAAATGCCAAAGAACTAGTTGCCAAGAATATAAAAGTGGTGTATAGTGTAAATCAAAATTGATATGTAAACTTTAATTCACTTGTAAGGTAAAAAATTGCACTTGATGAGTCATTGTTGATACATAGAACTATATTTTGTGGAGGTTTAAGCTCCCTTGATGACTCATACAGACATTCATGGCAATGGATAATCCTGTATTCACTGAAGTTTGTCATTGAGGACAAAGTTCAGCTACAGTGACACCACTTGCCTTCTAGTGATAGAAGACTCCTACCTTATGAGTCATCATGGAATAGAAAAGCTGTAATAGGACAAATGGGAGTGTGACTCATCAATTCCGTTTTTAGTAGACTCTAACAGACTTAAGTTTTGTAACTGCTTGTTGCCTGTTCAGGGACTATTTATTTCAATGTAGGCCTATATAAGCAATTAAACTTACTAATCAGTACTCATATAATTTTGTACTGGTCAAGTTATTATTATTGTAATAACATTATGTATTGACACATTGTTAAAAAATACCAGAAGGAATGATAAATGTGCTGCTGACATAATTTGCAAATTTGAACGGTACTTACTGGATGATGTGACAATAAATAATCATATTTTTGTATTAAAATAATATTTATGTACTCTCAAGTGAAAATAATTCTGAATCCACTTTCCTGTATTTCATTTGAGGCTATACTGTTTCAGATTATAATAAATTTTGAACAACAAAATCTTTTCTTGTTTTATTCCAAATCGATTTTGACAAAATAGGGATGTCGCAAATAAGTAATGACTTCAGTTAAGGCCCCTTCACACATAGCCGGATTCGAGACCGGAGAGTCCTGGAGGACAACTCCAGCATACTCCGGGTAATGCCGTATAGACATTGTGTGCATTTCCGGCATTGTCCGGGGCTATCCGGGAACACCGTGGGACTCTGGCAAAAAAAAATCAAACATGTTTAATTTTTCATGTCGGAGGTACCGGAGTAATTTCATCCGTGTTGCTGCGTGTAGACTCTCAGTAGACTCCACCGATCTCCGGGAATCTCCATATTGACTCCGGAATACTTCGTGTGACCTCCGATTAAGTCCGGCGTCAACCGCGCAAGAAAATTCCATGTCGGATAGTACAAGGAGCAACGCGGTTCAACACGGGTGAACAAGGAGAGCGGGTTACGGGTCAATTGCTTGACCCCGGTAACCACGTTAGGTCCAAGGTGTCACACTAAGTCAATATGGAGGCCGGAGTGAACAAGGTGTCAACACGGTGTCAAATAGACTGACACGGAGTGAGTATGGATGTTTTCGTATATATGGCACCGCCATCTTGGGAGAAGCATCATTCCGGCGCACGCTGTTCATCGTTGATCATCGAATTAATTGCATTATCGCTCACTTCTTCTGGATTGCTGAACTCTACCAAAGCCTTGGTATTACTGCCATTGCTTTGAATAACCACCATGCCATCTAGGAGAGGAAAAGGGAGGGCTACCAAGAAGACTGTCATGCAAGGGGAAGCTGGACCTGCTGTTGAAGATGCAGGAATTAATACCTCTACAGTTTCAAGACCACAAAGTCCACAAGGCATGCCTGATTTACCTGGGCCAGTTGTACCTGCTGCTGCTGAGGTACCTGCTTCAACTGCAGCTGCTGCAACTCCACCACCACCTACAGCAAAGGCGAAAAGGCACAAAAAAGAACCCCTGAACCTGACAGAAGACCAGGAACAAGATGTGGCTGACTGGTACCGTGCCCAGGAGATGCTATACAACCGGCGGCTTGCACAATACAAGTGGATAGACATAAAATCGCGAATAATCGACCAAAAGGCGAAAGAGCTGTCGTGCACATCCCAGCAGCTGAAGACGTGGACGACTCCATGCGGACATCAGTGGGGAAGCTTACTGATCAAAGCAAGAAGCCTTCTGGTGGGGCCGCCAGAATCCTCACAGACCGGGACAACTGGATAATGGAAATTTTAGGGTATCTGGAGAGGCACATCAAGAGGGTTGACGCTGGGAAACGGAAGAGAAGGTGGGCAGCTTTCCCACAGTTTATCGGCAAAAAGCACATCAACCAGCAACAGAGGTACCACTGAGGATGATGACACTTCTGATGCGGAGGTCATTGTGGATACTTCGGATGATGGTGGCAGAGATTCGGATACTAGCAGGTCCAAGGGTGAGCCTTACAAGGGCAGCAGCAGCAGCAGGAAGGGGGCCCCTCCTCCAACTAAGAAGACGTCAAGACGCCATCACGAGCCTCGTCATCATCATGACTGTGATGCATGCAGCCTTGCAGGTAGTGGAGGTGGATATGCTACACAAGCTGTCACACAAGTAAGTATACTGCTTCAGTTGTCATGATAATCAGGAGAATGTAATTGTAATCTTGTAGTGTAAATTTGTAATTGTAATCTTGCAGTTTAAAGTTGTAGCTTTTCCATAGTAGCAAGTGGTAGCTTTGTTTCTTGGCACTTCCAGTGTTCACTGTATGGTAATGTGTCTTTTTCATTACATTGTCAATAATGCACATGCTGTTGCAGTTGCCATGTGACTTACTCTAATGTTCTGTTCTTTCCTATTTCCCGCCAATCGAAAAGGCCAACGATCTCCAGCGGGATATCCAGACCAAGATGAGTCAGCCGACTGACTCAGCCAGCTTGTCGAACAGGGTTTTCACAGACATGATATACCACGAGGTCATGCAAATGGACACATACACTTGGTCGGGTTACCAGGCCCAAGCGTTGCAGCACCTCATGCAATTCAAGCAGGAGTATCGTCGAAAGCGCCAGTTGCAGCAGCAACAGCAGCAGCAACAGCAACTGCAACAGCAACAGCAGTATCATCCCATATATGTGCCTCATGTCCCTCAGCAGCAGCAGTTCGTCCCTACTACAGGCACTTCGATAGCCCCTGTTGGGCAGATGTTCCCTCGTCATTCTTTCAGCCCTGCTGCCCAGATGTTCGTGCATTCTTCCCTTCGCCCCAAGCGCACATGTCGTCTGCCCCTTTGTCTGTGCCTGCACCGACTCCCACTCCTGAGATATCTTCGACGATCATCAGTCAGGCATGGTTGACTGCAGGTCCTCGGCACGGTCATCCTTCCATGTCACTACTTGATTGCAGCACACCTCAGGATGCTTCTCTCACCAGCTACTTGCTGAACACTAGTGTGGGGGGGGGGGGGGAATGGTTGGTGGTGATGACCATAACTCCTCCTTTTCGGTGCCCATGCCTCCAACTACCACAACAGAGTAATCTTCACCTGAAAACAAACAATGAACTTTTATTAAAAGCAAGTTTAAACATTTAAAGTTACAGGTTTTTGTAGTTTTAACTTTTATTTTTTACATGTACGTAAACTGTATTGCATACATTTGCATGACAATAATTAAATGCAGTGTCATTAAATGCTGTGTACTTTTTTGTACTTGTGTGCTGCAGATGTCTGAGGTTTCGTAACAATTAAATATTCCAACTTACATCATTTGTGTTGTTTTCAAATCTTGTCTTGTTGCCAGCTTCTGTGTTGACGTAGTTGACCAAGTATTGCCGCATTTCCTTGCCTGCTCTGCTGGTGTTGCCTCTGTACACATCTCCCATGTCTGGTAGATTGGCATTCTCCCTCCATGCACCTGGGATGATCGCATAGATGTCTGCATTTTCCTGGTCCACAGCATTCACTTGAGCAGTTGGATACTTCAGCCTCAGTAGGTTGTGCAGCACACAGCAAGCAAGAGTTATGGTGCACACTCTGTCAGGACTTTGAGGCATTGTTGTGAGGAGACACCTGAACCTGGCAGCCAAAAGGCATTCTCTACCACCCGTCTAGCTCTAGAAAGTCTGTAGTTGAAGATTCGGTCTTCCATCGTCATGTTCCTGTGAGGCAGAGGCTTCATCATCCAAGTCTGCAGTCCAAAGGCATCATCCCCAACTATGAAGTAAGGCACTGGCTGGTCATCATTCGGCAGGTTGTCTGGGTAATCCAATGTTCCCACTTTCTAGCGCTTCCTTCAATTCTGTCTGACTAAACACTCCAGCATCTGAGCCTGATCCACTGGCACCAATGTCAACATAGAGGAACTTGTATTCAGCATCAACTACAGCCAGTAGGACAATAGAGAAAAATCCTTTGTAGTTGTAGAAAAGGGATCCAGACTTCCTATATAGACATCTGATGGCAAGGTGCTTGCCATCAATGGCGCCGACGCTGTGGGGGAAGTTCCATCTGTTGTAGAATCCATTGGCAACTTCTTTCCAGGCTTCTGGGGTTACAGGACAACGCATCACTTCTGCCGAGTACTCGTCTATGATGGCGTGGCAGACATCGATGACAAGGATAGAAATGGTATTGAAGGCTACCCTGAATCCATACTGCAGAGACATGTAGCTGTTGCCCGTACCCAGGTAGCGCAAGGTAATAGCCAGTTTCAGTCCAGGTTCAAGGGCCCTCCTCCGAAAGGTATCCTGCTTTGTAAACCTAGGTCCTACTCTTGCCAGAACTTCATGAAATAAGTCAGGCTCCATCCTCATGAAATTCTTGAAGCCACCCTCATCTTCTGCAGTCAATTCAGCCATCAGTTTTTCATACTGCCCATAAAGAGGTCTTCTTAGAAGCCAAGGTCGCACCCACATTCGCCTTCTTCTTCTTCTTCGGGCAGCACCAGCATTTTGTAAGAAGTTATCTTCATCAGTTGTTGATGCGGCCCTCTCTGCAGCGTCTTGCAGTTTCTGTTTATCTTGCAGAAGTATATTATTTGCAGCAGTAAGTAGCTGGACTTGCATGTCCAGGTACTTCACATCCAATTTCACCTTGTCGTAGTGTGATAAAGACCTAATAATTATCCATTCTTGTGTAGTAGCAGCAACACCTTTGCAGTAATTAAGGTAGTCTGAAGTGGAATGATGGCCAGTGGAACGCATCCACCTTAAATACAATTTTAGCGCGTTCCGGGAGAAAACAGGTTAACTCCGCAGTAAGATCGTGTACAGATCGTGTATATCCGTGAAGGCCCCGTGAAGGCCCCATGAACATCCGGTTCACTCCGCACTCATCCGGACACCTCCGTGTACCGCCGTGTTTCAACTGTACATATCCGTGTAGCGACCGCATACATCCGTGTAATAGCCGTGTTGCTCCTTGTCGCCAATATCTTGCCATCGTGTCCACACCGTCAAATTTTTCGTTCGTTGACATTTCCAACTTTTTCGCCTGGACCGCCACATTGAAGAAATTTCATTCTGGGACGCTCCGGTGTCTAATCCAGCTATGTGTGAAGGGGCCTTTAGCCAATGCCATTGGCTTGTATGAAGCCTGGCAACTTAAAATCTCGGGATCAATACCCTACATGCATTACACTTTACGGGGTTAGTGACCCCTGTGTACTAACTAGTAATTGGGTGTTCATGCCAGGCTTGCTAAATCTGAGCCAACAATTGATTGGTTGTATTAAATGTGTGAGCTATATTATTGGCAAATTCACGTTATTGTGTTGAAGATGTATCTGGAATAGAATTAGCTTATTCCCATAAAACCCACGAGTCCGACTATTCCAAGCTCTAGCTCCTTCTAGGTCCCATAGTGGTTTATATTTCCCTTACATCCTTACAAGTTCCGAAAAATCCTACATAATCACCTTAAATCCCATAAGTTCCTGTGGTGTACCACAATTCCCAATAAGCCACTGTAAGTCCAATAATTCCCGTAAGTCCTGAATAATTCTGCAATTCCCTAGAAGCCCTTCTGGGTCCCCATAATTCCCATAAGTCCTGAATAATTCCGCAATTCCTGATAAGCCCTTCTGGGTCCCCATAATTCCCGTAAGTCCTGAATAATTTCGCAATTCCTGATAAGCCCTTCTGAGTCCTCATAATTCCCGTATGTCCTCAATAATTCCACCAAGTCCTAAATAATCTCTGTTAGATCAATAAGTCCCTATGATGCCCAATAAATCCTGCAATTCCTTTACATCCTTAATAACTCCCCTATCTCCATGTGGGTCCCATGAGGTCCTTCAATTCCTGTCTAATTCCAGCATTTCCTGTAAGTCCTCCAAGTCCTTCAATTCCCAAATGGGAGTCCCGCATGGGAATTATGGGGTTAAATGGGGCCTATATAGCAGACTAACCTCCAATCATGTATGATTAAACCCAGGTGCTAATGACTTTTGGTCACTTGGTTAATGATGCATTTTTGGCTTGGCTATTAGGGGTGAGTGTGTGACTTTCTGGCCATAGAATCTACCATTAAGTGGGTGATCAACCATTTGGGGTATCAGATTTGAATGTATAAATGTCCAGAAACTGTACAATGAAAATGTGCTATTAATTAGTTTCTAGCTGAAGATAGCTAATTAGAGAGTAGGATTGATGGATCAGAGATCAATCATTGTATGTGTGTAGTGTATTAGATGTTTAAGAATTGTGTGTTGAATTTATGAAACCCAGTTAATGATTAGTTGAAGACAATGCGATCAAGATTCAAATTGATGGGATTTAACATCAATTTTGTAGGAATTTTGAACTTTAGAAATTGTATGGTTATCTTTGAAAATACATATTGAAAACTCATAACTAAGTTTGTTTCTCCATGTGTTTCAAATGGCCACCAATGTAACTGCATATGAATAATGCAACAGAACCTCAAGAACAAGCAAGCGAGAATTATTACCCCAGTGCATGACTAGATAGAAGGAAGATTAAGGATATTTTGCAAAGACCCTTGGCAGAGTTCGAAATCTGTGCAGTTAATATAACTAATGAGGGACACCTGCAAATAGACTGGTACAAATTGGATCTATTCATGCAGAAACAGGTTTCAAGGTATTGATACAGAGGCAACAGACAAAGTTCTGTGGCCTTCAGACTAGCCAGTAGCTAAGCTGAACAATTAAACTAGAACTACTAATTTATTATTGCTAAGTACCTGGACCAACATCTTGGTTCTAATCCTGAAATCAAAAGCACACCTAGACCGGTACAAGGACAACAGTCGTCTCATCACAATATATAGTATAGAATAAGATAGATGGATGAGAAAGCATATAAAGCTGAAAATAGTACAATATTGGCCGTTTTGGTAGGTGGCCGTTTTATCCTTTGGCAGTCTTGGTATGGTGGCCGTTTTTGCGATTGGCCGTCCTGGTATATTGGCCGTTTTATATTTGGCCGTTTAGACCAGACCCCCTTCGTTGCACGCGCTAATTTCCCACGACGACCGAACTGCGCATAACTTCGTCAAAAACTGATCAATCTTCATAAGTTATACATTAAATGAAAGCCAGAACGTCAGAGAATTCATTTCTGAAGAGAAACTGTAATTAGAGGTGTATTTGCCCTGGAAATATTGCGAGGAACAAGCGTTACGATGTTCGTTGACATTTGACAGTATCACTATCAAAGCGAACTCTTGCTACCCACGACGACCGGGGCGCATAACTTCGTCAAAAGTTGATCAAATTTCTCAAAGTATACATTAAGTGAAAGCCAGAACATCAAAGAATAACCTTTTTAAACACATACGGTATCCATTACCTCTCGAAACCGCAAAATTCGCCGTGTTATGCGGCAATTTCCGCGGGCATTCGGTTCTGTGTAGCAGTGACCTACATAGCCGTGCAGACGTTTCACTGCGCATGCGCGAATTTATAAAATAAGGAAAGAGGCCCCCGGTGGGTTTTCACAATTGAACGACCAATGAAAGGTAAGACACTGCAAGAATTCCCCGCCAGGGGCCTCTCGCCCGAACATGTACGAAGCCATACAACGAACTTCGGTTATTTCCGTTGGAGTTCGCCATCTTGTTCATCGGAGAGGCACAGCGTGAAAAATGCATCTTTTTACCGGCGATTTGCACTAAGTTCCATTTGACGAAATGCTACCAAAAACTATACAGCTCTGGAGAAAGAAGTTGCGTGGCAGCTGACGAAACGGCAAGTGTGTAGAGTCATATCTCTGGCCTAAATCGCGTCACACACGCAGGGTGTTTTCGTGCTCATTGACTTAACATACGTTTTCAAATTTGCCGCCGACCTAGTTGTAAAAGCGGATACGTGGGGTTTGCAACTGCTTCCCACGACTGTCGCATACAAAGGGGGGCGGCTCTGCCGCCCCCTTTGAATTATAGCGGTGGCAATGCCTCTAACAACTGGCAGAAGTTGACTAAAATCACCCCCAAACAGCATTGGCTATGTCTCTGAGGTGGGTGGGTGATTAAGGCTTTACGTCCTGTATTTCTGCACTTGATGGGCTAATTAGGACAGGTAGGGACCATGGCAATGAGACGAAGGATGAAACAGCCATCCAACTTAGGCTCGGCCGGAAATCGAACCCGGGACCCGGCGGTTGGAAGCCCAGAGCGCTACCTCTGAGCTAGGCCCCCACCCCTATATGTCTCTGAGGAGAATATCAACTGCATGCAGAGCATGGACTGGTATCGTGGTGCCCCATCCACAATAAAGAGGGAGACATGTCGCAACTTATTCATAATACAATTAAAACTTTTGAAAAATTCTATTCACACTGGCCAGTACCACACCTTGGTTGCAAGCCTATGTTAAAGCGGCCATATCCATAGATGTATTTTACCTAGAATACTGTTTAAAGGGGAACTAAAGGAAGTTTGCATGTTAAGCTTAAATGATCAATAAGATGTAAAAGAATATATTGCAGTGAAAAAGTATGTCTAGGAATCAAGTTTAGTGTGGTTTTAGGCCAGTTAAAAGTGCAATTTACACCAACCGCCAACATGTAGGTGGCCGCCATTATTGCACACGGCACCAAGGCTAGTGACGTCACTTATGTCCTACTGAATGTATGAATACAGCTAGGCTACCTACATATTAACTAATAGATTGCAATCGGTTTCTTAATTTCATTGCAATTAAAGAAAAAACAGAATAGATTGCACACCAGGTGTTAATTATACTTCTTTAATGCCAATTAATTACTGGGATTAATTACTGATTGCAGTGAAGTCCTGGGCAAATATTATGCTTCCATTGTCTGAATGCCTAAAGAATAATATAAACACAATATTTTTTTCCCAATAACGGATGCTTAAAAATAAAAAGCTGTGTAGGGTATTAAAGTAATGCAGTACAATACCATGAGGTATAAACTATTCACACAATATTTTGATTTTAAACAAATGTAGTTAAATTGTATTGTCTACTTTAAAAAAAAATTTTTCCTGGATGGTTAGATAGATAAATAGTCATACATTACTCCATTACTGAAAAATAGCAGGTATGATTCACTTCAATTTTTAATGGCCTAAAATCTATAATATTTAACATGATAATTATGTAAAGCTATGGACTGATGAGTATTTTATACGAAATTACTTACACACAGTTATTTGCTTTTATGATTTTATATAAACTGTTTTATGATTTTTTCCTTTTTTTCCATTTGAGTTTATATATAAATATAGGCCCCCTATCTATATACTTTATATATTCATAGTACTCAGTTATCCAAGCATTCAATAGTTGTATTACAAAGTCAATTGACTTCAATCAATATTTCTCAGCATGAGATCAAGGTGAAAGGGCCGTAATTTTTTTAAATTAATTGTCCATGCATAAATTAGTTACTTATGTACATTGTCTCAAATTGTTCAATGGCAATTTACTTGACACTTGGTGATAACCAGTGACATGTTCTCAACAAATTAAGAGCTCAAGTGCAATTAACACCTGTTTCTGAAACTCTCAGTTCTCACCAGTACAACAGTGACGTATTTCCGGCTGGTGCAAAACACCCGGGATAGTCCAAAATGGCGGCCTCCGTGGTTCACAACACAGAGCTAATAAATGCAGGATATTTCATTAGCAGTGCATATATACAAGTTATGAATAGCGTGGATGTGTTTTAATGTACCCAAGCTAATATCTGAGAGATAAAGTGCTGAAGGTGTTAGTACCCCTTTAATAATATTCTTAGAACAGTGAGGTTGAAAACGACGCAAAATGTGTTTTTCTAACTTCAAACATTAGTCGCATTTTGCGGTGGTTTTCATCCCAAGATCGTACCCACACCAAAGACTGAAGAATATTATCACAACATCAGGAGTAAGAATATGCCGTTGCAATGTATTAACCAGTATTCTAAGTAAAATATATCCAGAGATAACACAGGCTCCAAGACCGCATGAAAGGGGATTTGGTACTTTTCTGGGGTGAAAATGGGTAACTTTCTTGGTACGAAATTGGGACTGTCAAGGTGCGACTGTTGTGTGAAAGATGGGACTGTCATGGTACAAAAGTTACCTTTCTGAAATGAGCTGTTCGGCCACTATATTTGTGAAAAACGTATTTAAAGAATGTCAAAGTGAAGTTCAAAAAAGGAAACAAACGCTAATTTAGATGGGTTATTAACCAATTTCACTTATGTAGGGTGGTGTTTTTTCTATGGAACAATTCTCTAGTATTTACGGCTAGGAGACCCCCAAAAAACACACTATTTTAGACATATTATGACAAATTTTAAGGCATGCATGTTAGGTGCAGTATTGTAAGAGTTCTGCTCTAATTTTTATTTTTTTCAAAATTTTGTAAAACATAGCCGACATATGTGCCTTTTGATAGTCACTATCAAAAGGCACCACTATTCCATATAGAGTATGACACTAATGCACTTACCCGAACACAATTTTGTACAGTAAAGGGGGTTTCACACATAGCCGGATCAGACGCCGGAGCGTCCCAGAGTAACATTTTATTACCTCCGGGGGGTTCCGGGATCAAAGAGCTGTTAAATGTCAACAAAAATTAAATGTTTGGCGATGTGTACACGATGTCAATACGGTCTCAACAAGGAGCAACACGGAGCTAACACGACTGTCCCGTTTAGAGTGCGGAGTGAACCGGATTTTCACGGTGCCTTTGCGGATATCACCGGTCTTTACACCGTGTTCATTCGTGTGGAACCGTGCTGCTCCTTGTACTCTCCGGCGTTAATGGCGGCGAAATATTCATGCCCGGTTGACGCCATATGTAGCCGGAGATATGCCAGAGTCAATACGGAGATTCCCGGAGATCAGCGGAGTATATTGGGAGTCTATACGGATCTACACGGATTAAATTACTCCGGGAACTCCGGCATAAAAAATTAAACATGTTTAATTTTTTCCCCCGGAGTCCCAAGGTGGTCCCGGAGCGCCCCGGACAATCCCAGACATGAACACGATGTCTACACGGCTTTCCCCGGAGTATGCGGGAGTATTACGGAGTTGTCTTCGGGACGCTCCGGCGTCTGATCCGGCTATGTGTGAAACCCCCTTAAGAGTTCTGCTCCAGAACGGAAGTGTATGTCATGCATCATGCACAAGGGAAGTTGCAATGAAAAATGTAATAGCATAGATGACTTCCTTGACTCTAAACCATAGTTTGGACACCTAGATCACCTTTCTAGTACCAATATTAAGGAAGTTATGGGGGCAGTTATAAGGCATCCAGCAGCCTTTATTGGCCCATAAAAAATTTTCCCCCAAGGGTGCCAAAGTGGTACCCGCCTCATTCATGCTATGGGCAGGACTTAGTACCAGATATAACCATTAATCATCCATAGCACGAAACACGCTTTTCTGGCATTCCACCGGACAGTTCAGTTTTAAGATTTTACAATTACACCTTTGGCAGCCCTGTTCAAGCATGAGCATTTCTATAGTATACAGCCCTATGCAGGGGCTGGGCATTCTATATATAATCACCACCACCCATTTGCACCGTAGTTTAAGATCTGCTCAGTTCATTAATGCCATGGCTGGGTTTGAACTCACAACCATACTTGTATAAGTCCAACACCCACAAACATCGGATCATTTTGATGATATTCACAGGCAGCTTTACCTTTTAATCATCTACAACCCTTAAGGTCTTCAAAAAATTATAAAAAACAACACGACTAGGCAAAAATGTTCACAATGTTCACAGTGCATTTATTAATCTTTTTTAATTCCATATACATTGTGGTATCTAAAAATGCATGTTCATGGTTATATACAATGATGAAATTGTACCTAGCAAATCCCTCATATTCTAAAGTCGCTCACATCAACATAATCATTTCAATATAAGGGTAAAATCTTTAACAAATAATTTCACAAAAATTTGACCATAATACTCTGATAATGATGAAAAGAGTATATCAGACAAGGGCACTAAGTTCTGTAATATTATAAAATGTCTTTTCAATTTAAACAAATATATGGTGACACATCTGAGCAAAATATATTCGTACACATGATATATTGAATAATTCAAAAAAATTTTATTATTCGTCCGCTTCCATGTTTTCTTCATCTTCTTCTTCTTCCTCCTCCACATCCTCAGCATCCCCGCCCTCCACAGGTGTTTTTGCTGAAACAAAAAGATAAAGATAACATTTATTCACGAGTACATTTAGTTCTTTGTCAATGTTTATATGATACACTAGAAGAAATAAGTTCTTGCAAACCACATGCGTTAGTATCCTAGCTCTGATCGAATTTCTGATAAGACAAACTAGAGCCTTACGGCGCTGAATCCAGAAGGTGATGATATCGTACATGTAGTGGATTGGTAGAGTGTTGGTGCTAGAGTACTACCAGATGGGGCTGGACATCATTTGATCCTTTACGATTCAATAATATCCCGATAAATTGGTAACAATAAATATAACTAATTGACAGTTAATCACTCAATGCAATGTGTGAATGAGTGAAACATTCTCAGCTTAATTTATTTTTGCAGCTATGAGCAACTATCAGATGGGTTCAGTCTTGTCATTAAAACTATATTAAAATTGCATTAAAATGATTAAATTACATTCACTCTTGGCACACCTACAGTGGCATGCTCTCAACAAAGCTCAAGTGCAATTAGAACATTTATAAAAGTCACATGGTAAATTGTTCCAATTGTAATCATCTGGTCTGTCATTTTAATTGAAAGAACTAGTAATTGCATTTCGGGACAGGTCTGAATTTACCCTAAGTAGCCCAGTTCTTGACCATTCTGAATCCCTCCAATCCCTTCCCAGGCACTAGTTTCTGTTCAGTAGGCCTAGTTCTTAAAGGTGCCCTCCAGTGACCTTTTTTTATTAGTCATTTTGAAAAAACTAGTGTTTCTGAGTGCATTCCCCACAGTTACAGCATTCAATACCCTCTCCACTCGACAATATTTGACCTAATCTGCTAGCTGCTGGCTGAGGGGATTCCCTCCTGTGAAAGCGCCCTCTAGTGAGACGCCATATTTGGCAGTGACGTCACAGGGGTCTTCTCCACCCTGCAGCAGGGGGCAAACACATGTTTGTTTACATGCAACATGGCAGAGAGAGATGATGACAGCTGCTTCATTTTAACAATAGAAGTTGATTACCCATCAGATAACTCAAGTGATGCAAGTGACAATGATCTTGAAGGTTCAGAGTTAGATTTAGCATCAGAAAATGAAGAATATAATGGAGTAATTCAAGGGTATATGTTTGAACCTGTAGTGGACCATTCAGGTGGCTATGAGCCATCTCACAAGTGAACAAGTTCCACAAGGCAGCCCATGTACATCATCTTATTTGGGTGTACTTGTATTAATGTGCAATAACCATCAATTAACTACAAATTCATCATTGATAATTTCCTAAATAATGTTTTATGTAACCATCTTTGATGTAAATTCCATTGTGTAGATCCCTGGCTTTGTTCACATTATGCTGTAGTATACACACATATCACAACCAACCTATTATTTAGTACACAATTAAACTTGACAAGTTGTTATTCGAAAGGCCTTTTTTGCAGGTTATACAAGTTGTTAATTAGTATATCTGCCCCCCCCCCCCTCCAAATTCCCTTACTCTGCAAGAAGACTTGTAAATTTATTCAATCAAAACAACAACAAAAATTTATAAAATAAACTAAATTAAACCTGTGTGTTGATATCAGCTGCAATTTTCCACTCCTAAATTGTTGGTTTACATTTTCTGCTTGGTACTTTTCTGATGCATTTATTGATGCAAGGTGATAAAGTGGCCTGGGGTGTTGTTACACCCATATACAACCTAGTAGGACAACTGCAACCCAGCCTTGCCCTTAAAATGTATGACATGCAAATAAGTCCAATAATGAAATATACTTCAGAAGTTTGGTTTCAAAATAAAAATATAAATAACCTAGAAAAACATCTTAAGAACCAAAATGTCAACTTCAACTATAGCCCTATATTGTGATCTTGGAAGATTTCATATAGCCTTAAGATTGAAATGTAGATTAGTGAACTATTGGAAAAGACTAATAGGGTTTAACTCAAGACATCCAGTAAAACAAGCCTACAATACATTACTTAATTTAAATAACATGGGACAGACTAACTGGTGTACCACTCTCAGGAATATCTTATCGGAAACAAATCATCTTATTATTAGAAAACATTAATGTAAATGTTTTTGCAACAGTCACTATTCTTTTGTTTATTCTATGTTTTCTTTAGTTTATTCTATGTACTATGTGCTAGACAGTTTATCTTAGTTACCTATTATATGGAAACTATGTCAATGCAGACATTTATCATGTGATTTGATAAACTGACATTTTGAAATCCTGGACAATGAGGCCTATAACCCTCATGTAATTTAGCAAAATGTTAAAAATTTTGGATGGCGCAGTAAACCTGGTGCTAGGACAGGTACTATGAGACTGTGATTTATTTTATATATTATTATTTTATGTTTATTTTCCAGTATTATGATATTCAGTATTATGAGATGTGTTCACTGTGATGCTATAGTATAGAAAATGAGATACCGTAATCTGGGGTGATAAGGGACAATGGGGTGACAAAGGACACAAACCCAGAAAGTTATTAATGACGTCATAAACTTTCTAGGTTTGTGTCCTTTGTCACCCCATCGTCCCTTATCACCCCAGATTACGGTATATAATATTTGGATTAGTAGTTCTGGAAGTAGTATTTAGTTAGTATATTCAATATATGTAATTTTTATGTCTGTATTAACAATGTATTGTGCATTCTATGTACCTTGTTTATGACGAATGGGTCAAAACTGACTCTGTATGGTCAAATAAAATGTATCTATCTATCTGTCTACAACACCTGTTAGGCATTGCCTTTGCCTAACAGTGACACAATGGGAACTGTACACACAGGTGTTAATTGTATGTAACACAACTTTTTTTAATTAGGTGATTTTATGACATGTAATAGAAGTAACAAGTATGTATGAAAAACATGCTATGTGAGTGTTTGCTAGGGGTTTTAGGTGACCCCTGTGACGTAGGGGGGTAATAATCTGCAATGACGGTCGGCTCAGGAATTTCCCCAGCACCCCTCAACTTCACACTCAACTTACACATGGTTACAATAAACAGATAAACATAAAAGTGGGTGAAAATGACTCAAGACATATTAGACAACATTTTAGAATGAAAATTTGCAAAGTGATATTTTTCACTGGAGGGCACCTTTAAATTTGCCACCAGGGGCACTGAGGCGGGTTGCATATTTCGCTGGCCCCCTGCGATTAGCTGACGCAGTACGCAGGTAGGGGCTGCCATTAGCCGGGAGGGATTCCTCCCGGTAGCGTGCGTGCACATACTAGGCTTAACATTGGAAAAGCCTGGACCGGAACGTGATCCCCAGTCTAAAAATAGCACAGCCAATCAGAAAATTCAGTTCTTGGCCAATCAGCCATCCGGGATAGGTAGAGGCGACCTGCCCATCGCGTTCACGCTTAGGCAGGTCCCAGCCAAGGTTGCATATAAGGCCAAGAGCCACAAAACCGGCGAAATGCTGCGAAAATAGCCCTAATTTTGCAAAAATGCCTGGGAAGGGATTGGAGGGATTCAGAATGGTCAAGAACTACTTTGGGTAAATAATACAGGAGCAAATTTGTTGTCTATAGATAGCAGTTTTGAGATCAGTAATTTAGACCTGTGTTCAGCCTAGCTCCTGCAGCTTTGTTTACATTTCGCCGACAACTTCCGGTTTACTTTTGGGCAATGTTTTGAACTTTCCAAGGCTTTTTCATGCCAGGAAAGTGATTCTGAAGGCACTTAAGTGTGTTATTGACTTATTCCAACTTAGTTTTTTACGTTAGAGGCACTAAAACAGCTCTGAAGAGCCAACCTATACAACCTCTTGAGTTTCTATTCAGTAGGCCTAGTTCTTAAATTCGCCACCAGGGGCACTGAGGTGAGTTGCATACAAGGACAAGAGCTACAACAGTGAAATGCCGCGAAAATAGCACTAATTTAGCATTTTACAGCAAACTACTGCTATCTTTCTCAAAAAACGAGCCGAACATTTGTAATTAATATATTTTAAAGTATACTGAGCCCTATGTGGCACTGTTCAGCTTCATCTCCACTATGCCTATTCATTTGAAAATTTTCCTGAATGTTCCACTCCCTCACATCTCATCCTCTGACAATATCCTGAAGGCTTGCTTTGCAACCTTCTGGATAAAAATGTAATAACTATATTGCACTGGCAAAATATGCCAAACATAGACTTTTCCCAATACTGTTTTAAGATCTCTTGCTGTGTAAAAATATACGGCAATGATCATATCAAGGCCTTCTTCCATGAGTAAGTTTTAATCAAATATTATGGCTTAGCCAACTTTGCTCACAAGACAATCCACCAGATGGCAATACATGTATACCCTAATTCAGGCTAATTCTGGCAACAATTTATGTTTTCAGTGGCACCTGTCCACCAGTTAGATTTCATGTTCTTAAATGGAAATAACTCATAAGACTTAAAATTAAATTTAAAAAAACTTCGGCGAAATCTCTATATTAGGTTAAATAATTAAAATAAATGAAGTCCTGCAACAACACAAATGTGCCCAAGATTACAAGATATGTGCACATTTAGAAAGGACCATGCTGTTATCTAATACCATGAATTCCATATTACCCAATAGCAAAGCTCTATAAAATGATCAAAAGACTAGAAGATATTAGGTATTCTAGACAGATGGCACCCACGCAGCTAGCTAACGAACCGATGTCTAATGACGCTGATAAAATCAAGAACTGGCTCAAATGAAGTTGCCAAATCCAATCAATTGCGACGGCTGCCTGGAGGAATAACACACTCTAGGAATTTCTCTACCAGATATTGGTTTTAAAATAGACGAAAAGGGAAATCTTTGTATTTCCGAAAACTGTCAAATCAATGATCTTCATCAGGAATACCCATTTATGAACATGTTGCAATGGTAACTTAGATTTCTGAGCTCAATTAGCAATTAGTGTAATTCGAGACTTGACTTTACCTTCCTTATTTACTTGCCCCAAAGTCTGATTTTGTCATTTTCAAACATGAGATTATGCATTTAATAAACATGTTTCATTATCACTTGCCACAGACCCACTTGCCCCTGACAAGTGTTAATGTAGAGTCCTGCAATTGCTGTCATGCAAGATAGCAGCTAAAGTTCCTCAACTGGTGATACACCTGGTCATTAGTAAAATTATCTATAACATTGGATGCATCATACCTGTAGGTTACTGAAAATCTAAGCACTAATTCAGTCGGTGAACAAGATTTCTCTGATACAAAAATCCTCAAAGAGACATTTTTCCTGATGAAGATGGAAAACTGACAGAATTCTATGATTTTATGTTATGTATTGTAATGTATCGGTTGACAGGCTGTTTTCACTGCTCAAAGCACTCTCAGCTAAGCCCTGTACAATTGCCATCACTGCCGGTAGCCAAGCACAAATTTGCAATTTGGCAGAATGAAGCAGTGGTCAAGGAGGATCTGCTCAGTTCCTCCATGCCGTGGCTGGGTTTGAATCCATGTCCATGTGTGTTTTACTGAAAAAGAGCCATCACATTGTGGTGGCCCTTTTTCAGACATTCAGTCAATACACAGGTTTATTTCTCTGTCAGTCCAGTCATTGAGACACAGACTTTCTTCGATTACTCAGCAACTACAAGGCCCAGATAGACAAATGACGGCTCATTTTATTGCTTACTTGCTCCGGTAACAGAATATTATATCGTTATTGTGGTCAGTTTATTATTTTCCTGAGTTCTGATCAGTTTTCAAAATCATCATAGGATTAAATTGAGAGAAACGTGTTGTTCTGCCAAAAATATTTTATGAAGCGACGAAAGTAGACAATCAAAAACACATCACTAACGATCTAGTTCGCTCATGATGTCATAAATGTCAATGCACCACCTGGTGGTTAATGTAGGGGCCCTTTTAATATGGATGTTAAATGGTCAATCAAGCAGTGTCAATGGTATGCTGGACAGAGCATAGAGATCAAAGGTGATCTATGTGAAAAGAACACAAGTGCACACTCACGTTTGATTTTGACTTTAGTCTGTGGTAATGACTTTCTTCGTCGACTCTTTAACAATTCAAAGGTTCCATCATTTTGCCACATGGCGTCAATGTTGATTGTAAACTCAGCCATCTGATGGCCAAATAATTTCTGAAAAGACAGGTTTAAAACCATAAAAGCTAACCACAGATTTAGTCAAAACACAGAATATCCATATAAAAAAGCTTTTTAAGAGATACAGACATCAAAGTTTTGATACAGTGCTGAAAAATTACTTACCAATAGCCTAACTTGTTCTGGCGTGAGCACTTTTCCATGATCGCACAATTTATGTTCTTTCGTTAAATGAATTACTCCTGCAATTGAAATCAACAACATAAAATGTTTTATCTAGATCTATCTGATGCTACTGAGTGCCACACTGTCAATCAGTACACAAACGATGCACAATGAAAGAAGAAAATAAAACAACCTGTAACGTACCTCTTTTTAGAGATGTGGGCAAACCAAGTTGTCTAAGTTGTGGCTCTAAGGAATGTGAAAATGATTCAAGAGGACCTTCGTCAAGAATAACAGTTTGCGTTGCCTTGGTGCCTGATCGAGCAAAATCTGCTTCATGGAAATTGTCAAACCACCTGAAAAATAATAAAGCATTTATATAAATATGCCCTTAGGCTTTTACCTGGAGGTTTTCAAATTTTCACTGGGAAGAGAATTTTGGAAAGGACGACTGAGCTGTCGCAACTATTAGTGAGACAAATACCATTCACATTGTAAAATTAAATTTGGTAGAACGTTTAGATAACACAATTTTCAACATGTGTACTATTGTTTTTCCCACAAGCTTTCCAAGAGCTTTTCACACAGCAGCGGATATTTCCAACAGGATTGGACCCAGGCCATATTCGCCATGAATCGATGGTTGACAAGGTGTTCGTTTGTGAGGAAGTGAGTTTCAAACCATATTATGGGAAAGAAATTATGCAGATGGGTAACATAGTGATGGCACTGGTGCAAGCTCTTAAGCCCCTAAAGTTAACCCCCTGTTCAAAGCAGAATACTCAGATATTGAGAAAGACACTGAAATGGCCTGCCAAGGCCAGAATTGTAAAATTGGAAGGATGTGTCCATTACAATTTAAAAAACATTTGCATTAAATATCTGAAGGACTTTTCTTCACATACAAAGCACACAAAAACATAATATTCATACAGAGTTTGAATCCATCCACAGTACACAGCATTTTCCGCTGCTTTCACAATATTCTCAAATGATTGCTAATACTCACTCTAATACATCCTCTTTATTTCTATTTGTGAAAAGAAGTCCATGTTGGCCCCACAATTGTTTCGTGACCTTGTGTAAGTTTTCTCGGAATTCGTCCTCAGGTGTTCTGCCGAGGGCAACTCCCATTACTTTGTTTTTCCCAAAAAAGAACCTGTCAAACCAACAAATTAAATAATATATTCATTAGCTCACATTGTTAGTTTTGAATCAACCTTATGCATGCTAATTTCTACATACTGATTGATTAATTCGATTACTCGTGAAAGTTGCAAATAAGCATGTAAAAACACAAGTAATTCTTACCGACTATCTCTCCATTCAATTCGCACATCCTTCAATTTGTTGTTCCTCATATTCTGAGTTGCAAATATGAAGAGTCTTTCATACTTCTCCAGACATGACTGAATCTAAAATTATGGAAATATTTAAAATGTATTATACAGTCAATTCAAAGCAATGTAAAGATTTCTGTCACATGCTATATTGTCATTATTGATGATTATAAGTAACCAATAAATACATGTATACAAAGAACTGACAAATAAATTAACTCTTTCACTGCACAATCACTAGACAGGGTAGCACAAATTTGCGCAATTCGAATAATTCTGTGCGATTCTAACTGGATTCACACAAATTTGAGCGAACGGCCAAATTTGTTAGATTCTAGCAAAATTTGCCAGACAAAGACTATTTGCAAGCACAACCATAGGGAATTGTGGGATATCTGGAGTATGACATCTACCACTGCCCATCGAAAACTTTGAGATGGAATTGCTCAACAAAAGACTGGTATATCACAAAACAGACTGGTAGAATTACGTAGCCACTTCTCTGAAGTAATCCTGTCCAATCTAGTGACTGGCAGTGCAAATTTGCAAATCCCAGAGCAGTTTCATCATCTTTGCGCAAATTTGTGCAAAATCGCACACAATGGCGCGCTCGCCAAAGAGTAGATATAAAGAGGGGACACTTACACATTTTTGTAAGCCATATGTCAGGGTTGTTATGGCGATAAAAGGCGCCATTTGCTATATTACATCATAATCATAACAATGGCAAGTGATGTCATATTTGCGATTGTTCTTATTGTGATGTCATATTTCTGCGTGCTACATTAATGTAAAACACTGACTCCAGAAAAAATTTTCATAATGTGATTCAGGGCCTTATAAATCTGTATGATTATATAAATATTAATCATGACTTTCATTATTGTCTTCAAATGAACAAATCCTTTCGTTGTTTGTCGACTTTCGATATGAAATCGTCAGTGGGCTTGTCATATATATATTGTGAAACACAACTCTGAACAGGCTGACATTGGCTCAATTGCAGTCTCCTCTGGGTATACTAATATTACTCAGTGCGATCGTTCAAATTTGCGTGACACTATCTACTGACAATTAGTAATAACTGTAATTTTTAATATATATTGCAAAGGCATAAAGCATGTGCGTGCCTGGCACACAAGGACTGTCAATGACCGGTCAGCGACAGGTGAACACCACGTGCATGTGTTTACATCTGTGACTCCTGAAGCGTGACGATTTAAACCCCATAAAAAATACATCAAGATAAGACTCTTAAGTGAACAACAACATATTTCATGTTCTACACTTTGAGAAGCCAAATAATACAACAGAGATAAATATGACAATATAATTCTGATTATTCATGAGCATGTTGAGGCCACGTGGTCCTCCATGTGCATCAAATAGTCACCTCTTCAATAATTTTCTGTTTCAATTGTAGTCCCTTCTTGTTTGTTTGGGTCAGTGACACTGAAAAAGATATCAAAACAACAAATAAGACCTCACCATACAGTTGTCATGGTTAAAAAATTCTGTAGTATCAACGATGAGTTAAAAATCTTGCCTTTTTTGTCCCTCTTTGACTTGGGCATGTTGAAAATGTCTGCAGTATCTGGGTCAACATGTGCGCTGATGCACGCTGGGAAGGCAGGTGACGTAATGGCCCCTATGCGGCGTTTTGGAGGTTAACAAATTTGGTGATAGTTGGGGGTATTTCATCGTCTGTGTAATTTTGAGCGGTGTTGCTTCAAGTTAAATGAAAGCATATAATGTTAAAGCGGCCCTTAAAAAAATTATAAAACAAGAATTTTGCATCTGAGAAAAATGAGAAGAAGTGGCTGGGCCACCTTGGTTATCAATGTGTTGACCCCACACACCACTCGGAAGAATCCAAGGACGTACTACTTTAACACACGTGATGAATGAACTTTTTACTCATCGCCTATTAAAGTTGAAAACCCGTTTTTTGCAGTTGTTTGAACTTTTAATTTTCATAAAGATGATGAACAGAGTCTTTTGACACCAGTATAAATCAAATTTATTGGGAAATATTTCTAATCATGATTTGACAGCTACGCGGAGGGTCATTTGGAGCCGGCGGGTAGTGATTCGGCCTTGCTCGTCCGCCATCTTTGCGAGAAGTCAAATTATTACTCTTGGACCCGGAAAGTTATCGGTCGATTTTTGAGCTTTGTCGACCTCATATTGAGCCAAAATGTCCACACCAGAGAAGGATGAATTGGTACAGAAGGCTAAGCTTGCAGAGCAGGCAGAGAGGTACGATGACATGGCTGCTTCGATGAAGAAAGTGACGGAACTTGGAGCGGAACTGAGCAACGAGGAGAGAAACCTCCTGTCAGTTGCTTACAAAAATGTCGTGGGGGCCCGGCGTTCTTCTTGGAGGGTTATCTCCAGCATCGAGCAGAAGTCGGATGGAAGTGAGAAGAAACTGCAGATGGCCAAGGAGTACAGAGAAAAGGTGGAGGGCGAGTTGAAAAACATCTGCAAAGATGTTCTGGTGAGCATTTTGCATGTCCTTGTACACTGTTCTATTATCGGACATGATCGTCTAGAAGCCATTTCTTAAGCTACTGATAGTACCGTGTAAATCTACTGCCAATTGCAATTGAGACGGCTCTGATTAAGTTTGCCTTGTAGAGATCGTTTGTTCAATTGTGTAAACCAATTTTGATGTCTGTCTGCAGCTGGTGCAGAGCTCTGCAGAGGCGAATTTTAAATGAGCATCTTATATGGGTAGATCAGTCTGGAAAAAAGGGGTGTAAGATTTCTACATCGAAAATGGCATGGTTAGCATACTTTTCAGCTAGGTTGCAGACTTCTAATTCCGAGAGAAATTGTAGTATGTCTCTCCTGTATTCTGCATGACTAGTGCATAAGTGGGAGGGGCGACCTGGGACTGTCTGCCGGGCATTGTTGATTCATGGCTAGACAATTTCTGCTTGGCAAGTTAACTTGCATCCTTGTCATGGTATACAATTTATGATACCATCTATATTATCAGTTATGAGCAAAATATGAATACACACAACTTCTTGGAAAATTTTTATGAAATTCCAATTTATTATCAGATTTCGATGATCTATCAAAATGTGATAATTTTACTATTTTTAGAGTCAAACTGTCAATTACACACAGAAACAGATTAAGTACCTAAAAATTCTACCTTAATGGGAAGTTGCTAATTTTGACAATTTTTTTGGTCTGCTAAATCTTTATTTCCTTCTTTGTGGGTAATTACTGGATTACATTATAGTCAGAGAAGTTAGTGAAAATAAAATTTTCCAGGCTGGTACATATCTCATATATTGATCTTATCAAATGATTAGATTCAGAGTCATGGAGCATGTTTTGGTGTATGTCAATAATGTTAAAAAATCCAGATGACCATGGATCTGTCAATATAGTCGGACTTGTTTGTAATGAACCATTTGGGACTGTCAAAAAGTCTTTATTACCAGAGCTCATTTTGTAAATGTGGATCTAGAATTGTAAAAAGAAGGGCAAAAAAGGTCTTCCTTTGCGATAACAAGATTTTTGTTAATCAGGAGCTTTTTCATTATAAACAGGTCTTGACTATTAATTTTGATGGCATGGTTCATATTATATTTAAATGTTGTGGAGGGTGTTTCAACATGTCGCATGAACTGTATGTTTGTGCTCTGTGAAGTTTGTTTCATTTTCAGGTAGTCATTGTTCCTGGTGTGTTGCTCAAAACTTGTTTCTGGTGGAGGGGAACTTGAATTTAGTTATGATATATGGACATGGTTTATATTGAAATCCTTATGTTTATTACAGGATGCTGATCGCCGTTGAGGTTTTATTCTCATTATCTGGCTAAGTTTGACCCGGTTAATGCTTGTTTACTATGTTTAGGTTTCATAATTAATCTTTGATGTTGTGCTAGTGTATCCTGTATACACCAGTTTAAATGGTTCTGGGCGTATTTTACATGTATTTATGTATTTGCAAAGTATTTAATTATAAAGCAATGCATGAATTGTGAATTTACAATTCG
This sequence comes from Alitta virens, assembly GCA_932294295.1. NCBI lineage: Eukaryota > Metazoa > Annelida > Polychaeta > Phyllodocida > Nereididae > Alitta > Alitta virens. The sequence goes on along the minus strand of OW028583.1, from coordinate 10,175,737 downwards.
GTTAACTTTCTTGGAGTGCAGACTTAGAATAGTGTAATAACAGCTAAGTCCCGCAAATAAGGCCAACCTCTATTAGGACCACATGTAAGCCTATATAAGGACCACTTTGAATGATTATCAAGTGATGGGAATGTAGTTTCAATGGTGGGGTTCCACTCTGCACACATGTGGGAACATCGAATCATTCTGTTCTGTCGTGATATACATCAGATATAGCATGAGAGTCGTTGAGTCCTTAACATACCCAGAGGCTGCATGGATTGAAGATGGGAGATATGCTATCACTGAGGTCAGGAGATCTAGTTCAAGTTCACAGTGGTTCTGCTGTACAGCTGTAACCAGACAAGAGTAGCTCTGCTGCTGCAGCCTCCTTCAGAGCTTTGATAAAGTGGAGTTCAGCATGCACATACCACTGCCATTAGTACGTCAGGCCAGTGCTACTAGTGCTAGACTGCCGGGGCCAGTTATGATAACAGTTTCACAGATTTTTGAAAGCAGCCAGCTGGGCCACATCCTCCTACTGCAGTCCTCAGGCTAACCTAATGCAAGTTCACTGTACTCAGACCCAAAGAAGTTAGTTTTGACTTATGTGAAGTTTTCAGTTACATTTCTTAGCCTTGAAAACATGTAACAAAGTTAACTAACTATTATTGAAACTAACATGGACTGTGGACTAAGATTATAGCCACAGAGGATTAGTGGGATCATACTGGGATGATCAGATCATAGGAATTGTACTGCAAATTTAGCACCCAATTGGTTACTGGTTGTATCGAACTAAAACCATATTCAATTGCATTGAATTGTTGCCTCGAAGGTCTCTGCAATTTATTTTTATATCTTGTTTAGATAAGTTTGAGGACTGCCATTGACAGTTGCATGTTGACGGAATTATTGCTGTGTTGTCTTATGAATTAAATTGAATTAATAGTTACTTGTGTCGTGCTATGATGCATTTATTGACAATAACTTAATCTCATAATTGTGGTAGTCTCTTGCACGTTAGTGTTGATTGATTGGTTTGTGTCTTCTTTCAGGGCTTGCTAGAACAATTTCTTATCCCCAAAGCTACCAGCACAGAAAGTAAAGTGTTTTATCTGAAAATGAAGGGAGATTATTACAGGTATCTCTCGGAGGTAGTGTGTACCAAAGAAGGAGCTGAGGACAGAAAAAGTAAGTGCAGGACGCACTCCCTCATACTCCAGGCCGCCAGCCTTACTGATGCATGGTGTTTCCGTTATGACATGTATTCAATTTTAATCTCATTGCTTCCCCTTTTATGCCTTTTGCTTCCAATATTATTTGCATTAACATACTAAGTGTTATTCCTTCGGGTCCCATTTGAAGAGTCTATGCTCTAAAGAGTCTTAGCCAGAGGTCAGAATTGTGCAGGTTTAATTAGGCTAGCCTTTATGCTTGTCAATGTATGATGCAACCACTCAGAAAATTCATTGAATTAGCAAATGCCACTCAGCAAAATTAAACTAGTCAAGTCCAGGTGAAAAATTCTTGAATAAGCTTTGAATCGATCATAAGTCAGCTAATACTGTAAGTCCATTTGTGCAGAGGATTACAAATTAATTCACACAGCTATTATTGAATTGGTCAATATATACCCTGGACATAGAAGAGTGCTATGACTCAGTCAGTTGATGTTACTAATAAAGTTACTTGGTCATGTGATTTAACTTTACCGTGCAGTTGATAGCTTCGTCACTCCAAAACTTGGATAACCTAGATAAAATTAATGGTTGACTTGTGAAGTAAATCTGAAACGTTGAGTGTGTGGTCGATCAGCTTCAATGATTAGCCGCATTATGAACTTATATAGGAAATTGACTAACAATTACTGTCATGTAGGGCTTGTCACTATCCGACAATCATGATTGTTGAAGTGCATTGAAATCTTCCTGGTCTGTCCATTCTGAAATACTTCCCTGTAGTAAAATATGAAGTCAGTTGTTACATTTTTATCTGATGGACATGATCTAGTCCTCCGTAATCTGCATGATGTTGCTAACATTAGTTTGCATTCATCATAATTTATTTTTTTGCAGAATCCCTCGTTTTTGGGAGATAGTGTTTGCTTTCCATCCTTGCCATTTTTCAGCTGCAATTTTTGGAGTGACCAGTTTTCCAGATTTTTTCCAGCTTGTGATTCAACTGATGTTTTTATATCCATTTTTGCCTTATTCCAGTTTCTTGGTCTTGATTTTTATTACCCCCCGATATTGCATGAACTTGCCCCCCTAGCCCTCTTTAATTGCTTCTTGGCTAGCGGAATGGTTTTGTTTTTACCCCCGTTCTTTATTGTTTGCAGGAATTGTTAGATCAGCATTTAATCAGCAAAGCTAGCAACCCCGAAAGTAAAGTGTTTTATCTGAAAATGAAGGGCGACTATTATAGGTACTTGGCCGAGGTTGCCAGTCCTAGTGACCGACAAGGTAGGTTTTGTAAAAACTCAAATATTTAGGATAGAGGTTATGGCAGTTGCAATTACTGTTGCAGATTATACTAAATAGAAAACGCTAATGAGTTTCAAATAGGACGTCTACTGCAACAACAAACCGCATGTGCAGTTATTTTTTCATAGTCTGACAATCAAAAAGTATTGAATAAATTTGGTAGATCTTTTGTTCCTCTGCATTTGGCTTTATTGAACCGATTTCCTGTTTTTCTCTAAAATCTATTTGTTTCCAAGCATGAAGCAGCCTTTGAGCTTGATTCCCTTTATCCTTTATCAATTTATTATAAAACCCTACTAAAATTTTGTGTCAAAACAAGTGTAATCTTGAATAAGCCATCTTGAATAAGCCATGGACATTGAATTTGTCCATGAATTGCCATTTAGGAATACTGCTAGCTAAATTTACATCTTGTATCTGGAAGAAATTAAGAGTATGAAATGACCATGTGGTTAAGCTTGAATTAATTGAATGATGCATAAATCAATAAGTTACCTTGTAAATGTTGTTAAACAAATACTGTACAGCTTCATATCTTTACTCTTGCACACAATTTGAGCTATCACTTGCGTAAAGTGGTTGAACAGAACATATTTATAATCTAGTGCAACGTTGATGGTACTGAATTGGTTAAAGTTAAGGCTCGAAGCATAGCTTATATGATGTTGGTGAATGCCTTGCTAGTGTTTTAGGACATTAAATATAATCATTTTTGTTTTGCAGGTGTGATTGACTCTTCACAGAACGCATACCGAGAAGCCTTCGAAATTGCCAAGGCCCAAATGCAGCCAACCCATCCCATTCGATTGGGTCTTGCTCTAAACTTCTCAGTATTTTACTATGAAATTTTGAATACACCTGATCAAGCATGTCACCTAGCCAAACAAGTAAGCCTGGCTTTCATTCTTCCTTCGGTTGTATATTGTCGTTTTGGTGACTATCGGAACAGTTGATTGGATGAAACTAATAGTTCATTGAAATAATTTTATGGTAAATCAAACTACTGTTTAGATCATATCAAAATTACGCTTGGAATTAAATAAATCAAGATTAATTTTCAACAAATGGGAAGAAAGCATACTAGAAAACTTCACACTTCTGAGTTTCAAAACAGTGCGAAAAATCGTCCAAATTTTGTGCCTCGGAGCAGTAGTGAATGAAAGTGCATTAGGTATTCGTGAAATTTCACTTTCTTCCATTTCTAAGGATGATAACCATGTTTTGGCTTTGCATGTAACCTGACGATCATGAGTAAATCACGAGTCTATAAAGTTATTAACAAATAAATCATGAAAGAAAACTACATCAACATTCAATGAAACTTTCACCGTGAGATGGTGTCCCATCACGTTTTTAAATCTTTCTCTCTTTTTATGATTTTTATTAGGCTTTCGACGACGCTATTGCTGAACTAGATACTTTGAATGAAGATTCCTACAAGGACAGCACACTTATCATGCAGCTGCTCAGAGATAACCTAACGGTGAGTAGACATTGTTAAAATGTTACTGTATTACCATGGTTACAATGTATTTAAATTTGTCCACTCTAATCAGAATAACAGGGTTTATTTGTTAATTGAAAATGATTTTACTGTAGTCCTGGTTGATGAAAGAAGTGCTTCTTTATTTAGACGTAGCTTGTGTTAGCAAGATAATGATACATAGTCCTAAGAAACCTTGGTGTTGCTATGTCTGGCCTTTGTCTAAAGTTCAATAGAGCCATTTGATCTCAGGGTCCTACACATACTTAAATACAATCTTCAGATGTTATCTTCCTATCAGTTGTATAATGGCGCTCTTGACCTTCTTGTTTTATCCGTTTCCAAGACTTTACTCTGTCATTTGACATGCAGAAATCTTAACTTATTGATGATGCTAAAAAAAAGTTATATATATTGTATAATATTGATTATTCATAAACTTTTATCTATTTATCTCGCTTGAAATTAAATAGTGGTTTGTCTGTCACTCTTGTTTTTATAGTAGGTAGAGAGAATAGTTTGAAGAAATGAAACTACGTTGTCTCACAAATGCTATCACAGATTTTGATGGGTGCTTGCGTTAGCTCACTGTCTATGAAATATTTGTCAACTTAGAGTTGCCAGGTTTTTGTTGCATGTGTGAAAGCAATTATGATTGGGCTTGACCTGACATGGACGTCTGGTTGAGTCTGACCATTATCACACCAGTTTTGAAGTCTCTTTGCAGGGGCAGATGCGATCACTTCCAAAGACTATTAACTTCAAACTTAGTTTGATTTCAAGTTTCACTCTGTCCTATGATAGCATCAATGTTCATTTCTTGGAAGTTAACGTGTAAAATATCCAATGGACTCTAAATTAATTCTAGTCAGCACTCATCTTAATGATGATATAAAGAGTGAATTTATCCAGATCTCAGCTGTCTTAATATTGAGCCTTTGATAGGTTTTAAAGCAAGCGGGGAAGGGTCGTTAAGGTTACTTGGCGGTATCATTCTCCAGAGAACGGAGCGCAATTCGCCAAGGTGCTGGCCTGGGTACCACACTATGTATAATCGTAACCTCTCAAAAGTTTTCCATGGTCTTATTTCGAACCCTGCTTTGGTGATCTTAATATTAAATACAATACACCTTGGATAAGTCGAATTTGAAGTTGGAACATTCCCTTCACTCAACTCAAACCAGATTTGAGGGACCATTAGTTGAAATTGTTAATTCCATTTATGAATCTTTGCATAGGCCCAAGTAAACTTTGTCTGACTCGAATGAATGCAAGGTTTACTGTAACATCTTAAAGTGAATTTTGATCACATTTCTGACTTGCCTTTGATTTGATTTTCCAGCTTTGGACGTCAGATACTCAAGGAGAAGAACAAGAAGCTGCGGACGGAGGAGAGAACTAACCGGAGAAAAGTCTTGATTCGTTGTCGTGCCCAGTTTACCCTTCAGCTCCTCCTAGGTTTCATCGTCATCTTATATCCATCTGCAATCAATCATTTCGCAGTCGAAGCCTCCAGAGTCAACAGAGTCATCAAAGAGACAGTTTCCAGTGAACTAAAGACTTTTAAAAGATGCTTCATCGGTCGGCATCAGATCTATGTGTGTTCAGATAATGAAATTATATCAGTTATGTCACAAAGACTAATATTATTGATATATTAGAGAACCGGTTGTTATGCTAGTCTAATGTTTGTACGACAATCCAATGCTATATAGATAAATGAAGCGTTCAGTTGTGACATTTTGCTGTAAGATTTAAAATTTTTGCACGAGCAACAAAGTTTTACTATCGAGTTTTAGTACTGAATTTGAAATGGTACGGCCTATAGTTCCATTTTAAGCTGTTACTGATAATTACTTTTAAGATCAATGCACTGCTGTGAGTATGGAGGCTCTTTCTGTGAAATAAGGATGTGTATGACAGGATAAGTTGTCTGAAGACAAAAAAGGGTCGTAAGATAGAAAGTCTTAGTTTGCCCGATGGCTAGTCCCGAGTTGTATTTACTCAGTGCACTTAGCCAAATTTGCCAGTTTCATCTTACCCTGGTCATCATTTTGTTTCTTATAACTCTTAAATCATATAAGAAATAACTTTCTGCTGTTAACTATGCTGTAATGCATCAGCGACTGAAACTAATAACTTACAAAGTACATTGTAAATTGTATTAGTTTCGGTAGAATTTGGTTGATCATACTCGTAAGCTTTCAACTTGACGAATGTGAAGTAGCATTCAAATTTTCATACATTCATTATTTTATGGAGGAGCACATCATCTGTTGATTTTGTTGTGTGGTGGTTGAGTTTGTATGAGTCCTATTATATCAGCAAAAAGAGCATCTTCCGAATCGTAAAAATGAGGAAGATGGGGTTGCGTTGATAGTCTGTGCCCTTGCAATCTCTCTGGTTGAGAGTTTGAGCTACGAGGGCGATGCGACGGTCTTGTGATACCCCGAGATGCGACGTTGTAATGTCATGACATCACGAGTGTCATGGAGTGCGGCGTTGCGTCTGGTGTGTCATCAGTAACGGAGCATTGTTGTTGGTTGTGCATGTGTGTCAGTGTGAGTGTACGGATGTTTTACCAAGTAATGAGTCTTAGATGCGGCCTGTAGGAAGTCATAGTCTATGCCGAGACTCGGGTGGATTTGCTTCTGCCTAATTCTCTCATTGCTCGTCATGCTAACAACCCTTTGTTAACTGATTTCCATGTTACATGTTCAGTCATTCTTCGGTTGGCTGTCGAATGTGGCCTTTCGTAAGGCCACAGTGCGCAGTCTACCTGTTCATCATAATCATTGAAGTGTACTTTAGTCAATCATTATAGGTGAAGTATTATTCACATGTTAAAATGCATTAATTCAGGTTTTCTGCCAAAGACTTGCAGAGGTAGTGTACAAGTGTAATTATTAAGTTATTGTAGGAAATTCGCCTGTCGCCTAGATTACCAGAGTAGGCTTTTTACCAGGGCAGTTCACATGGCTTCAAAGATGGGGAAACAAATTGTATCCGTTAAGTATTAATAGCACGATACACTTAGTCTGAAGTAGAATTTTTAATTGATGAATGAATAGCTTATGAAGTTATGGTACTGCTGTGAAAATGTCAAATGTATGAAACACCATGGCTACTGATTAAATTGTGTTCTGGCTGCACACCATTGTCTATTTCTTGGTCTTTTCTTACTGCATGCATGCCTTGTATCAATCAATGTGTTGCCGGGGATTGAGGAGGATCAGAAAATTAATCAGATCTGAGTGTCATGAAAACCATGGATATATTAAATGAAATGTACTTCTATTCTACTTCATGTAATTTTAATCTCTATTCTGCTTCACATTCATGCTTTGTCTATCACCTGTATAACAACTGAACTGTTATAAAGAATGGCTTGGCTACTAGGTCTTGGGGAATATTAAATACCAGAAATATCGGAAAGGTATAAAGCACTGCAACAATACAGCACATAGTTCATGAAATGCCAGGATATAAGCTTAAGTGTTCATAAGGAGTAAATGCGACACAATGTTACAACTGCCCTAGATATATGTACATGATATGTACATGTATATGACATGTCGTTTAAATGAGTTTCTGTTAGTTGGACTGTACCAGCACTGTTGCAAATGTGAAATGGAGAAATGGGTTTGCACTGTAACATCTTTTAATTCGTAGTAGAGGATGTAATGGAGGTCGTTTTATCGTCAACTTTATATTAAAAAATACAAAAATATCCCCATTTTAACCCAGTCTGCCTGTGTCGTCTCTACTTTTACATTTGTTACACTGAAGAACCTTGAGTCGCATCTCAGAAATATTTTACCCAGCATGTTTTGAAAAAACACTGAATGACGGGTTTTGTACACATATTGTTATTCATTTTTATGTGCACCAATCCTGTTTGTGTTCATATATGAGAATTTAGAGGATTAATTGTCACGAGTGACTCGAAGCTTCCGAAGCAATAGTTCATTGCTGTTGGTCCTCGGAATACCTTTGATATATCTAACAGTGATGCTGAATTTGAAATCTGTGTTATTTGTGCTAGTAACAAGTCCTAATTTTTTTGTAAGCTATGTTGATGTCATCACACTATGGTACTCATACTAATGTGTAATAATCCATTGATGGTATGATGTTGTTTTTGTTCAAGCATATATTTTGTGCCAAATTCAAAAGACATGGACTCGAGACCCATGGAAACTTGTGGTTGAGTTTTGTAGAAAGAAATAGGTGGGCCCATGTAGTAATGTTTATATTAAGGTATTTATATGAGAGTTAAACCAGTGGATGAAGCTGTAACTTCTTCAGTGTCATTGGTACCCAAGCAAGTCATGTGCTGCAGTAGTCAAAACTTCAAAACTTTTTCATTTATGGTTTCAAACATTTGCCTATTGTATTAATTGCAACAGTCAAATAAAAAAGTTTTTGGTATCAATAACGTTTTTCTTATTCTGTACAATATTTATTATGTTAATATGCAGCATGCCCGCTAATACAGCAGAGCATCTTGAGCCGGTGTGATATTATACATTAAAAAAAAGTCAAAAATTTGATGCATTGAATGCGCCTTGGCTTTTGCACAGTGCGATTGAATTAGATAGCATACATGTGTAAATTTTGAAAATAGGAAATAAAGTAATACAAGAAAAAAAAAATGAAAGTAGTAATATAAGAAAGAAAAAAAAAATGAATTGATAAAAGAAAAAAAACAACTGAAGATCAAGTGACCGGATGGCACTTGTATTACGTTGTAAAGCTGGGAAGCCTATAATTGGAGGTGAACTCCTGAACCGTTGTCCAGGCATGTGTGGGCTTAGTATGTCAGTGAATTCCTTGCTTGCTGGAGCGAGCAATTGAGCACAGACCCCGCCACGGTCTTGTCGAAACTGGTGTGGTATGCTAAATAGGCCATGCTACCAAGGTGCAGTCTAGATCCCAGTTCCCGCCATTTTTCTGCTGTGAACGACGTGATGATCAAAGCTTGTTCTGGCCCAGATAATCATAGCAGTGACGTGTTACAAATATGCGCCTTAATTATTTCTACATTTATTTCAAAAGACGCGTATAAGTAGCTAATCATTTGGACTAGCAGAGCTTATCCAGTAGAAAGAGCATTTTGCAGGTGTGCGTCGTAGTTCCCAATCCTGCCGTTGGGGGCACTTGAGTAGAAGCGACGAACAGACATTCGCCGGATCTGTCCCAGATTCAAGGAATTGGCATCGGGGATTTCTGGTCGATCTGTTTCTCTAATATTTAGGATTTTACTGTAATCAAGCATAAAAATGCCCAGCAGGGAAGAGATTGTACAGCGAGCCAAGCTTGCGGAGCAGGCAGAGAGGTACGATGACATGGCGCAGCACATGAAACAGGTCGCGGAAAAGGATGAAGAATTGAACAACGAGGAGCGAAACCTTCTGTCAGTCGCCTACAAAAATGTCGTTGGAGCCCGCCGAAGCTCTTGGAGGGTGCTCTCCAGCATCGAACAGAAAGCCTCTGGATCTTCAGAATCCCCGGAGAAGTCCAAGTTGGTCCGGGAATACAGGGAGAAGGTTGAAAAGGAGCTGGAAGATATATGCAAAGACGTGTTGGTAAGTCGGCCATGCTTGTCCGAAAGATTCCCCCCCAGTGTACCACCTGGCTATCTTAACCCCGCCCATCCGTCTAGCTCTTCCTACCTCCGCTTATTAACCCCTCTAGTGCCCTCTAAAACCATAATAGTTAATATCTACTATTGTAAGTTGCTTGTAGAATGCTTTTAGGGCAAATCAAGCTTGTTGCAGCGAGAAATGGCGATTTTTCATGCAGCCGCATTATGCATTGATTTCAGCCTTTGCATGGCCATCTATTCAGACCGCTCCCGCGAGATCGGGAGGTTGCAGGTTTTAAAACTGGCTTCCCTCATCTACTCAGGAATGTTGTAAACGTTTTGATTGCAATTAGACTGCGATTGGTGGGTTTATTTACTGAGAAAACACGATTTTCAGCACAAGTGTTGGTCTAGCTGTTGCCATGTCATTTCAGTGATCTCATTGTCTCGTACTTCCCGAGAATAGACGGGATTTGCAATATGGCAGGGAGATGACTCAATCCACTGCATTGCCAATGCATTTCATCCTGTTTATGCCCACTCACTACCCAGTACTTCATGTCTCATGCCTGTAATGCTATTCTAGCACTGTATATAGTCATGAATAATCTGTGGCATTAATAGAATTCAGGAAATCCTGGTTTAAACCAATATACAAGTGGTGATTGAAATCCACACACTATATGGGTTGGATCTGTTGAATATTAATAATTAATCAGTGGTCATGGTGTTGGCTAGATGGTACTGGGAGATATATCCTAATCAGTAGACTGAATTTGAGTACCCGGATTAGACTTAAATAACTCAAGTTGAGTGAAAATGTATTGCTTCTGAAATATGACCTTGACACTGGCACTGACCCTTTTAGATATATAATATATAGTTGATAATGATATATATATGTGTGAACTACACAGTGTTTTGGTATTGACCCTAATGTAGCTGTACCAGAAGAAGATGAACTTTTATCCCATGGCTTAAAGTTACACGTTTCCTATTAGTTTCACTTAATTGGAAGTTTAATTGATTTCAATGATTAATATCACAATTTAATTCAGAGCAACTGATAAATTAAATGCATCAGTCTTCACGATACCTACATTGTGGCTTTGTGTCTGACCTACTTGGGTATAGCTCTGTATATTTTGCTGTAGCAAGCAATTCTCTGCTTGTGCTAAATCTCAGAGAATGCTATAGCTGCCAAGTATGATGCCAGAGTGATTGGCTCAGCACTGAGTCAGTACATTTCTAGACTGGATTGCTATTGACCTGCCTAGACCTATTGATTGGTGAGGTCTATAGAGACAGACAAATTGGAAACACCCAGACTAATGTAACATACTGTAATTAGTATATTCGATTAAATATGTTGATTCTGACTAACCAAGCGTGATGAGCCGACAGAATGTTGAGATCTTATGTAATAATGATGTAGTGATTATTATGATATCATGTAGCACAATATTAGTAGAATTGTGATTATAAAAATGGTGAAATCCCAGGGCTTGACCTCGTCATATTATTTACTTGCCTGAAAGTCTGACTTGGTAATTTCAAGCAATCAGAATGGTGTTAATTAATATCGAAAGACATTGCATTGAAACTGAAAGTCTTGATTTCAGTCCAGATTGACACTTAGTAAGATTTAGAATTAAAAATATATATACTGTATGATTTATAACAGCATTGTAACTTTGTAATAGTCCTTTAAATTCCTGATAAATGTTATTGATAACTGTAACAACAGTTCTGATATTATCAAGATATGTGTAGCTTATTTAAAAAGTTCAGAATAAATGTAAATTAATGATATAGCGATTAGTGATAGAGATATGTACAGGCTCTATTGTGCATTCCTGGAAGCGCACAGTAGCATGTTATTGGTCTAATTAGCCTTTTGATAGATTACTGAAATGTTAGTAATTACACATAGGGAAACGGTGCAGTTAAATGCTTGTGCAATTATTAAATGCTTTATAATCTGGGCATCTTGCACTGGTAATGTCAGTGACAGACTGCCTCGCAGAAAGAGACATTACTGAAGAACTTTTGTGTCAAGAAAGGAAGTTAGCCCACATTGATAGATTATTTGAGAGACTAAAATATAATATAGTCTGTTGGAATTAGGTAATTATAATGGTGTGATTCCAGTGACTCACAGCCGTGACTAGACTGCTTGCATGACTACATCTGGGCTATCTGTAACTATTGGACACTTACACATTTAATTTTGAAGTAGCCTAGTGGCAGTAGTGCTCATTAAAGTGCTTACCTGCTCCTCTTGTTGTCTGGGAGTCGATTCACTATTTCACACGCTGAGCTCTATTGAAGTTTAAATTATGTTTTAAACAGTTAGTTTTTCTCTGAGCTGCTGGGTGTTGATTGCTGTTATTGCAATTACCGAAAAATCCTTTTGTAGAATGATTTAGATGTTTGGCCTGATAATCTATCTCTTCATTATGTCTGCAGGTGTGCATTGCGCACTGTCCTGTAGGCCTGTTTAAGTGACTACAATTCAATGTCAAAGCTCGGGCATTCTGAATCGACAAATACTCAAGCCAATTTGAGTGTCTATCGCCCACTAATATGGGATGGTCATGACTGGTTCAAGGCTACTTGTCTGTAAATGTAATAGCAATTGACATCGCACTAAACAGTAAAAATACAATTGAGCCAAAACCCTGTTAATTGCAATTAATGGCAATTGCAATGTGAAATAAGCTCTAAAACAATTGCTTTTGATGTAATTAATGGCAGCATTGGCTTTATCTTGCAATACATACATATCTTTAAAACCCCAATATTTGGATATATCGGTTTTGATAGATTTTCAAGCTGTGAAACCCATGAACGACACTCAAGAATAAGCTTGCTCGACACTAGGCATGAAGCATAGAAGTAGTGTTTTTAAAAACTGCATCGGCTATAAGTTTTGTTTACGAGTATGCTATTGCTTCTGTTCATGCAATCTTGCTTAGTATGGCTGTCTTACAGCCAAAGTTTTCGGGAGTCTTTATACCCATTCCATTTATTTTTGCCAATTTTACCTGCCATATTCTGAGCGAAATCCACCTAGTGGCTCACCACATACTGCTTTGAAGTTTTTGACGCTTGCTTTGATATAGATCAACCCAGTAATTTAAAGTCAGTTTTTAATATCATTATTGTTGATCAATACTAAAAATAGGCAAATAAAAAACCTATCATACGATAGGTTTTCTGCAGTTGCTTAACTACAGCTGTCACTATGGTCTTGTAATAATGATATGGGAAGTCTTAAACTTTAAATTGAGGCTAATTTGTTGTCTTAAAATTGATAAAGAACTAGTTTATCATTTCACTTCTGTATGTTTTACATGAGCATTTAACATGTTTATTTCATTTGCTTTCAGGAATTGCTAGACAAATACCTTATATCTAGAGCTAGCACCACAGAAAGTAAAGTCTTCTACCTGAAGATGAAGGGTGACTATTATAGATACTTGGCTGAAGTTTTGCCAGACAAGGGCACAGAAAGAAAAGGTAATTACCAGTGATGGAAGTCATTTTGAATTTTTGAATTTATAATTCGTTTACCCTTGTTTAGGTAAACCAAGGGCGTCAGCTGGCAATGTCAATCAGTAATAGCAGCAAATAATGCCAGCTAAATTTTTGGTTTTAGTATATCATATAAAGCTTTGGAGCAGCACAAAATGGACAGAAATGTTCAGTCTTCCCGAAGTTCAAATGTCCTTTGCCAGACCGAATGTCAAAATGAGCCCGTCTTTATGAAATATCATTGTAAAATAGGCTGTCTTTTGCCGGACCGAATGAAATTTTGCCGGTCAGGTCCGGCGGTCCTGCGTACTTCGGGAAGACTGATGTTAATAATTAGTGAAACCCCAACCCCTCTTTGTAACAATTAACTTCCAAGTTTCCTATTTTTCCAATGATACTTTTTTGCCATCATATCATTATGGCTATTGCGGTTACAGAGAAGGCTACAACGGACCATAAAGCAATTTTTTTTAAGTTAATTGTTTCACAGCAGTTGTCTGCTAGGAAGTTAGGATTTGACTAGTTTCTAATATTGCGGTCCATATTGTGCTGCTCAATGTCATATATGGGAAAATATGACGGGTTGACATTTATTTTGAATCCCACTACAGGCGGTTTACTAATGATAAGAAAGTTGAACACTCCACCGTGATGAGGTGTCTTCTGTAAGGGTTGCGAACGTTTTTAGCTGATCACAAGCCTTCTACTGGCTACTGCAACATACCCATAGAGCCTGTTGCTACCTTATTATTGTACACTGTAGTTCTATGGTTAAAATTGCTGGCTGACGCCTGTGGTAAATCGACTAATAAAAAATTTAAACAATTACACTAAAGGAAAACTTGGGGAATCTGAGATTGGACTAGATGGAAATATTTTGATCTTGTTCATGTTATAAGTGCATAAGCCTGGAATAATTGACAACAGTGTTAATGATGCCATAGTCATGGCCTGATAAAATATTCTGTGCTTTTGTGACCTATCAACCAGCTATGCACCTGATTGGATAACCTGAAAATGGTTCACTATATGAAGATTGTCATTGTAACGATTGCTGCTATGAAGTGTGTGACAAAATAATTTCAGAGGTGATTGAGAAGTCCAAGAACTCGTATCAGGACGCCACAGATGTGGCTTGCAAAGAGATGCAGCCCACGCACCCCATCCGATTGGGCCTCGCTCTGAACTTCTCCGTTTTCTTCTATGAAATCATGAACGACGCAGACAAGGCCTGCAAATTGGCTAAACAGGTGAGAGTTGCTCTTAAGTTGCAAAATGTTGACAGAATTTATTCACACTTCAGCTATGATGCCACAATTACATAATGACTTGACAGTTTTTTTCATCATACTGATAAAATGCATGCCACTGAAATTATAAGTTCATATGTGCGAATGGCTGAGATGTGAATAAAAAATTTCCTAAAAAATAAAATAGATGACCTTGGTGATTCGTTTTTAAAGTGCTCCTCAGCCATGATTAAATTAAATCCATCGGTCAGGGAAACTAAATTACTTCCAAATCATGAAATCTGGTACATGAGTAATGATAGGCCTAGTTGCGACATCAGTTCAGCTTTGCTGCAGTAGGATGTTCCACAGGGTGGCAGAACTGCATTAACCTTCAGTGCCATCTGTGGGATGTTGCATACATCATCAAGCTATATAACTTAGCTTATTCATTGCAGGAATACTCGCAGTTTACTGAAAATATTTGTCATGAAAATAGTATATACAAACAAACTATTACAACAACACTGCTTGCTGGTTGGCTCAATGAGAAATATCACATTGTAACAATGCAAAATGTTTTTGCGTATTTGGCATACATTTTAGCAATTGTATTCTATCTTCAGGCTTTCGATGACGCTATTGCTGAACTGGACACACTTCGGGAAGATTCATACAAAGACAGCACGTTAATTATGCAGTTGCTCAGAGACAACCTCACAGTAAGTACTGATGATTTTAACATGAAGGTTTTAAATGTAATTTGTTGGTTTAGCTTAGCATGAGAAAGGTAACAAAATAGGATGTTAGGAAATGGGGAATTGTAACTATGTTATTCTAACTTTAATTGTTGGTGCATAATACTCGTTTGTGTGTGTTTTGCTGGGCACTGGCACTGCAAGTACAGGAAAAAGTATTTATTTTCTTGTGAAATAAGCAGTGCTATGAATCAGGAAAGGCAGCAGCTCTTATACAATGTCTGATGACAGTAACTTACCACCAGGTGGCTTTGATTTAAAATTGAACAGAGTAACTGACTTTGGTTTTTGACTACTTCTAAAATAGTTTATTCTGAAACCAAGCAAATACAGTCGAACTGGTGTTAGGTGGTCAGTCACCCAAAGTGATAAATAATTTGACCATTAATACAAGTGACCGCTGCAAGTTTGCTGTGGGGTATTGTGCAATCAAATTGTTATAAATAGAAAAACGTCTAAGCCATGAATTTGCTTCAAAATGTTAGAATTTGCAAGTACTTAAACTTTCCCTCACAGCTCTTGAATAGAAGGGAAGTCTGTTATATTTTACTCCTCTAATTAACGGCCATCAGCAAAATTGCAGGCGATCATTACAATGTCCAGGGATGGATTCAAAACATTCTGAGAAAAATATTAGATGAGGGACATATCCACACATCAATAGTTCTTTTCATTCAAAATATTTCGGATCCGCCCCCTACATGTTGTTATTATCACCAGCAACTTCACTGATGCCCGCAACTTTGTTTTTGGGCAGTGTACATGTGTAAATGCTGGAGTTTGAATTAGCAATGCATTAAATTTACTTTTTATTTTTCTACAGCTGTGGACGTCAGACCAGCCCGACGAAGAAGAGGATGCTGAAAAACCAGCAGCCCAAAACGATAATTAATCAGTGTAGCCTCATTAGAGTGTGATGATGACTTAGAAAGTAGTCGCCAACAATGTAGGTGTGAAAGAGAGAGCGAGAAAAAATATTAATTGCTTCTGGACTGGTAGCAAATAAAGGGGACATAGTAATGAAGTACTTTATTGTACTTGCTGTTACTTTTCTCCTGTTATTGAAGCTCCGTTGTCTTGTTAAATCTATGATTACAGTTTATTATGGAGCACAGTATCATCTTATGTGGGTGTCATCGTGTCAAGAGGGATATTTATGATAAATAAAAGGGATGGGGGGCAATTGACGGGTTGAAATATATGTTATTATCAACAATTTGATCATGCATTATATCGTTGTTGTCTGTGAGATGATTGAAATAGATATTCAAACTTAACATCGGGTATTTTTTTTTTTCTGTCTATCTCATTGACCATTACACAAAATTATCTGTAGTATAATGTCAATGTGATTGTAGCAGTAGCCTCGATAATAACCAGCCTTATTTCAGGAACTCTTAAAGTAACAAACGCACGTATATATTAGGCCCTTACAGTTGTGTGTATCTTTTTTATATTGTGTTCCGCAGTTTGTGTTAGTGCGTTGCGTCAGGAACATTGCACACTGGCTAATGTACAACAGTAGGTCGACATGTAATTGAGTGTACTTACAACAAATGGTGTCTACCAATAACTCGTTTAGATGAAATAATAACGTGTAAACTAAGGACTGCTGTTTGGTTTGCTGATGTTGAAATCTTGTCAGAAATAGGAATGATTAAATTGTACTGTAATGTAGAGAAGTGGAATTGTGTTATGACAGTTACGAAAGTTATGAACTTGAATACTTTTGCTTAAAACTGCGCAAGCTAGAGGTGTCATCGTAATTATAGAATCATAAATTTGGTTGATAATGCTACAAGTATTTTTCTTAAGTTCGTTACTCTTAAGAAACCAATTAGCCAGAACATCTCATAATGTGGTCAGGTACTCGGACTCCTTGTATCTTTTTGGCTAGTGCTTTAGTATACATATATATATATATATATATAACATATATATATCATATCATGTGTCACATGCTACTGTATCTTACCATAATGTGGCAATGTGTGCGAACTAGATTGTTCCCTTTCGCTAGATTACCTAGATCCACAATTTCCATCGTCTTTGGAGTAATGCCATGTACTTTGGGTTTTTATGTGATGTTACACTCATTTTTTGATGTCGGTCTAAATATTTATTGAACTGCTTGCTAAACGGTACACTGTAATAGCTGTAAGACTGTAAGAGTATGTATGAACAATGAAATCAAAAAGGGGCGAACATTATCTAGGCTGCGTATTGTGACTAACGTCATCATTTCATGTCTTTAATCTGGTAATACATTTTTTGTCGATTGAATGATGTTTTAACAGTGAACTTTGTTCTGTTTTATAACCTGGTAAGCAATTTAACCTTTTCCCACATAGATTGTTTGATGGTTCAAGAGGTATTCGGAAGCAACTAATGTTCAAAGGATTTATTAAATGTTGGGATTATTAAATGTGAGGTTATTGTCGGTCTGAAGCATTTTTGGCAATGTCTGCGAGCGATTTAGAAGTGTATAGGCTGTATAGCATTCCATCGTATTGTTGATGAACAACTGGCAGCATGAAGAAATTACACTTGTGAAATGTCGATTGAAAAATGTTGACAACCGGGATCAAGTTACAGACAATCCTTGAACAGATTTTTAATTTTAAAGATTGAATCATTACCGAAACTAGTGAGACCAAGTAGCATTAGTCATTCCTTAATCTCTTTTTCCAATTTCGATATTTCGGCCGCGGGTGACGCCCATTGGACGATGACGCCCATCCGAGGCTAATGTAATGAGTCTAATGGTATGTGGATTATGTTTTGATGATGACCATCTCGCACCCAGTATGTAGCTAGCATTGCTAGGCTGTGTTTCATCCTGCAATGTCGGCATAAATGGCACCACTGTTACCAGTAACTTTGATATGGTTTTAAATTATGTTGTGGGAATAAACTTGCTGTTGAGTCTTTAATACCTGTACAACGTTTGTCAATATGCTCTCTTTGCATCGTTTAATATTAATATTGATTGAATATTTGTTTGTATGGATTGGATAACTTCACATTGATGACTTATGTAAGATTGTGCATGGTTGAATAGAATCTAAACTCTTTAACCTGTTAATGTTTGTTCACAACAACAACAAAAAACAAATGGCATGAATATGAAATAACACTAGATGGTAATGCTTTTCGCATGTAACCTATCCTTTTCTTTTCTCCTATGCTAAGTATTTAATGTTAAACTTCTGATCAATAAATGTTAGTAGACAGCTAGTCTTACGGCAATAACATTAGGGCCTATTATTACACTCGCTATTGTTAAGAGAAAGTATTAAAAAGCTAAATCATGGTTTGCTTGCAAGAAAATTCTGTAACGAGTCAAATTTGCATTCTTCGGTTCCTTTACACTCATAGTTGTATCAGATGTAACCAAATTATAATCGGACACATTTCTGTTATTATGTAATCCAAATAAGTAGCCTTAAACTAATTTTTTTTTTACAATTCTTTATACATTGATATTGTTTTCAAGCTTACATCAGTCAGGTTTTTTAGTTGACAACAAAAATTACCTTTTTGTTACACAGGGAAAAAGTGCTTGTTTAATTGCCATAGCCTAACCTAGGCTCAGGCATTTACAATGGAATTACGTGTTTTAATTTTTTTTTTCTGTGGTAAACAAATAAATTCTTGACAAAATGGTGTGCGATTTTAGTCTTTAGTGTGCAGTACTGCACCTGTGTACCACTCTTTAAAGTAAATGCTGACATAGGTCGTAAAGACTAGTACTGTGGCATTAGTGAGAAATTGTAAGAGTTAGTTAGCAGAAATGGCAGTATGTTGGTCTAATAGTTCAGGTATTGGTCAGCCATTTCAAATCCCATGTTGGGCAGTCCTTTGCATTAGATGGTGATTAGACCTTGACCTCGGTATCTATTCTGAGGCAAGGTTAAAGGATGCCCGTCCACATCTTTCACCTCCTACCAATAAATGAGTTCAGGAACTTGCAGGGTTGCACTATCATATTATGCCATGTTTATGAAAAGGTCTTGGAAGTAAGGCCTGTGATTTTCATCCAAGTCTGTACACACACTGGTGTCCGGTCCTTCGTACTTCAGCCTTGTGATGCAATATTCACATTAGGGTTTTTTGGCACCATACATTGCACACATGTATGCGTCCAGAGATTCCTTAGTGAGCTTGATTTACCCAACTGGGAAAACAGTCCAGTGAATTACCATGAAACAGTAATGCTCTATCATTACCACAAATATGGTAGCGATAGAAGAGCTACCATAAAAGAGGAATGCTCTACTGTTACTAAATTTTGGTAGCCTTTGCAGTTCATTAATAATATGTTAGATGGCAGCAGTATCCACTTGAAAATGGGTAATTTAGATCTTTATCACGGATGATTGACACCAGCTGATGCTGGGTGTTCAACGCCCTCCCTTCACCTCTCTGGGATTTCACCCCCTCTCTCTCCTCACCCCCTCCAGTAGCAGCTGATAGCCCATCTTATCATGTACATTGTATTGGTATCAATTAAGAATGGGGTGTAGAAACTCTCCATAGAAGCTGGAGAAGAAACACATTATTTGTATATACAGCCACGAAACTATTTAAGCAGAAATCTAAATTTTTTGTTCAACATTGATAATAAATATCTAATGTTACATTCACATTTTAATCTAAAAATTTTTTTTGATTGCACACAGCCAATCAACCAATCAAATCAATCAATCAATCAATCAATCTATCTATCAATCAATCAATCAATCTATCAATCAATCTATCTATCTATCTATCTATATATATATATATCTGTCTATCTATCTATCTATCTCTATCTAGCTAGCTACATGTCTGTCTATCTCTATCTAGCTAGCTACATGTCTGTCTGTCTGTCTATCTCTATCTAGCTAGCTACATGTCTGTCTGTCTATCTCTATCTCACTAGCTACATTTCTGTTTGTCTATCTCTATCTAGCTATAGCTACATTTCTGTCTGTCTGTCTATCTCTATCTAGCTAGCTACATATCTGTCTGTCTATCTAGCTAGCTACATGTCTATCTGTCTATCTGTCTATCTGTCTATCTATCTATCTATCTGTAACAGAACAATAATTTTAACTCTGGCTTATGGCTATTATGCAGTGTGTGAAATATCATTATATAGTTACTGTCGTTCTTTTCTTCTTTTCTTTCTTTCTTTCAATCAATCAATCTATCAATCTATTGTCTATCAATTAGAGCTGTACACCTTTATCTTTATAATGATACGATACGTATCACGATACAGTAAAACCGATATGATACGTATCATGATACATATCGTTAAGCTATATCAATGAAAAAAGCCTACAATACTGACAATCCATTATGAAATGTAATGAACTAATCTTAATGGAATAATCCAGACTTTTGTTTAATGTCATTAAAATTAAAGTGGCTGATATTTTTCTTTAAAAACACGGAACATCTGGGTAGCAGGTGTCTTATTTGTTCAAAAACGCCACTCTGCATGCCATTTAATCTTATCTTTATTATTACCTAAGGGATATCAATACCCCTATCATTATCCATGTACCGTTACAAGCGGTATATCGAGAACCGGTGTACAGCCCTACTATCAATGTATCAATGTATCAATGTATCAATCAATCTATCTATCTATCTATCTATCTATCCATCTATCTATCTATCTATCCATCTATCTATCTGCCTGCCTGCCTGCATATCAATCTATCAATCAATAAATCAATCTATCTATCTATCAGTCAATCTATCAATCAATCAATCAATCTATCTATCAATCTAATCCATCTATCAATCAATCTATCAATCTATTATCAATCTATCAATATCACTCAATCAATCAATATCAATCAATCAGTCAATCTATCAATCAATCAGTCAATCTATCTATCTATCAATCAATCTATTAATCTATCAATCTATAAATCTATCTATCAATCTATTGTCTATTAATGTAACAATGTATAAATCAATCAATCAATCAATCTATCTAGCGTTCCTTCTATCCATCTATCTATCTGCCTTCCTGCATATCAATCTATCAATCAATCTATCTATCTATCTATCAGTCAATCAATCAATCAATCTATCAATTTAATCCATCTATCAATCAATCAATCTATCAATCTATTAATCAATCTATCAATGTCACTCAATCAATCAATATCAATCAATCAGTCAATCTACCTATCTATCAATCAATCTATTAATCTATCAATCAATCTATAAATCTATCTATCAATCTGTCAGTCTATCAATCTATCTATCAATTAAATTATCCATCATCTATCTAAGTATCAATGTATCTATCGATCTATATTTCCTTCTATCCATCTATCTATCTGCCTACCTGCCTGCATATCAATCTATGAATCAATCAATCAATCTATCTATCAGTCAATTTATCTATTAATCTATCAATCAAACATTAAATCAATCAATCAATCAATCAATCAATCAATCTATCTATCTATTTATCTATCTATCTATCTATCTATCTATCTATCTATTAATCAATCAATCTATCTATCTATCTATCTATCAATCTATCAATCAATCAATCATGATCAATCAATCAATATATATATATCAATCTGAATATCTATCAATCAAGCTATCAATCAATATCAATCTATCTATCATTCAATCTATTAATTAAGTTATCAATCTATTAATCAATCTATCAATATATCAATCTATCAATCAATCAATCTATTTATCTATCAATCAATCAATATCAATCAATCAATCTATCTATCTATCCATCTATCTATCAATCTTTCAATCAATCTTTCAATTCATCAATCAATCAATTTATCAATCAATCTATCAATCTATCAATCTATCAATCTATCTATCTATCTATCTATCTATCTATCTATCAATATATCAATCAATCAATCAAACAATCAATCATGATCAATCAATCAATATCAATCAATATATCTATCAATCTGAATATCTATCAATCAAGCTATCAATCAATCAATCTATCAATCAATCAATCTATCAATCTATCAACAATTAATATAAATCTATCAATCTAGCTAGCAATCTTTTAATCAATATATCAATCTATTAATCAATCTATCAATCAATCAATCAATATCAATCAATCAATCAATCTATTAATCAAGTTATCAATCTATTAATCAATCTATCAATCTATCTATCAATCAATCTATTTATCTATCAATCAATCAATATCAATCAATCTATCTATCTATCAATCTATCAATCAATCTTTCAATTCATCAATCAATCAATCAATCTATCAATCTATCAATCAATCAATCAATCAATCTATCTATCTATCTATCTATCTATCTATCAATCAATATCAGTCAATATATCTGTCAATCTATCAAACAATCTATTAATCAATCTATCAATCAATCAATATCAATCTATCAATCAATCTATTAATTAAGTTATCAATCTATTAATCAATCTATTAATCTATCTATCAATCAATCTATTTATCTATCAATCAATCAATACCAATCTATCTATCAATCTATCAATCAATATTTCAATTCATCAATCAATCAATCTATCAATCAATCTATCCATCTATCCATCTATCAATCTATCAATCTATCTATCTATCTATCTATATATCTATCTATCCATCTATCTATCAATCAATATCAGTCAATATATCTGTCAATCTATCAAACAATCTATTAATCAATATATCAATCTATCAATCAATCTATTAATTAAGTTATCAATCTATTAATCAATCTATCAATCTATCTATCAATCAATCTATTTATCTATCAATCAATCAATACCAATCTATCTATCTATTTATCTATCAATCTATCAATCAATATTTCAATTCATCAATCAATCAATCTATCAATCAATCTATCCATCTATCAATCTATCAATCTATCTATCCATCTATATATCTATCTATCCATCTATCTATCAATCAATATCAGTCAATATATCTGTCAATCTATCAAACAATCTATTAATCAATATATCAATCTATCAATCAATCTATTAATTAAGTTATCAATCTATTAATCAATCTATCTATCAATCAATCTATTTATCTATCAATCAATCTATCAATCAATCTTTCAATTCGTCAATCAATCAATCTATCAATCAATCTATCCATCTATCAATCTATCTGTCTATCTATCTATCTATCTATTAATCAATATCAGTCAATATATCTGTCAATCTATCAAACAAGCTATTAATCAATATATCAATCAATCAATATCAATCAATCTGTATATCTATCAATCAAGCTATCAATCAATCAATCTATAAATCTATCAATAATTTATAAATATATCAATCTATCTATCAATCTTTTAATTAATCTATCAATCTATTAATCAATATATCAATCAATCTATTAATCAATCTATCAATCAATCAATCAATATCAATCTATCTATCAATCAATCTATTAATTAAGTTATCAATCTATTAATCAATCTATCAATCTATCTATCAATCAATCAATTAATATCAATCTATCTATCTATCTATCTATCAATCTATCAATCAATCTATCAATCAATCTTTCAATTCATCAATCAATCAATCTATCAATCTATCAATCTATCAATCTATCAATCAATCTATCAATCTATCAATCTAAAATCATCTATGTATCTATGTATCTATGTATCTATGCATCTATGTATCAGTCCATCAATCAATCTATCAATCATATCAATCTAAAATCAATCAATCTATCTATCTATCTTTCTTTCTATCTATCTATCTATCCTTCTGTACTTCTATTTATCTATCTATCTTTCTATTATTTCAAAAATCGTTAACCTTGGAGAAATTGGACCATCCAGACAATCTCACTATTAGGACCATCTCACTATTAAGACCACATCTCTATTAAGCCACAAAGGCCACCCCAAGAAGACCACCTCACTATTAAAACCACCTCACTATTAAGACCACCTCTGAAACAGGCCACCTTACCATAAAGACCACTTTATCCAATTATTGAACACGGTAATTATCTATTTTATATGCTTGCAAATAGATTTATCTATTTCACATTTTATGTCTCGCCAACTCTACAGAAAATGTATGCAATAATACCCCATGATCACATTATTAAAATAAACTGAAATTGAACTGTCATTTATAAATAGCTATTAGAGAAACTGGACCTAATTGCCTAATTTAACCAAGATAAAATGTCTCTTGTCTCCATGTAAAATCCCTATTGGATTATCCAAGGTGTGACAAAGCAGCAGACTGGGTTGCTTGGCAGTATCAATTTTCAATTCTAGTTTCTAAGTTAGCAAGACTTGGTTTTCTTGGTCATTGGATAACACAAGTGTGTCAAGAAAAATACATGAAAAAAGATACAAAACATGATATTATTTCATAATCAAGACAGGACAAATATGTCCAATTTAAGGGCACCCTCATTTGTACACACCTCCACAGGAAGTAATAACTCTCCAGTAGAAGTCTGGACTAAGAGTAATTTTGTAAGCAGTATAAAATGAAGTAAATATTGGTTAGACTACACTGCCTTTTTCCCTGGTAGTGCCTTCAATTTCTAGTTTTAAGTTTTTACCAACTAAAGTGGTTCACTGATTCATCAGGGAGGTAATTTCTATTAGTCATGAGGGATAAATAAATTAAAAAATTCTAGATGTCAACAAATGCAACTACCAAAATGGATGCTTCTCAATAAAATGGCATTCTTTGGTGAAGGCACCACCATTTGGCTGGCACTCTGGAGTTAAACACAGATGACTGGCCCCTTCACCAAGAAGTTTAGCTTCAAAGTAGAAAGTCCCCTTTCAAGGCCCCCACCCCCTGCATATGCAGTGCCAATATTCTATATATTATACATGTGTGTAGCACCCAAGCCATGTATGGCCCTTCCTCAGGTTGAGAGGCTTAATTAACACTTTTCCATGTATTTTGAAAAAAAAAATCTTAGGCAGGGTGAATACAACGGTCAGTCAGTCAGTCAGTCAGTCAGTCAGTCAGTCAGTTATAATGAGTAATTTTTAAGCTAGCCACTTGAATTTGGCTATATTATGACATTTATATTTCATACATGTCCACATTTGGGTTCAGTATTATAGTCATGCAAGATATACTAGCCCATTTTTTTGTTTCTCTTTCCTTTTTTTTTCCTGTCTTAATCTTACCATAAACTTTTTTGGTTACTCAAGACCATTTTGCATAATAAAATACCCTTCTGGCATGATGAATTGATTGAATTCGGATAGTGCAGCCTTCTACTATCTTGACAGACATACGTAAGAACTTTTATTTCTTTTGAATTCACACATGAATGTAATCAGATTATTATAGGCATAATGAAAATTTTTAGGCTCTAGACATAGTAATTTGTTACAATGAAATAAGCCAAGTATACCATGGAGAAAAGGTTATTACATACAATAATTTTGAGGCATTGCTATGTAGTCTCTGTTTTGAGATGGCCCCTGCTTCTGTTAATCAGAACAAGCACCTCATCATGCGTCTTGGGCTACATCATTGGGGACCATCTCAAAACGATAAACTGCTGAGAATTTTTAATTTAAGAAACTTTCTACTTTTAATCAGAAGTTATACAAATCAGGTTATTTATAAAATTATTATTATAAGTTAAACATGTTATGGTACACTTACTTTATGCCCAGCTAGCAAATGCACTTGACAATATAACAATACAATCAGAATCTAAAAATCTATAAAATCGAATTAAAATGAAGTCAATTGATGTATATAAACTTGAAATAGAAGAATCAGGTAAAGGCATATTAAATAAGTGAGTCTTTCAGCTCTTCATGAAAACTGACGTTAAGAGTTTTTCGTTAAGTGAGGAGGTAAGCCATTCCACAGCAAGGTATTATTGTTATGCATATACATTTTTGTCTTGATGAATGGGTCTAATTGTGTTTAACAAGTCTTAGAACCGTTTCGGATGGGGACAACTAAGAGAAATAAAGCTAGATATACAGATAGATAGATAGATAGATAGATCTTAAGAATAATGTGATTTTAACAGTGAGGTGGTCTTTTGTAACAGTGAGTTGTCTCAACAATGAAGTGGTCTTGATAGTGAGGTGTTAATAGAGATGTGGTCTTAAAGTGGTCTTATTGGTGATGTGTTCAAACTAGCATGTAGACACTGTACATGCCACTTCGTATAGACTACAACACTATGAATATATTCCCGTTTTCGGATTAGTTAATACAGTGTATATACTGAGATTAGGTATGATCAATCAATCAGTCAGTCAATCAATCAATCAATCAGTCAATCAGTCAATCAATCAGTCAATCTATCTATCTGTCTCTCCATCTTTCTTTCTGTCTGTCTGTCTTTCTGTATTTGTCTTTCTTTCTTTCTGCCTGTCTACTTTCTGTCTTACTTTCTTTCTTTCTTTCTTTCTGTCTTACTTTCTTTCTGCCTGCCTTTCTTTCTTTCTGTCTTTCTTTCTGCCTGTCTTTCTTTCTTTCTGCCTTTCTTTCTTTCTGTTCTTTCTTTCTGCCTGTCTACTTTCTGTCTTACTTTCTTTCTTTCTTTCTGTCTTTCTTTCTGCCTGTCTTTCTTTCTTTCTGCCTGTCTTTCTTTCTGTCTTTCTTTCCTTCTTTCTTTCTGTATGACTTTCTTTCTTTCTGTCTTTCTTTCTGTCTCTTTTTTTTATTTTGCTTTTCTCTTATATTACTAATGTAACTTTTTAAAGACTTTTTTCAGTAAACTTTGTGTAAAATTAAAAATGAAGTTCCTTCAATTGTGACTAATATCTAGCAAACAAGCTCAAACAGCTATTGACTTGTGAACTTTATTATTAAGACAAGAAACTGAATTAATGAGGCTGACTTATCAAACAAGATGGATAAGCATCATAATGTACACTGCTATCTGCATACAGTAGACATCGGGTCAAGGGGTGCGAGCTGATAGGAAAGGGGGCAGTCAAAAAGGGGGGGGGGGGGGTGTTAATTGGCTATCAGATAAGGGAGAAGTGCCTCCGCCTGACATCTGGGGTGAATAAGATAAACTATGATTGGCTGTTAAGAGGGGTAAAGTTCTATCATTACCATTCTGTCGGGAACGCTAGAATTTATGAAAACAAACTCTTACGAGCACTTTTTTTTCCTTACGATCACTTTTAATGAAAAAAATCATGAGTAAACTAGAGACCCTGGGTCAACTTTTAGTGAAGGTTTCAAGTCAATAGGGCAGCTGGAACATATTCAAAAAAATGTTTAAAGGTGAAAATGAGCCTCAGAGCATTACCACAGAAGTGTAGCTGTTGCTGCCTGCCTGCCTATCATTACCAATTAAATGGTAGCGCTAGAGCGCTACTATTTCGTGATAATTCACTCGACTGGAAAAGGCTTGCAGGAGTTGGTCACTGTATCATGAGCACATGCTAGGTCACTGACAGTATGTCTGTCAATATGACCAATGTTGATCCATTCCTCTGCTAAAAACATCATTAAAGCAGTTTTGAAGGATGATAAAGAGCAGAGCATGATTTAAATCCATTGGCCTTTGCTGAGATGGACCAGTTATCACATAAACAGCAGGTGTTTCTCCACAATTTTGTCTTTCCTGATCTTTAATGGAAGGTCCCTCGTATTCAGGAGAGAGAAAGGCCACCATAAGTTGAATATTTAGTATCAAGTAGGCATCAATTTCATGGGGCTTCTCAGAAATTGCACTAGCTCCAAGCTTTCTTATGAGCACTCAGCTTTGTCAATCTTTTTCATTGAGCCATAATTATTGGCAAGTGACATGGGACAGGTGTCAGTGGATAGGACAGAATATTTTTCAGGTCCATGTCCTGCATTGCAGCAAGATAGAGAAGTCTGCCAAAGAGGTCCCTGGTGAAACGAATTTCCTAAATTTTTAAATCTTTTGTCTTCACCTTAATTTTCGAGGCATCATTTGTGAAATTCTTCACCTTTCTGTGCTTGATAGGCTGTTCAGAATGCCTTGGATCACTTCGACACTCTTGAATGAATTCATCTTGCTACTTTTTACCGGTATTGCTTCAATTCTTGGGCAACATCTTCAGAACTAGATAACCCAGCCATATCCAGTAAACTGCCAACAATTGCATTTCGCACAGGCCTGGTTACCATCCATCTTTTTCTGGCATTGACACTTTGTGTAGAAGCTGAGATACCCGAAATGCGAGATGCAGCATCCTTGTTGACTGCTCCAATGTAAGATCGACGGCACAATGAGCAAAATCCTTCTTTGTGTAACGTAGCTGCGTTAGCTGATCACATGTAGAATAAGGGGTTGTTTCTTGCTTCCGTGATGAGGTCCGGGTGGACCTGTTGACCGCCGGAAGTCAGGCTGTGTCCCTGGCAGTCTCATGGAATAGGGCAACACCAGAACCAGTTTGAATCTTTCTTCACATCAGCATCATACATACATCACAGACCACTTCTTCCTATCTGCTATGATCCCTCTGCTAGCCTTTCCCCCTTCTAGTTCTTGTTTACTTAATACTACTTATACTAGCCAAATGTAACCAATTGTAGTGATTCTGGGCTATTTAACGGTCTTTTTGCGTTGCAGGATACAGTACTGCATTGTTGCATCTAGTCACCTTCCTTCTACTCAGTCCTGGGGCCCATTTACTGTACTAAACTGCTTTGCTCAGGCCTAGGGCTCTTTCACTGAACTAAATCTTGCACAGGCATAGTGTTCATGCACTGAACTAACTGCTTTGCACAGGCCTAGTGTTCATGCAATGAACTAACTGCCTTGCACAAGCCTAGACAATCTTGCTAGGTGCATGACTATGACACATTTGTGCGCCTAATTGACAGTGCTCCATTTTCAAATAGAGCAAAATAGAATTCCTTAATGCATATTTTCCATATATATTTAACATGTTTAGATAATATTTGACTATCTACTGAGCGTAGTTTGGTCGGTGTGTGGCAAAGAACAATGGACACAGTTTTTCCAATGCCAAGATGAATACATCTACATCGTTGGTCTTGTGTGTGTGTGTGCGTGCGTGCGTGCGTGCGTGCGTGCGTGATTTGGGCTTTACGTCCTGTATTTCTGCACCGGATGGGCTAATTAGGACAGGCAGGGACCATGGTAATGAGACGAAGACATTGTTGGTCCTACAGGCCCTTTAAAAATTCAGGAAATTCTGTACCTGGTCAATGTATATCATCCAAACTTTTGCCGTTACACCAAAGCCACCTTCATTGTTGTATGAACAAATTTCTTCATAGCTTTGCATGAGCTTCTGAAAAGCATCATTGTTCAGAAGATCTTCAACTGAAGATTGATTTAATGAGGCCAACATTTCTTTGTAATCAGCAGGAAGAGAACCATGCTTTTCCATAAAGCATTCGAAATGCAGCACCTGTAAAGCCACGGCCAGCATTGGATGAAGCCTCTTACAATGATTGTAGTGTTTCCCAGAGAGAAATCCATTCACTGACCCAGCTGCCAGTACATCCTGATCACACAGCATTTCAGGTCCTCCGGATGAGTCCAACAAGTACTTCAAGGCTGCAAAATAGGCTAATTTGATGTGAAATGGACCAAAACAAATAAACATATTGTCAAATCGGGGAGATTCTTTAGCTTGGATCTGGAGTGCTTGCTTTGCTATGGCCAGGTCATAGTGTACAATAACAAACTTTTGGCTACATTCTTAGGCAACTTTTTGACTCACGCTTAGCATCTCCTGGACTACACCTAGTCTCATAGGTGTCATGGCTATATTTTCGATGTAGGCGACTATCTGTTGTGGTAGAGGATCATGGGTGTTGTAAACTGTTATAAAATATTTCAGTTTTCCAAGGTGTTAAATGTTTAATGTTTGAGTTTTCACACAATGTCATGTCATAACAGCTTTTCTATTGTCACAATAACAAACAACATGTAAGCCATGTATCCTGCAAGTTAGTTAAAGAGACTCACTTGTACAGATAAGACAATATCATGAATATGGACAATGAAAGGAACTTGGTTTATATCATTACAATGCTATCTGGATATATTATATTTCCTGTGCTGCCACAATGCCACAATTTGATGTAAGTAAATTCCTTGATGTTAATTAACAATCATTCATATTATTTAGTTTTCACATATTGCTCATGTAAGGTTATTGATGTGAGGTAATTATATAATGTAAAGTGTGTTATATACAACCTTTTTGTACCATATCATGAGTTGGTGAACTTAGTTTTGCTTATTTATTTTATTGTAGATTCACCAAATATATCAACATATATTGAGTAGAATAAAAGTGGCGAAAACAACCAAAGACTGAAGTCATCATTGTTTTGATTGCATAGGAGATAATAGTGAATATCAAATTTGGTGAAGACCATCATTGACATTTGACATCTGTAGTAAATAGCTGCAATGGCAGAAGAAATCAAGGCCAGACGGAAGGCCAGGAAGGGTGCACTGACCAGAGAATTAAATGCAGTGGATAGATTTATGGCAGAAGACAATAAATCTGAAGTTGAAGCCCGGTTCCATAAGGTGAAGGAGAAATTTGCTGAATTTGAGAAGGTGCACCTAGAATATCATGAGACTTTAACTGATGAAAATCTAATTGATGAGAGTGATGAATACTTCTATGGTGTTCAGAAATCTTATGTGGAGTCACTCAAATCCGTGAAGTCTTGGCTTGCCTCCCAGAAGAAAAAGCCTGAAGATAATCAACAGGAAGTGAAACCTCAGTCTTCAGAAGCTCTCAGTCGAGAAGAATTTATGAGATATATGAACTTGCCTAAAGTTACCATTCCTACTTTCACTGGAGAGCCTCTTCAGTTCCACAAGTTCTTTGCCATTTTTGATGAGCAAGTAGATCGCGTCATTAAAGACAACAAGATGAAGCTGAACCGACTGATACAGTATACTAGTGATGATGCTCGCGATGCTATAGAGAATTGTGCTATAAATTATGGTGAAGATGGTTATGCCGAAGCTCGGGAGACCTTGAAACGTCGATTTGGAAATGAGCATGTCATATCTGATCTCATCATTAGAAACCTGAAGACTGGAGGCCCCGTGAGAGACGAACATGACCTGCAAAAGCTTGCTGATAACGTCAACAATTGCTATGTGACTCTGAAAAAGTTGAAGAGACTGAATGAAGTGGATACACAGTCATCCATAGTCGAAATTGTCAACAGATGTCAGAATCATGCGAAGAGTCGTTGGCGGAAATCTGCATTTGACTGTATGCGAGAGAAGAACAGATATCCAGACTTCAAGGAGTTCAAAGACTTCATCATCCGCGAAGCACTAGAAGCTAATGATCCTGTGTATGGTTCTTCTGGGCCAGGTGGTCACAAGTTTTCGCATAAGTCCTCCGGTACAACATTGCAGAAGCCATCCAGTACATTTTCGCAGACATCACAGAAGAAATTGAGTACTTCATTCGCTTCTGGTGTTGACGGCTCCTACAGAATCACTCCGTGCGTAGCGTGTGGTGAGAATCATCGACTATTGTTCTGCAAAATGTTCCAAACCATGAAGTTGCCTCAGAGACTTCAACTGGTACAGACACGCAAGCTCTGTGAAAATTGCTTGCTGGCAAACCATGCTACCAAAGACTGCAACAAATATTCAGTCTGTACTGTTCCAGGATGTGGTCAGCGTCACACAAAATACATCCATATGTCGACCAGGCACTCCAATGACAAGCCAGCAATCTGCAGGTGCTCGTATCAATCAGGTTGAGTTGAACAATTGTCATAACAATACAGACATTGATGTGCTTGTGCCTCTTGTAAAAATTACTGTAAATGATTCAGTTCAAACATGTGCATTGCTTGATACTGGTTCTACAACCAGTTTCTGTACTCAGCGCCTTGTAGATGAATTAAGTATTGACGGCACTGATGTAAATTACACTCTGAGTACTTTGAGTAACTTGCAACAAGGCAGAAAAGGGAAATTGGTCAATTTAGATTTATTGTCAGCTGATGGTGTCAATAGAGTAAAACTCACAAATGTCTATGTTATTGATTGTATCCCTGTAACTGCCAAAAATGTCTCATTGCTGAAATACCCACATCTCAGTGATCTACAACTTAATGAGTTTCCTGCTCGAGTTGATGTCCTCATAGGCCAGGACCATGCAGATGTACTCATGCCACTCAAGATTCGGCGAGGTGATGAAGGTGAACCATTTGCAACATGTACTCTACTTGGCTGGTCAGTAAATGGACCTATTGCTCCTTCTCAAGGTGTGAGTAAAAGAGTAATATCCCACTTTGTTACCACAAATCAGATTGAAGATGATTTCCACAAGTTGTGGGATATTGAAAATGAAAATGTGGCTCGAGATAAATCTGCATGGTCTCTGGAGGACAAAAGAGTAATTGAGTTATGGGATAAACAAGTACAAAGAGTTGAAGGTCACTATAAATTGCCAATACCTTTTAAAGATGATGTTGTGATTCCAAATAACATGACTGTAGCAATGTTTCGTTTGAAAAGTCTCAGAGTTAGCTTGGCAAAACGTGGTTTAACTCCTCAGTACTCCGAAGAGATTCGTAAATTGTGTAACGAGGGGTATGCTGAAAAAATTTCTCTTGGTGAAATAGATAAAAGTGACAAAGTGTGGTACCTTCCACACCAAGCTGTTGTTTCTGAAAAGAAACCAGGAAAATTAAGAATTGTGTATGATTGTGCTTCCAAATTTCATGGTCAATCGCTAAATGACAAATGTCTGCAGGGTCCAGATTTAACAAATAAGTTATTGCATGTGTTGTTGCGATTCAGAAATCACCCTTATGCTGTCACTGCAGACATAGAAGCAATGTATTATCAAGTTATGGTCCCAGATGCAGATGTAGATAGTCTCAGATTTTTATGGGTCAATGAAAATGGTGATGTAGAACATTATCGAATGTTACGTCATGTGTTCGGTGGAGTTTGGAGCGGATGTGCCGCATCTTATGCATTGAGACGTACAGTTGATGACTTCCCTTTGTATGATGAAATGGTCAAAAATGTTATTCTAAATGCATTCTACGTGGATGATTGTCTTGTTTCATTGCAGAAATTTGATCAGGCAAAATCAGTCTTACATAAAGCTAGAGAATTACTGGGTCATGGCGGTTTCAATTTAACAAAGTTTGTAGCAAATGACAGTCAGTTGTTGGCCGAATTACCTGAAGAAGACAGAGCTTCTGAGGTAAAAGAGTTGAAATCTGATTCGAAGAGTAAAGTTCTTGGATTGTTGTGGAATGTCTTGCTCGATCAGTTTCAGTTTGATGTCAAACTTGAAAGTCCTGATGTCGTGACTAGGCGAGTGATGTTAAGTCTTGTCTCATCTTTGTATGATCCACTCGGACTGATTTCTCCAGTTTTGATTGTGGGTAGAGTTCTGCTGCAAGATGTTACTAGGATGAAGCTAAAGTGGGACACAGTGGTTTCTTCTGATGTTCAGGAAAGGTGGAACAATTGGTTATCGTCTCTTCATGAGCTCAAGTCTGTCTCTGTACCAAGGTGTGTCAAGCCCAGTCAGTTTGATGATGGTGTTCATGAACTGCATCATTTCAGTGATGCTAATGGTAGAGCTTATGGTTGTGTCAGTTATTTGCGCAGCATCAACAAAGTTGGAGAAATCAATGTCATGTTGTTGTGCAGTAAAGGCAGGGTAGCTCCGTTAAAAGCAGTGTCCATCCCAAGGCTAGAACTGCAGGCTGCAGTATTAGCTGCTCGCATGGATGGTATGCTGCGCGAAGAACTGTATCTTGAATTGAGTCAGTCTCGCTTTTGGGTTGACAGTAAAATCGTGCTGATTCAGTGAAGTTCGAAATCTCACCAGTCCTGAGCAATGGCAGCATATTGCTGGATCCGAAAATCCCGCTGATGTCATCACTAGAGGTCAACAACCTCATGAGTTGATTATGGGTAGTTGGATAGGAGGTCCTAGATTTCTACATCACTACAAAAGTGACTGGAAGAAAAATGAGTTTGTTCCAAATCTTTCTCCTGATGATGTTGAAGTCCAGCGAAGTGAGATGCAGGTTGTTTGTCACATTGCTGAAGAATCACAGCATCCAATTGATGTTATGGTCTCTTACTACTCCAGTTGGTCCAAACTCAAGAGGGCATTAGCATGGTGGTTGAGATTGAAGAATAAGTTACTGCATAGAAATTTGAACATTTTTGATGGTGTTTTGACGGTCAGTGAAGTCAAAGAGGCGGAGGTGCTTATCATTCAGCATGTTCAGTCTCAGGTGTATAAAGAAGAAATCAACAATCTTTCACATGGTGAATCCAAAAAGTCTAGCATGCGTGATCTCTCTCCATTTGTTAATGATCAGGATACAATTTGTGTTGGGGGTAGAGTGAAATTTGCTGAGTTGGATGAAGAAAACAAGCATCCATTCATCCTTCCGCATGATCACCGTATTGCTCAACTGATTGTTCATGATTATCACAATGTGGCCCATCTTGGTGTAGAATGGACACTGAGTTGGATTCGCAAAAGATTTTGGATCACAGGATGTCGTTCTCTTATCAAAAGGGTTAGGAGAGACTGTGTCATTTGCAAAAAGTTGTTTGATTCTCCTGGATATCAAAGAATGGCAGATTTACCACCAGAGAGGCTTGTTGCAGGTAAACCGCCATTTAGTTTTGTAGGCATTGATTGTTTTGGTCCGTTTGCAGTCAAACTTGGACGTTCTGAAGTAAAACGTTACGGCTGTATTTTTACATGTCTGAATGTTCGTGCAGTACATGTTGAGAAACTTGATAGTTTGGACACTGATTCGTTCTTAAATTGCTTCAGAAGATTTTTTGCAAGACGTGGTTTGCCATTAAAAGTTAGGTCCGATAATGGCACAAACTTTGTTGGTGCTCACAATGAACTGATCAAAAGTGCAAAGCAACTTGATCAGCACAAAATTCAGTCCAAGAGTGCTCAAATGGGTGTAGAGTGGTCTTTCAACCCCCCATGTGCATCACATTGGGGAGGCATATGGGAGAGGATGATTAGGACAATTAGAAAAGTCTTAACAGCTGTTCTAAAAAATACTAGACTTACTGATGAAATATTGCCCACTGTTCTGTGTGAAGTTGAAGGTATAATAAATGGTAGGCCTATTACCAAAGTCAGCAGTGATCCAAATGATCCAACCCCATTAACACCAAACAATATATTGTTGTTGAGAGGAGGTCCGCCCCCTCCCATTGGATCTTTTGATCATGCTGATACATACAGAAAAAGGTGGCGCCATGTACAATACTTAAGTGATCTGTTTTGGAAACGTTGGATCAGGGAATATATTCCAATCCTTCAATTCAGACAAAAATGGTTTCACAGGCAGAGAAATCTGAAAATAGGTGATCTGGTATTGGTGTCAGATGAAAACACTCCAAGACATCTTTGGCCTTTAGGGTTGATTACTGATGTACGACTGAGTGGAGATGGTCTTGTCAGAGCAGTCAGTATTAAGACTCAATCCACAAATCTTGTCAGGCCAGTATCCAAAGTTGTTCTAGTTGAAGGAGTGTAAATATTTGTAGAAAATTAATACAACAATTGTGTATTTTTTGTATTATTTCTCATGTTTGATGTTCTGCATTATTTCTGATAACTGCTGATTATGTCACAAGGTTCTTACTTGACATGAATTTAATTTGAGTAATTGTATTTCAGTATTATTTATTTAAATTGTATGCTATGTAATTGTCATATTGCATTTAGACATTTAGCCACTGTTTATATTTATCAGCTGATCTGTCTTGGATCCTTAATAATCCAATGAGGTGGTGTGTTGTAAACTGTTATAAAATATTACAGTTTTCCAAGGTGTTAAATGTTTAATGTTTGAGTTTTCACACAATGTCATGTCATAACAGCTTTTCTATTGTCACAATAACAAACAACATGTAAGCCATGTATCCTGCAAGTTAGTTAAAGAGACTCACTTGTACAGATAAGACAATATCATGAATATGGACAATGAAAGGAACTTGGTTTATATCATTACAATGCTATCTGGATATATTATATTTCCTGTGCTGCCACAATGCCACAATTTGATGTAAGTAAATTCCTTGATGTTAATTAACAATCATTCATATTATTTAGTTTTCACATATTGCTCATGTAAGGTTATTGATGTGAGGTAATTATATAATGTAAAGTGTGTTATATACAACCTTTTTGTACCATATCATGAGTTGGTGAACTTAGTTTTGCTTATTTATTTTATTGTAGATTCACCAAATATATCAACATATATTGAGTAGAATAAAAGTGGCGAAAACAACCAAAGACTGAAGTCATCATTGTTTTGATTGCATAGGAGATAATAATGGGCAAGGCGTGAATTCCATCCCCGCCACATGGGGGTACCTTCCAGTGCTGCACATGAAAGGATTTGGCTCTATTTAGAGATGGTAACTTGTCACTAGCAAGTATGTGGTGTTCAAACGAACTCATGTACATGTTTCGTGCTTGAGACAGAATACATTGCATTGGGCCATTCTAGCAGGGTGCAACACAAAACTTGTCAAACCTAATAAATCAATTTACCATCGTGTAAACGGACCCATTTATGCTGAATTGACAAGAAACACCTTGTCTAGGGTCTCGAAGGTCCTGGGCCTCCACGCGGCGAGGGTGGAAACACTTGGGGTGAAGTCCTCTATCCCCAGTGGCTAAAAACAGGACAGTGCGCATTGCACAAGCTGCTCCAGCTATCCAACGCAGACAATTATTGATTTTTTACATGCTTCTGGTTTCTACTACCAACTATAGATAATCAATCTTACCCTAGAGAGCCTCTACATAGCCCACTCAGGTGCTGATGAGGCGTTAAACAATAACACTAACTAACTAACTAACTAGGGTCTTTGCTGTCTTGCAACATAGTTATCTTCATTTAAATTTATTAATATAGCACAGAAATCACAAGAGAATACGGCATTTGACTGGATTTCACAGACTAGTGCAGTTAACATTAAATTTGTGACTAGAGAGAGAGAGATTATAAACAAACTGTCTTATCTAAGAAAGTATATATACAACAGGGAAAACAAATCTTTGATGTAGCATTAGGCCTAATTATTGAGAATCGCCTCCCCACAGGATTTTCAAGAAACTCCCAATGAAATGTTATCTGAGGCAGTTTTAACAGACTAGTATTAAAGTATGACTTTGTCAGCAGGTTCAAATA
The DNA here is from genome assembly GCA_932294295.1 of Alitta virens. Classification (NCBI taxonomy): domain Eukaryota; kingdom Metazoa; phylum Annelida; class Polychaeta; order Phyllodocida; family Nereididae; genus Alitta; species Alitta virens. The sequence continues at coordinate 10,138,496 of OW028583.1, read as the reverse complement.
CTCGTCTTCGCTTGGAAGGCTTGCTGGTCACAGGGTGTGAGGAGGAACTGTTGTTAAGTTGCAGTTTTTCATTGAGAAGTTTGTTCTGGTAGCAAATTCACACTGTATCATGAAGGGAGTTCTTTCCAGAGAGCATTTCAGTTAACTCATAATTATCCCTAGCTAGGGGCCCTTGAAGGTCCTGGGCCTCCACGCGGCGAGGGTGGAAACACTTGGGGTGAAGTCCTCTATCCCCAGTGGCTAAAATAGGACAGTGCACATTGCACAAGCTGCTCCAGCTATCCACTGCAGACACTTATTGATTTTTTACATGACTCTGGTTTCTACTACCAACTATAGATAATCAATCTTACCCTAGAGAGCCTCTACATAGCCCACTCAGGTGCTGATGAGGCGTTAAACAATAACACTACTACTACTACTACTATCCCTAGCTAGGGCAGTAGCTAAACCATCCTTTAGAAGAAGACTATCAAGTGTCACACGGTATCTCTCCTTAGTTGTTGTTGCCAACTCTGTTTCAGTTTCCTCCACAATGTGATAACTTACTGAAAGTCCAAATTTATTTAACACTTCAATAACCTTCCTGCTACAAGTCAAACTTTTCATTCCTACACCAAGTGACAAGTGTTTTGGACGTTTGAATCTGCCATGAGAAACTGCAAACAGCACATCTTGAACAACATGTCTTTTCTCGGCTGTTCAGAGATTCTTGTCAGATTGATCATAAAGAGTTTAAAAAAATGACACAAGTAAGCTGGGCACTTGTAACTGGTCATGCTGAAAGTTTTCAAGGCTGAAGTACATCTGGTGTAGTTTTAACTAACTCTAGGATGATCTTTCGCAGACAAAGGGCAGCATCCTTGATAAGCACTTCTTCGGATGTGCTACAATCTGCGGCGTTCTCAAGGCATGCTCGCATGGAAACTTACTGTTATACAGAACCAATCCTTCCTTTTTACTTCTTTTATCTATAGATATAAAAGACCATCAAAATGGCTAATCAGTTTTTCCCCTAAGCTTCGAATTTGAAATTCAGGCATTGGGGACAAATTTTCAAGTGTTGCAGTTTTGAGGTAATCATGTCAGGAATTCAGGGAAAAGGAAACACGAAGAACATTCCCCTGGTCCCGCATTGTCCTCTCTGGCCTCCCTCAAACTGGTAACAATCTCAGACAGAACACTCTGCGCAAAGTCAACAGTTACCTTGAAGCTGTTGCAAGTGAGGAGAGGCTGGTAGAGTTTGTGTGCAATGCTAGAGCCAAACTTCGGGACAATATCCATCTGGCTCGTTCATCCCAGGACAGACTGTGCTTTAATGTTGCCTCTCTTGCTAAAATGTTTTTTCATTAGACAGGTTCCAGTGGCAAACCAGTTGTGCAACTGATAAATCAAACAATGAGTGTAACAATGGTATTAATGAACAAATCTTGCCAAATGTTATTGATGTTCATGTGTAGGATTCTGGTTTTGGTAGTGTAATGTTAGGAGATGGTGTGATGACTTCTGTTGCTAAACATTTTGATATCCCTTTTGTTACTTCGGGTGAACACTCAGGCTCTAACTTAAACAATGTTAATCAATGTTCAGAAACCCAGATTCTAAATGATGATCATAACAATAATCAGTGCACATCACTAAACAGTGGACAGGCTAGTACATATCAAACTCTAAAAGTGCTATCTTGGAACATCCAGGGTATAGGTAAAAAATTTGAGATCTCAGAAATCACACAACTTGTTAAAAATAACGATATCATATTCTTGTCTGAAACCATGAAACTAGATAGCTTTCAAGCTAACATTGATGGGTACAAATATTTCCATTGTCAAAGGAATTTTCAACACCCTAAAGCTAAAAGGGCATCAGGTGGCATTGCAGTACTGATAAAGAGTGCGCTATGTACAACTAAAACTGTATCTATTGTAAAAGCTAAAGAGCATGTAATCTGGTTAAAAATTTCAAGTAGCAGTCAGTCAGAAATATATTTATGTGGGCTGTACATACCCCCACAGGGAAGCACCATCAACATTAATAGTAGTTATAGCAATGATATTTATAACCAGATTAGGGAAGACATTGCGTCATATCTTAACAAAACGCCATGTGTTGCAATCTTTGGTGACTTCAACAGTAGAACTGGAACGTTGATCGATGTAGAACAAAATTTAAATGGGAAAAACTCTGATATTATTGCAGACCTAAACAATGCAGTGTCCCATGTCATTGGAGTTAATAATTTCTGGCCATGCCACGAAAGACTTTCAAAAGACAAAGTTGTAAATGCATATGGTAAAGAACTTCTAGATCTATGTAAAGTCAGCAATCTTAAAATTATGAATGGATATTACAATGCTGATCAAACCTGTGACTTTACATTCTATGCCCCGCTAAAATCAAAAATTAACCCATTGCTCATACCCCTGACTAGAGACCAATTGTTCCTTTCAGTGAGAGTTCGTTTTGATGGTTCACTCCGACTTTACAAAGCTGTGCCAATGTTGTTCTGATGGCTTCCTGAAGCCCTTGGCCTTCAGATAGACGTGGCATACAACCTGAAAAGACTTAATAAGCATTTGAGCAACCTAGGGCTATCCTGAAAGAGAAGATGCCTGGTGCAAGTTTTTTGGCCGTACACCCTGTATACGTTTTAGAACTCCAATCCTGTGCTGTGTTCTTCACTCATAAAAGTAACCATGCTTCCATCAAAATACCCCCAGTTCAATTGAGAGAGTATTTCTTCCATTGAAGAGCTCAATGAAAACCCTTAACCAGAAGGTGCTGATGCCAACAACGCCAACAACGCCAACCAAGTGACAACAATAACTCGTCTGTTAGCCGAGCTAAAAATAGAAGAAATAGTGGCACCAATCGGAAGAATAGAATAAAGAACCAACCCATTGACACTTTTAACATGCAAATTAATAGTATAATAGAATTCCAATAGGCGGTAGAACTACATCTATTCTTCTGATTGGTGAATATCATGCCTTACTTGAGAAAATGACACAACTTGAAACCAGGCTTGGGTTCAAATGCAGAAAAAATTATTCAAATACAAATACTCTCCAAACTGTCAAATACAAATACTCGGATGTCCAAAAGTATTTAAATACAAATACTTTTAAAGATTTAAAATCCAAGTAAATGCAGCCTTTTGAAGTTTTTAAATACAAATACTGGGTATTTGCAAATTTATCTGTAAATACTTGGTAAAAAACGACAGATTATTTTACAAAACCAATGCATATGTTTATTCATGTAAACTAAAGTAGTGTACAGCAGTATTGCAATGTTGTAATTCATTCACACGTGTTACATTGTGGAATGACTTATAAAAAATGGCTATTACATGTTAAACATTGGAATTTCAAAGTTTTCGTCAGTTGTATTCTCCCTGTCCGGTCGGTTGATTTTCCCTGCTGTACTGAAGATCCTCTCCACTGGTGCAGAGGAAGCCTGAACACACAGGTAGCGTTGTGTCAGTTTTGACAGTCCTGGTAAGCGATGGGTGTTGTCATTCCAGTACTGCAGTGGGTTCGAACACTGGGGCATGCACCTTAAAAAAATAAAAGAAGACCTTCCACGAAAGAAATAGGCAGTAGCCTTTGTGGATCCTTTAAAATCATTTTTGCTGTGCTTGCACTTATCCATCCTCTGGTATCTCAAAATGCTCAAATACTCCAGAGAGCTTAGTTCCTGGCATTGTGAGTAGCAATGTAGCAATGTATCAGTAATGACTGAAATGTCACATGCCAAGTGTCCTTATATATTGGCAGATTTTGAAAACTACTGTCAAGTGTCAATTTTCAAGGAAACAATTGATCTCAACAAAGGGACTCTGAAAACGTTAAGAGCAGTGAGCAATTCTCAGCTCATTGCAATCTCATGTTGGCAGGTGACACTCACTGTTCATACCAGGTATTCAAAAATTTATGTTTTTGATGTTCCAGATATTAAGCTTTTATGGATAACTTTTTTTAATTAAAAGGTAACATTAATACTAAAGATAACTACAGTGGCCTGAAAAATGTCACAATTTGTTTAAAGTTATTTCACAATCTTTGTTATGATTTTTTATTTATATTAAAATCTATGTCTAGCTCAGGCAGTATTTGAAAAAGTATTCGTAAATATCAAATACTTTGGTGTCAATACAAATACAAATACTTTTGTAATTTTTCAAAATTATTTAAATACATATACAAATACAATGCATACAAATACTCTCGCAATTTATAAAAAGTATTTAAAAACAAATATATTTGTATTTGAACCCAAGCCTACTTGAAACTGATGCAAGGACTGATGGGTTGGGCAAAAGTTAAACGTACCCAGCATAGCCTTTGGTGCAAGTTGCAGCCCTGTTTTGCCCATATGCCAAATTTTATTGCCATTGAGGTTCGGCTGTAATCATGAGCACAAAAATACTGCCTTTTCCCTGCAGCATTGCCTGGTGGTAATTAAAACATTGCCTAAGGGCTTTGTAAAGGTTTTTTATTGCATAAGTAAAAACCGAGTTTGCCGATTTTGTTGATGTGAGGTCACCTATTTTCTTAGCAGATTTCATAGACTTGGAAAAAAAAACTCATGAGGATGTCATGTGAATTCAGGACTGTCATTGGTTAAGTCAGTCATCAACCTGTGGGACACTTAGATTCACATGATGTCCAGACTCATGTCTGAAGTTTAGTTTCCAAGTCTATGAAATCTGCTGTAGGAGTTTTTTGATAGCCAGGCAGTAGTCATGTCATTTTCCGTGTTATTTTGCAACAGGTTGACTAAATATTGTCTGGACAGTATATACACATCAGTGCCAACTATCATCAGTTCATATATTTGAAAATGAGTAATTCGATTTTTATTGGCGATGACTAGCTCATTCAGTGATAACATTAAAAAATTTTAAGAAGCAGAATTAGAAATTGCCGCACGAAAATGATGTGTAAACAAATAACAGCGTGTCAAGGTTATAATTAGTGTATGCACACATTAGCCCTTGAAGGTCCTGGGCCTCCACGCGGCGAGGGTGGAAACACTTGGGGTGAAGTCCTCTATCCCCAGTGGCTAAAACAGGACAGTGTGCATTGCACAAGCTGCTCCAGCTATCCAACGCAGACACTTATTGATTTTTTACATGCTTCTGGTTTCTACTACCAACTATAGATAATCAATCTTACCCTAGAGAGCCTCTACATAGCCCACTCAGGTGCTGAGAGGCGTTAAACAATAACACTACTACTACTACTATGTATGCACACATTATTTGTCCGTATAGAATAGATTAAGATAGGGTAAAATCTATTCTGCGAATTCGGATGCCAATGAGGGCCATGATTGCTTGGTTAGTTTTAAGTTCCTCGCTTTAAAAAAAAAAAAATATTTAATAAGTTGGCCAGGAGAAGATATGGTTTAGTTGAGTGTCTCAGTGCTACTGGTCTGAAGGTTAGCCAGCTTATATGGAATGAGTTGAGTTTCATGACTGACAAATATTATTAATAGCAGTTTCTGTGTTCACAATTATCTGGAAATTGTTTAACTGGATGATCATGGTATCTATTGCAAAAAGTGTGTATTGAATTTACAGAGTATGGTTTAAGAGAGTGAGGCAAATGATTCCAAACTTTAGCTACTTTGACGCTGATGACTTGATTTTGTAGATGCGAGATATAGTTGGAGGTCTTATGTTGCCTTGTAGGGTAATTATGGGTGTCATTTACTTTCAAAATTGTTCGCTAAAATAGAAGGTAATGTGTGTACATTAGAGCTGCTACTGGTTAAATGTGTTGCTGTCATGTACGCATGCCTAACACATGGCTACTAGAGACCTGGGTGAACATCAAAATTCTGCCCACAACCTGCCCTGCATTTCGGAGCCTGCGCCCACCCCACCTCCGCATTCATATTTTGCGGGCACCTGCGTGCTTCCTGCAAATGCATCCTTCCTTCCACGCCCGCAGACATATGCCAGCGGGCATATATGCCCACAAGATCTGAGCCCAGCCAAACTGAAATTTAGTTCACTTGCTGCACTATTTGCCATAACAAACATTCCTGAGGCTATACTCGACAAGCTAAGAAACAACAGAAAATTTTGCTGAGTTTGTTATCAGGAAGCAGTTATTTACAGTTAGTTGGTCGTACATAGTGCCAGAATATATTGAAGGGAGTAAGAGAGAGAATTCTGACAGCTTGAATGAAATCCTGGGAATTGGAGGTCTGTGTGGATGAATTCAAACGTAACAGAACAGAATCTTTTATTTCAACTTGAAGGACTTTTCTGACTCACTGAACTGCCTTGACCTACATGTCTTAAATTAATACAAATACCAAAATTATATACAATGGACATATAGACCCAAATTGGTTAATCACAGATTGGAGTTCATCAAGCACTTCAATTTACAATTCAGTTTGATCATGATCACCAGAATAATAAGCATATACACACATATCACAATTTGTACAACACCTTGTTGACCACACACTTTTATTCCTACAAGACAGTCAGAGTTCATATAAATCTCTTCATAAAATAGACCCTCACGTCTTTTAAATATTAAAGCTATACCGCCATACGGCGCTATAGGGTCTCCCAGAATAAGTTGGATCCGCATCATTCATAGAAGATTTGGCAAATATACACAAGTCCTTCTGCAGTAAGTTTTGTTTTATCATAGGCAATTCACCAGGTCTAAGCCAAGTCTCACTAATACCAACAATATACACGTGATTGTTTATAGCCTTTAGCATTAAAACCAATAGTCCGCAGATGCACCTTGTCACCATTGTGTTTCCCTCCAGTTTCGTCTAACCGATCGATCTTCCAGTTGTTGTCATATCGGTTAACATACGAGTGGTCGTCGTCATATCGGTAGCGATATGAGGGATTTCTATCATCCCGGTAGTTGTGCGAGCGATCATCCCAGTATGCGTTGTTGCTGTATTGAGGGTGGTTTTCCTAATGTGTGTTGCTACAATATCAGGTGTTGACTGTTCACTGGTCGCTTACGTTGTTGGTGTCTGCTAAAAGGCTGGTTGCTTCTTGGATAGAATTGTTACAGGGGGAAAAAAACTATTCAGTCAAGAGGGTGACATCAATTGCTAGTCAATTGCTAGTCGCCGACTTTCTGCTGGACATTGCTCTCTGATAACTTGCAGGCTATCAAACTGTTTCTCCATAGATTCTAACATGAAAAGTGTTTAGAATTCCACCTGGTTTCACATGACTGTTTTAAACTTCCAGGCAAGAGCACGTGAAGGTTTGACTTCTTCATATATCGCACAAGTGATTTGACGGCTGTCAGAAGTTGCATGATGGCATCAGGGCAGTTCATTCGTCATCAAAAGCATTACGTAACATAGGCCTACAAGGTATTTGAAGCATTAGAAATGTTCTATATTTTTAGATTAATGAAATAGAAATAACTTGTTAAAGTTTTAGGAGCCCATAAACTAAGCTAAATTCATTTATGTAGAAAATGCCATTTGAACTGATGACCCTCATGACACACTGAAATCCAAAATTTGTCATTGTTTTGAACAAAACAAACTGATAGCAACAGCATTTCATTGGCCAGTTCAGTTTTGGAGGTGTGTCCTTGAAACTGCTCCTGATTGGTGGAAATCAATATCATCCCTGTTTATTGGTTGCTCAATGGTTAACAATTAAAAAAGCTGTATCATCCCTGCAGTTCTTGTCTCTGATTGGCTGAATCTCGTATCGTCCCTCGAAAGGTCATACCGTCCCTCCAAGCCTTTGATATCATCCCTCTTAGATCAATATCACCCAGGGAAAAACACCAGTATCAGGGAAAAAACATGCTCAGTCATGGGATAATCTACAAATACCTTACAATAATGAGTATATTCACTGAATTTTGTAGCTGGAACATGAAAGCTATATCAACATTAAGCGTTGTCTTAAATGCCTTAAGTGTTCTTGCATGGCATGATATACAAGAGCCCTTACAATTTAAGAAGATCCCTCTTTGCACCAACTTTGAGACTGCCGATGGAAGAAACCTTCAAGGTTGCAATCTCTTGTCAGGCCAATGCACAGATAGCTCTGAATCATTCTTTAGAGAGCCAAGTTCCTTCTTTCCTTTGCAGAAATTTCTCTGAGACATTATTATTACTTCTGTAAACAACATTTTAGCCTGAGTTGGTTTTTCTGCTAGGCAGTCATTGACAAACACTTGGCACTGCTGCCTTTACTGCTTCAGGACATGTTATCTGCTTTGTAGCCAAGGTTCCTTTGCATAGACAAGAGAGTGCACCAACAAATACCAGTTCCTGTTCACACAAGCTCAGACTTTCTGTTATGGGCTTGGTGTAGGAGGATATTAAGTGCATTGTTGTCTGAAGTTTTGTTAAAAAGCCATATCTCCACAATATTAATCTTAGAACAACACTTTTCTATTTGCTTTCAATACTTACTTGAGGTGTCAGGCTTCAGGATTTTTGAGTTATTGGTCAAAAACTGTTTTTGCACATATACTTACGCACCCAGTGCCATCCATGCTCCATTGTGTACACAAATACATTAAGATTTAAATATAATACATATATATATATAAATATATTAATTTAGTTAATATTTAATCTCCACAACCAGATAAAGCCATGGGATTGGGTAGATGCAAATGATACCGAAAAGTTGCCATTTTTCAAAATGGCCACCCTGTCTACTATGAGAGAAATCTAAGGTGGCTTCCTAGTCAGAACTGTTAACATTGACCTTGGCTATAATATTGTGCCAAATTGGGTGCTTTTATCACCAAATGCACAGTTGTTATGGCATTTTTAGTCATGCTGCCTCATACTTGACCATCCCATTGGATTACGCATGACTGGATATTACAGAGCCGGGTGATATGCACGGTGAAGTTTGAGGGTGGGGGCCTAGCTCAGAGGTAGCGCTCTGGGCTTCCAACCGCTGGGTCCCGGGTTCGATTCCCGGTCGAGCCTAAGTTGGATGGCTGTTTCATCCTTCGTCTCATTGCCATGGTCTCTGCCTGTCCTAATTAGCCCAACTGGTGCAGAAATACAGGACGTAAAGCCCTAATCACACACACACACACACACACACACACACACACACACACACGGTGAAGTTTCATCCCTTTCAGAAAAAAAACTGACTTGAATGTGAAATAAGTAATAAAATATTGTACAGTATGTTCTTCTTTAGCAAAGTCCTTAATCGGACGACTCGCTGTTGTGGGATGAGGCATGATTTCTGTGGCATCTAATTGTCGTGAATATTTGCACTGCACTTCAAGTACTCCCTGGATCACTTTCAAGTATCCCTTTCCAGACACATTTTCAAACGCACAGAGATCCTCACATGCAGCTCGAGCACATGATTCTGTTAATTTGTCCTTATCTGTCTGGCTGATTTTGGCAAAACGACTTCCAGGTCGCTGGGGAGAAAATGCTGTAATAATTAACGTTTGATTGACATAGACTTTGCATTTGACATTTCATGAGCAACGAGCATATTGCAGATCCTTTCCATAATTTTAGCACTCCAGTAATCAGTGAATTTGTCACTTGTTCATTAGACTTAGCCATATTGCTAACAATCATTGAAAACAACGCTCATTGCCTGTTATTCAATTACAATCTGCAGTGTATCCACTCTTCACAGCCATGATTGTAACAAATGCTGTTCAAGAAATATATTTCAGTGTGTCAGACTTTTGTCGTCATTTGTCGTGAATTAGGCCTTAGACATAAATTTGTGGTGCTTTGTACTCGATATCTATGTTGTATGGGGCAAGTAAAAGGCCCTGTCCATGGGTAAACGTGTGACCTAACCATCTTATCATTACGTCTACCTTCGGCAGGTGCACATGTACAAATAACCTGACATAGCATCAGACGGATTCAGACCAGTATTAAACATTGAGACAGTCAAGACAATGTATGCGCTATGCACTTCCTGGGTCCTTTAGTTTCTCATTTTGCCTTAGATTGTTTTTCCTTTCTTGCCTTTTCTCCATTGCAGGAACTGGACTTTTCCAAAAAGGAAGATGTGTTTCCAGTGAGTGCTTGTAGTTTACTTTTCCAGAAAAAATAGTTGGGATATTAAATATGACAATTCTGTGCAAATTTGAATCACTTATGTTGTACAGGTATCAGAAGTGGACTCTTCGTGGAACTCCAACTAATGATTATACATATTGGCCCGGGAAAAAACTGATGAAATGAATGGTCACGGTCTGCTGAGTTTAGAAATAATAGAATCAGTCATGCGGAAAGCTGTTCCTTTAAGTAAATATTAACTGGCTTTAAATGGCCAAAACTTTGTATGCAGTTCAGTTTCTGAGATCACTGAGACTTAGTGTATGGGTCTCGTTCAGAATCAAGAAAATCTAATCAAACATTCACAAGTAAATTAATTTTGGATTCATAATTTTATAAAAGTATGATTGAATTCTTGCTTAACAGTAAATGGACTACCCCTCCCCAAAATTTCCTTTCTATGGGGAGAGTTATAATATTTGTGGATATTTTTGGGACCCCATCACCTCGTAGTTTACAATCCTCCCTGAGTAGAAGACAATCCTCAGGAGTAAATAACCGAATCCTCTTGGAACAATGGCAGGCGGAAGGCAAAACGTGAGCACACACATGATGATTTAATGGACTAAATGACATTTATGAATCTTTAGTGTACCACCTGTTAGAGTGAACTCTCAGGTAAACATTTTAAGCGAGGTGTATGTAGATTTAAGCTGTATTTATGTCATAATAACATCCCCCCATTAGCTGTTAAGCTTGCATTAATAGGATCCGTTTTACTGTTATTTTCAAATGTGTAGGATCGTTTTATTAGACATTGGTGATAATTGATCACTTACACAGCTTTGGGAGTTAATCCAATACATCATCATATAATTAAATGTTGTTCATCCAATATGCGTCTTAATTTTAGCCACAAGTCTCTTTTTATCCACCAACTCAGCATTCGTTTTTGCATGCTCGCAACATTTGTCAAATGCGGGGGTCATTTCCTGCTGAACTCCTACATCCTGACTGGTATTATTGTATTATTTCTTCAATGAAAACATTCCTTCGCAATTTTGTTCAGGAGAACCTCAATGTCGCTGGGAGGATAATTTTTCTTCCTTGATGATTGTTTTTTTTTACTCGAAAAGGATCAAAATTACTCGGAGAGGATCGTGAACGTATCATTACGATTTGACCTTGTGTTTTTGTCATATGAAATGCGCCTAAGTATGATTAAACAAGTTTAAAAACCTCTTTTATTATTTTTTTTCTATCTAACTACCCTTTTACACGGAATATCGCAACTTAGATATATATATACAGTGCTTTGCAAAATTGATGACACTTCTTATAGAATGAAACATTTTCACAGTTTACCAAATCTCAATTCGTCCTGCTCATATCCGAGAACCATGTCATACAATTTTGAGAAGATGCCATCAGTGTTAAGGCACTTACACAATGGAATCTCACCATTGAGACCTAAAGTATGAAGCAATGGCAAGAATAGTCCAAAAGTGGCCTGCAAGCAATATTATATAAATATTAAATGGTAAACTCTCATGGTCATTTAAATATAGGAGCTAATGGTCCAATAGACAGGTTCCCATCCGACTCAACTTTACTTTGAGATCTGCTGTGTTAAACAAAATATTCCAAGACAACTTAATTTTTGTCTTCATTTTGTTAAGAAGTTTTTATCGATCTATCTATCTATTGAATCTACCTACCTATCTATCTATCTATCTATCTATCTATCTATCTAACTATCTACCTATCTATCTATCTATCTATCTATCTTTCTATCTTCCTATCTTCCTATCATCTCTATCTAGCTATCTATCTATCTAACTATCTACCTATCTATCTATCTATCTAACTATCTATCTATCTATCTTTCTATCTTCCTATCATATCTATCTATCTATCTATCTATCTATCTATCTATCTATCTATCTATCTTTCTCTTCCTATCATCTCTATCTAGCTATCTATCTATCTAACTATCTACCTGACAGACAGTCTGTCTATCTATTTATCTGTCTGTCTATCTATCTATCTGTCTCTCTGTCTATCTATCTATCTGACTATCCATCTATCTATCTATCTATCTATCTATGTTGTCTGTCATAATTTTCTGAATGTTCATTACGATTTGACCTTGTGTTTTTGTCATAGTATTTACAGTACAATCAGGCCACTATTTGAAGTATTTAATCATCGAAGATTGGTCTTAATATAGGTGTTCCTCTGGAGTTGTCTATATGAATCAGTTTGGCATCTTAAATTCATATCTTCCCTTAGATCTGTTTAAGGACAACTGAATGCCGTAAAAAAGGAAAGTGATTAAAATACATTAGCATACATAATGCCTCACAATAGCTAGCATCCTTAATGATATGTGGCTGTTAAAATTTGACCCTGGGGGCTGCTGGCGTTTGAGCTAGGTACTGGCCCAACAGTATGAAGCTCTTTCACAGTCTATAATCTGGAAGCAGTGTGTAAGCACACAGACATTGACATCTCCAGTGACCGTCACCACACTGGCATTTCGTGCCATCTCATTGGACAGTTTTGTTTTTCTTCTGTAAACTGCATTGTTTTGGCCAGGCATGGTTTGGCCACTAGGAAGGATTATATAGAAGTCTGCCCCACCAAGAGAATATCATTTTAGGAAGAGCTTTGATGTATTACAGGTAAGTTCAACATATGAATTTTATTTCTTCTAGACATGTTGTGAAGATGAAGTTCTTCGCTGACATGCTGATTTTATTTATTGTTGCCCTGCATACTCCTTTAATTTGGACTAATGCGAGTGGAAAATAATAGAATTTCTACTACAATACTGATATTGGTTTTGTATAGGCCTAAAAATTGTTTTATAAATATATATCCAGTAAGCACTCCTGAAACTATAGGCGTTTTATACATTTTCAATGGTATTATTTAAGTCAGGGCATCAAAGTCATTGTCTATGTCGTGTTTTGCCACTGTAATAACTATTCAACCTTGGGAATCCTAATAATAGAAATATTAAACTTCATTTTTCAAAGTTCAGATCTGCATCCCTCTATACAAAAGCATGTTGTTGCATACTTAAATAACATTAAAATAGCATTAGCATGGGAATACACTTTACTGAATTACTTGTCGGAAGAAATGTCAATTTTCCATGTTTTAAAACCTTGAAATAACAACCTCGAAAATGGCTGTTAGGAGCTTTTGTTTGTAATTGGTAGTGATTTTGTAGATCATAAAAATAAAATAAATAAATGAAAAGAAACAGAAAAAGATTAATTAATTTTTTGCCACTTCAACAAATTGTGGACATAGTTGTCTTGAATAAAAGATTGACCATCTCATCATAACGTCTGCCATTCTGTCATAAAAGTGGTTAAGTTTTAGACCAATAGCATTGTGAAAACAACATCCCTGATAGCATTCCAAATCTTTTCAACATCGGCACGATGTCGGCGATGTTAATACGATGTTGTAACGACAGTAGCCTATATTGAAATGATGCTGGGCCGATTTGGAATGCCATCTGGGATAGATCTGTGGTAAATGAATTTGTTAATTTTGTTTTTCTAACTATGCTTATCATGATTTTTAATAATTGTCATCTAATTACAATATCACTTATGGTATCATCATTACATCTGCCTAACTCAGCAGCCGGTGGCAAATCATTAAAAATACATGTGACCATAAGCTTCAAATACTAGCAGCCTGTGTACAACTGTATGGTAATTATTCTCAAACGAGTAAATAATATATAGAGTTTTTGAATGAGTAAGCTGATACATGCCATAGTCAGCAATACGAAAAATAAAACATCTCTTTACAACTGTTCATTTGAACCAGGAAATATTAATCATAGCCAACTAACGACCGTGATTATTTTTTGCTTATTACAGGTGAAATGTAGTTTTTTATATTTGTTTTTTGCTCGAATCGTGTTATATATATTTTACTTGGTGACCTCAATGTATAAGAAGTATTACGTAGGACATATATTTCACAGTACTAGCACTTGTACTTCAATGATATGTAAATACCTCTATATACACGCAGTAGAACTTCAGCTGACTTTTCAAAGATGTTACCAACAAAGTATGTATTGGTTATAACCAGAGTTGGCAGAATTATATCAAGTGATTGAAATTATTGAAGTAAATAATCATTTAAATCAAGGCAAAAAAAAAAACCCCACAAAAGCATTTTGTTGCATACTTAAATAACATAAGCATTGGAATACACGGAAGAAATGTCAATTTTCCATATTTTAAAAACGTTGAAATAACAAACTCAAAATTGGTAAGGCTCGGTTCAGCTTGTTCTAGCTTCCAGTAACTGTTTCTGGCTCTGGATAACTATAACTGAACTTTATGTTTAGTCATGTATTTGTGACCGTCTCCCACTTCGTCATATTAAATGCACTTTAGCTTAAAAAAATTCCTGAAGTTTTACTCTATAACCCCATGCTAAGCACATAAAATATAAGCATATTTACAAGTCAGCGTGTTTGAGAAGCAAATATTGCTTTATACCAATGATTTTGGGGGATTTGGTTTACGGAAGAACAAGGGTAAAATGTGGGGTAAAGGTATGACAACAGTGGGGCGAGTGCTAAACAAACACATTTACGTGAGAAAGAAGTTAATGGTTTTAGCATATATCTATCAGAGTAGACTTAAACGGTATATTAAACACATCAAATATTGTTGTCCACTGACCTCACCAAATGCAAAAATGAATGTATGCTAAACAGTTGTGTATATATGTAGAACATACAGATCAGTAGGTTCACCATTGCACTAAAGTTCCCCCCAGGACTTTATCTTTATGCTAAACTTAAGTGTAAAATAAATTCCACCATTGCTGAAGTTTCAAGATGAAGACCAGATATGGTTCTGTGGTTACGTCGAGTGGATGCACTGTAAAAAAATATCTGTAGTTTCTAAGGCGTCTTGCTGGAAAATTTTTGCACCGTATTTTGCTGTAAAAATTGTGGTTACAAGTTGGTCTACCATAATAAAGAAAAAATGAATGTTTGCCATAAAATCTATTAAAGGCACCTTACTGTAAATTACTGTTATACTTCATGTTGGCCCTGCCCCTAAAATAATTCAAAGTTGGGCCATCTACAGCAAATTTTACAGAGTCATACTATAGTTGAAATTTACTGTAACTTACCATAAAATGCTGCGGTATCATAATGGTGTAGTTTTACGGCATAGTCCTGTAAAATATGCGGTAATATGCTGTATGATGGATTTGGTTTATTTCACAGCAATTTAATATATAATGCCATTTTCTTTGCCTGAGCTGTAAACTTTATAAATAATGCCGTGGGATAGATTCACAGCATCTTGCCGTAAAAGATTTACGGGAGCAGGCTGCATACCAAATTAACAGTATTTTACTGTAAAAACTGCAGTTAAATTGCAAGACAACTACAGAAACTCATTACAGTGTAGCAACTTCAATGAGTCTTGGGTCACACTGTTAGCACATTTATTTACTAGCTGTGATGTAAGTACTCAGTACTGGGTTCGATCCCTGGCATTGCTGGGCCTTGAAGTCCTGGGCCTCCTCGTGGCAAGGGTGGTAACACTGCAGGGGAAGACCTCAAACCCCAGTGGCTGACACAGGGTCCTGCGGAATGGGAGAGTGATGGACCTCCTCAATACAAGCAGACATGGATGACAACACTCATTTTGCAATACCAATTGACTCGTATGAATAACCTCAAGGAATATGCCGACTCTTCAGCGTTATTGAGCAGAAAATGGCTGCTTCCGGAACCAAAGCCAGGAGGAGCGCCATAGTAATGAATAGGGCTGGTCAGAACAAAGGTGGATTACTGGTTTAATAATGCATAACAACCAATTATTTCAACTGTCGTGGTACAAGCAAGTCCTAAACTATTCCCGAAAATCACAAATGAACCAAAAAGAAAAACTTGCTAGATTTTTTAGTTTATGGCCAGTGGAAAAAAACGTAAACAAACTGCCGTCTCTCACCTCGATGATAATCTCCGTGAATTGAAATTCTGGCTTATTTCCATCTGACAACACTTGAAACATACTTAGGCATGATTGTTCTAACTATTTTGGTGTACATTTGTCACTAAATGTCCGTAATACGTCCATTATTAATGCATTCCTATGCCACGCCATTGACCTACGCTGGGCGCTTGGTACCAAAGCTGCTGCCGATATGGGCTCGATGCTACGCATGTACAAATGCCGTCAAATTCGTAACTTGTACGCCCTATTGATGTCTGCATTAAGGGGTTAAGTTGAAAAAGTAAAAATAAAATTGGTATGAGCTATAAAAGATGCAATACTGCTCTGTTACGTAAGATTACTTTTAAAAGTTTTTAATTGGGCAGCGCTCTTCATGACATTCGCTATGATGGTTTCGTGTCTCGCTTAAATATTCAGTTTATTTTCAACTGAATGCAAGAAATAAAAGCTTAAGAACTAGACGTACGAGATTATTATTGAGTTTAATGTATGCAGCCTATCTTTCACATCAATTCACCTAAACGTTTCGAATTGTAAGTTTTGCTGAAATCTACAATATCTTGGGTCACGTGACCATTACATTATTATGTAAACTTCCTCCTCTCCCATCCAAAATGCATAAAGGATCTTTAGAAAAGAGGATAAAAATATGATTAAGACTTCACGAAAAAAAAAAAGAAAACATCACAAGAAACGTTTCATCAGAACTTTATATTAAGTTATTTTTATCCATTCATTTCTTACATATATAAAGCGAAAATAAATATTTGAAATTTAATAATTTGATTAAATTTCATGGACACACCCCCATTTAAAATAACCAAACTATCAGAATTGAAAGCTGAATTGTCACACAGTGTGACAGTGGCCAAAATCTGTTGCATTCATTTAATTGTATTTTAAATACTGATTGAATATTTAAAAAAAGAGGAAGCTATTTTTATAAAAATGTGAAAACTGTCATGTGTACTATCTATAAAAATAAATTTGTTATTTGGTCAATAAAAAAAAAAACGAGCAAATATTTAAATAAAAAGAATTTTTATAAAAGTCATTAAAACTTCGCACTGGATTGAAAAGTAACCGAGTGCAAATTATAAGCATTTCAACTTCTAGTTTACACTAAAATGTTGGAAGAGGAGAAAGTGAGTCAAGTTGTTAAGACTCCACAACATACAACAGGTATGAGTGACACTTCCAGCCATTTAATTTTAGCAAGTTACTCATCCCAGTAATATGTGGATGCACACACAAATACTGTACAGCCAAATCTTGAAAAGAGAACATATCTTTAATGAAGAGCCATTAAATGATAAATCTAACCAATTAAAAAAAAATTTAGGGTACACTTGGTCAGTTCCATGCCGCCAAATTGGACTTGAAACCGCCAAATTCATTATAGTGTCTAGCAGAGAAGTGTTTTCATTGGCAAAAAATTAAAAGTTTTAAGTTTTTCAAAGTGTCTTGGCTACGTACGTCATACTGGTTGTTATTGTTTGTAGATTTAAGCAGTAAGAGACCATTGGATATCTCCAGCCAACCCTGACTGTTTATAAAACACAGTAATAAACATTTGAGGATAATCTCTCCTTTGGTAAAAACTCAGGGCTGGCTGAGCAAATTCTAAGCTTCCCCTTGTCCAACTAACGTTGTCACCACTCATATGCTAGGCACTCTAAGAACAATGTGTTTATGCTTATTACAGTCAGCAAAACTATGTTCTACAACTTTTTTAATGATGTTCTGTAATGTGACGCCTGTTGTGGTTTATTCATATTTCATGTCATTAAAATGATATTCTGTACCGTATGGAAATTGTCAGCTTAATCCCTTGTTGCTCTCCAAGGACACACCATTGTGCGTGGGATTTTCATGTATACTTGTAGTACATTAAACCCCACAATTACTAAGACCACCCCTGGGAATCTCTAAAATGTATTGACCCAGATAGCCAGATCTGGTTCACATCACACCAATGCTGAGCTGATATGGAAATGATTTATTTTGCTGTCAAAGACTTGACTGTGCATGATTTAACATTTATGATATTTATGTTACTAGAAAACTTTACATAATAAATAGAACTAATATATATTATTAAAATTATTGGCATAAAATGGGAAATTGTATATTATAATGTGAAATATATACATATAAAGGAAATTTAAAATAGGTATTTTAAAACTTAAATTATAATATTGAGAGTTTTACAGACGTAATGGCGCAAAACTACTTTTTATTGGTCATGAGTACAACTCGTGCATTTTTAGTGATTGCATTTTTATAAAGACAAATAAATGATAAGGTTTTCTTTTTTAATTATTTGCAAACAGCTGACACAGTGCTGAGTCAATAATCAAGCATGATACTCAACCAAGATAGTTTTCTTATTTTTCTGAGCGGGATATGACCAACGAAAATTAGTGCAAACTGTACTTTAATTGCTTACCAAGATAGCATTCCAAATCGTTTTGACGTTGGTGTGATGTCGGCGACGTCAAAATGATATAGAAACGATGCTGGCCCGATTTGGAATGCTACATGGCCAAATGTGCCACGTGCGTTTTCCATGAGAAGGATAAACGCATGGTGTTTGCCTAATTATAATGAGGTGAAAACCATGCACGTGGCACATTTGGCCATGTATCTGGGTAATAACAGCAGTTAAACAAACCAAACGAACAAATTAGTAAATATGTCTAATGGAGTATAAGTTAGTTTTATCTCATAGTCGAGGGTTAAGTTACATTTTTGTTGGTTAAATCCCTCCGAATTATGAACTCTTTCCGTTGTATGACACCTTGATCAAGAATGCCTCATAGACAAGACCTGTCTCATTTGCAATTATTTTGGGAAAAAGCTAATTGCATGTTTCACCGATTAATCTGTGTATTAATATTATGTACTTCCTAATATGCACATTGGTGGAAATCAGCATCATGAGAATGTATTTATCATTCCAGACAATCAACTTCCAATATTTTTTATTCAGGACTATAATATATTACATCACGTTCTTCAATGTTTCCCAAGGAACGGTTCTACAATGTATCAATGTTCTGCCAACGTTCTGGCAACGTTGTATTTGGTGAAATTAACGTGAATTTTCAACGTTGGAAACATAAATTTGTATGGTAGCAATTAAACTGAGACATCATTGCAAAGTAACGTAACAACAAAACTTCCCCTTTTGTCCACAACTACCATCCTCCACTGTCCATCTCAAAGGAAATCATGCAATTTGGAAACATTTTCCACATGACCATCTCCAATTCTTTTAAAAATTAGCACAAATATTCAGATGGTCAGAGATGTTTGAAAAATACTCCTTCATCTTTCATTTTCGAGCAAATAACATTGGAGTCATTTGGAAAGAAGACGAATGTTAAACTTTGCGAGTTCTTAGGCGAAAATATTAATATAAATTGTGAAGTTCGGAAACAGAATAAAAGTTGAGTTCTGTTATGTATGAAGCGGAATTGGAGTCATTTCTTGCTTTTCATTTTCTTCCCTCGCCCCCGAACTTATTTAACCTATGTGAGAATATTGTAAGAGAGTGAATTTAGAATAACCCTTTATTTTTCTTATATTGTCATGCAAACTTCGCAAAAGCCCAATATTTTTTTTGTCTGTATATATAGCAATTGAGTGGATTTGAATTCTGAGCAGTTTATGAAGTGTCAATTGTCTAATTGCTATTGACCTGTCACTGCATGGTTTGTCATGCAATTAGCAACCCCCCAAAACGACCACCTTTTGTAGAAAAATGAATGGTGTTTGTGTTATATATTTTTAATATATGCCCCCCTCCCCCCTATAGATATTTGCCAGATTTGTTTAAAGATGTACATCTGCCCCTTGTTGTGTAAGTGTAGCTTTTTTTGACATGGAATTTATGACTGTATCCGTTTTGACATGGCCGTGTTGACGTTCTGGTCATCTGTTTATTGTAGCCGCTCTGGTTGGAACCGTTTTGGGATCTATGAAATACTGTAGCCGTTTTTGGCTGTAGCCGTTTTGACTGGCATTCCTTTTTAAGCGCTCCCTACAGGTAAACTAAATATTATAGATAGGAGACTTCTGTTGCTTTAATCTTTGTTTTAAAGATAAATCTTTTTAAAAGCCAAATTTAAAATAAATTTGAGATGGCCATGCGGAAAGGTTTGCATGATTTTCTCTGAGACAGACAGTTTAATTAATACTGTCTATTGGACATATATCAGTCTGATTGTCATATACAAATTTTTACATCTGCCACAATAATCAATAATAAACAGTATGCTATAGAAATTATGCCCCTGCAACGAAGTTGGGGGGGGGGGGCATAAAGCCCTTATAAATGTATTGCTCCTCTGCTGCTTCGATGCAGGAGTACTGTCCCCAAAGGATGCCATGTTATACAGGTTTCTTTTTCATCGTCATCCTACCAAATCAAGGTCATACTCATCTAAATATATGTGCATATCATGTATCATCATCAGTGCATCATATATATGGAGCTTGCATGTGTCACTCTGTAACTCCTGGGGTGGCATCATGCAAGCTAAAAAATTGTCTTTATGATGCCACCCCACTTGTTGTTGTTGTGCCATGGTCTCTGCCTGTCCTAATTAGCCCAACTGGTGCAGAAATACAGGACGTAAAGCCCTAATCACCCACCCACCACCCCACTTGTTGTAACTATTTTGTTATAATAGGTAAATAAAATATCTTGAGTCTAATTGTGAACAATGAACTTTTTATCTCAATCCCAGATAGCATTTCAAATCGTTTCAACGTCGGAACGATGTCGGCGATGTTAATACGATGTTGTAGCGATCATGGAAACGATATTGGGCCGATTTGGAATTATTAGTCATTGTAGCTCTGAACAATTAAACTGACTTGACTAGATACCAATGATAAAAATTAAAAAAAAAAAAAAAAACAAGCCACAAACTATTATCATTCATGTTTGTTAGATGTCCAGAGCTGGGTTGAACCTACCTACCTGCCTAAGCTGAGCCTAACAGTAAGCCTACTACATCAGCCAGTTACATGGAAACAAACTTGCTCTGTCTTTGTATAATAATGCAAAATGAATAAGCTGGGATTGTGAAGCCGCATTTATCAAATCATACAGCATTACCATGTAATTTATATATATGTGAATGTCTTGCTGTGTGCAATCTTTAAATGATGGCAATCATTCATATAAATGTATAGAATATTGTGTACTTCTGACTAATCTATGTATTTAACTAGTGTGTTAACCCAGCCAAGCTCCCCGCAAACATATTTGAACCCAGGTCCTCTGAATTAGAAGGCAGATGTCTTACCAACTGAGCTATTCTGTAAGAGGTTATTCTGTGGCTCTTTGAAGGTAGCTTGAATGATAGATTGCATAATTTAAGTAGTTTCAATTCAATATCTGTCCTGCGTTAAATTAATTTGAAGAACTTTACTTGACTGGACACCTGGAATCATTAACTTTGAATAAGAGCAAAACCAGTACCACGTTGTCTGCACGTTGCCACAATGTCAGAGAACCACACAACCGCGAACACCGACAAAAAAGACTAAGTCGTGATAACTTTGTGTTTCTTGGGTTGTTATTCTGCATTAAAAAACGCTTCAATTGTAAAAAATTAGTATGGAAAACCTATGTTACAAATCGCACTTGTATTACTTGGTGAGTTGAGTATAAAAAAGTTCTTCCAAATATGGTAAAAAGTCATTACCAATAAGCTAAAAAGGTGCATCCTCACGAACGTCCTGGCGTCCTCAGACGTTGCCAGGTCACGTCTGGGGCGCCACAGAGAACGTCTTGATATCTTAGCCAGGATTTTGTGATTAAGAAAAAGAAATATTTGCTTTGTAACATACAAAAATGTTGGTTTGGTCTAAACCCTATGTTTGCATTGGCAGTCAGGCTTCCTCGAGGAAGTATTTCTATATAAAACTTGTTGCAGTTTTCAGCCAAGTCGAGGGATTAAAATACCATTTGATAGTTAAAGTGGAGTTGCAAGTTTGAATTTTTGTGATATTTGAAACAGCCCTAAATGAAAAAGATGCCTTTGCAGGAGGACTTTGGAATATTCAAGTATCAAGAAATTTTGACAAAATAAAAAACATATTTAAAAAAAGGGATTTACACTCGTGCTTTCAGAACTCGATTTTGTACTTTGTAAAATTAAATTGACTTGAAAAGGTAATTTATAAATGTATTTTCTGTTAATTTGGTGGACCTAGAACAGCTTTTAAATTAGTTTTAGCTTCGTTTTTTTTTTTTAATCTAAAGCATTTTATAATTTTGCATTATTTTTAACAGTGCTAAAATTCTGCTTGTAGACTGCAGTGGGCATGGTTTAAAGTACAAATCTTATAAATTGTCATATATATATAAAATCCCACGCCGAGAAGTCTTTCATTTTCTTTATTGAAATTTTTCCAATAGACACCTCAAGCTGACCTTTTGGTATAGAGCAGTTTTGAGTTTTACTGTAGGTAAGATGTTGGGAACATGTAACTTGAAGTTGGGAACATGTAACTTGATAAAGCGCATCACAGATTTGTTAACGCTGAACCCACAAACATGAGTGAACATTACCCCAACGTATTCCAAGGGATTACATTACTTAATATGCTCAACAGTTATATGACATACTGTATATCATATCAACAATGGCAATCATTACTAAACCTGATATGTGGGATATACTGGCTGTATCTAGTGTTGTCTGAGCTAATCATGCTAATGGTGTTCTGTACTACCTAGCCAGATCCGACCTACATTGCATTAGATGCGATGTAGGGTCGGAACGACTTGCATAGGAATTGATGGAATTCGACATTTTGCAACCGTTTTATTCAACAAAAACGTTAGCATACCGTGTTATGCCAGGGAAAAATTATTTGTTTCAGCAAAAAAATCTTGCATAAAACAAGAGTGACCATAATATGACACCGGTGTCCTAATATCGTCCATATGAGGTTCCTCGTTTTGAGAGGCCGTATTTTCTAAGCTTAACAACAGAGTTATCAGGAACCAGTAATATGTGCAAGTCTTTTATGGATAGCTCTCTTAAACAAAAACCTGACCATAATAGGGCACCATATGTTAAGTATAATTAAACCGAGGGCATTTACAGCATGGAGCAGAGGAACATCACAGGTGGACATGACCAGTTTCTATTCCCAGTTAGCATTCCAAATCGGAACAGCATCGGCTGTGGCCAACATGGAAACGATGCTGGGCCAAATTGGAATGCTATCTAGGTTGCGCTGTAATAATAATTTTGTCATGAGAAATATAATAATCAACTTACCCTGCTCATGGGGTAAGTAGCTATTGATATCAGTTTAAGCTCATGCCTGTAATTTACCTCTTTATAAATCGTTACATTAAATTGCTTTCTTTGGTACCTAACCCATACCATATTTTACACAATATCGTGAATGAACAATTTATTAAGCATAATATACCTAACTACCTAATATCCTTTTTTCCATAATTGTATCGAATACTGGACCACACTGGAAATAAGTAGTTAAAAAAGGAAGTTTATGCATGTAAAGCCATGACAGGCATATGATAGTTATTAAATGGTAAATTGTAAGTGTGATAGTTGTTTGATAAAATGTATATTAAATGGCAGGGCTGTACACCTTTATCTTTAAAACGATACGATACATATCACGATACAGTAAAACCGATACGATACATATCATGATACGTATCGTTCAATTTTGTCAATTAGTAATTTAGTACATATATATAAAAGTTTATTATAAACCTAAAATAATCAAAAGATACTATCAAATTTAATGAACAATCTTCATTGAATAACTGCAAACTATTGTGTATGAAGAGTTGCTGATATTTTTCTTTACAAACACTGGAATATCTGGGTAGCAGGCGTCTTATTTGCTCGAAAATGCTGCTCTGCATACCATTTAATTGCATCGTTATTATAACATAACGGTTATCAATACCCATATTGTTAACCTTGTACCGGTACAAACAGTATATCGAGAACCGGAGTACAGCCCTATTAAATGGTTAATTGTATGTGTGATCAAGGGTGGGTGCATAACCCGCCAAGGTTGTAACCTTCTTAAATCAGAACCCCCTATCCATGGCATGGTGTACTTTAAAAGCAGAAATATTATTGTGCACTAGTACTTTCAATATATGGTATATATTATTTATTATTGCAGCTTCCATTTCTGAAAATGGATCTTTAGGGAATTTCTGAATTTGAATCAAGGAACTGAAACTTGCTGCCGCCTGCTGGAAAATGTCTGCATTAACCATAATTGGCCAGTTGGTGGCGTTCGCCTTCATTTCATCATTGGTGACCTCACAAAATACTCAGCTTGCCACCGTTCAGAACAGATCAGAATTTTTTGCAAGGGCTTTAGTTGATCTCTATGGCAACCAGGAACAATTGACTGCCTCCAATATGGAGGAAATAATGCAACGAATACGTGAACAAAGTTGCATCCAAAGTGACTCCAGGCACACTGCCGAGAGGCATAATTCAAACAGTTGTTTATTGACAACTAACCTGGATGTCAACTGCCTGTTTCACACGGTGAGTTTGGTGACCAAATGGAATCGGAGGGAGTTTCATGTTTTGTTTTTGTCTTGGAAAGTTAGAGTGATTGTAATGACACCCAGATTGAGTCATTAAGATGATAAGTATCAATTAATATTCCTAAAAAAAAATTCCTTTCAAATAAAAAGATTATGCAAAAGATTAGGGAGAATGCAAAAGTTGGCAATCTAGAGAAGTTAAGGGGCAGATCTTGCCTCTACATTTTGTATGAGATAAACTGTTTTGTTTATTGTAGTTCTATGTATTCTGGGCGTTCTCTCATCTCTGTTCTTTAATAATAAGTTGGTTCATTGCATTATTGCATTATTGGTCAGACAATCTATATGCATTAAACAATCTAATGAGGTATTTTACTTCAAACATTTGAATGTAGCGCCTCAACAGTAGCGACCTCTACCGTGTAAATGACATACCACCAGGTGCCGCCATCAACTGGACAATATTTAGGGACATTGCTGTTGCAGTGTTATTTGAACTTCAAAAGGATAACATCACATCAACGGAATTTCATGAAGAGAATAACCTTAACAGACCAAGCACTGCTGAAGGTAAAATTTCTTCTTATAATTCTTGTGACTTATAATAAAATTACAAATGAACAAATGAATTTTTAGCTCGTCTGTGTGTCTAACAGAAAAGGTATTGTCATCACTTCATTGGTATTGTTGGTGTTGGTGGCATTAGCATTTTCTGGTTGAGGTTTTTCAATAAGCTCGTACTCTAGATTAAGATTTATTTGCTGTGATGAGATGGAGGTTAGCATCGTTTAACATCACTCACACCTACCTCTCAGTTTAGATTCTGGTAATTATAATTGGTCTACCTATATCTACATTCACTTTTTTCAGCTTTTGCTTCCCCAATACTATGTGATGCACCAGACGATTTGTTAGTTTTTTCTAAAGTGCATGGTGGTATGGCAAGTAATAAGTCACTAAGACATTCAATAATGTTATTGACTAGTTACACAGATCACATTGCTGATACATCACAGTACAGTACTGCAATTTGCTCATAAATCTAAAGACCATTAATTTTCTTTTTCTAGTATGGGGATATGGATTCTTGGC
Source organism: Alitta virens (assembly GCA_932294295.1). Classification (NCBI taxonomy): domain Eukaryota; kingdom Metazoa; phylum Annelida; class Polychaeta; order Phyllodocida; family Nereididae; genus Alitta; species Alitta virens. The sequence continues at coordinate 10,112,777 of OW028583.1, read as the reverse complement.
AGTAACCATTATAAATATTTGCGCTTGCTTGGGAGCAATATTTTACCCCTTGAGGAACACCGCCATCTATACACGATTCCTGATGTTCATGGTCGCTCTCGGAATCGGTACATTGTGTGCGAGTGCAATTCTTGTCCTTATTCCTGAGGTTAGTGCTACATACACTCAATTATAAAAATTACTTTACCTAATTGTTTTACTGAGTCATTACTAGAATTTTTACTGAGAACTACTCGTTTATGAGTATAAAATGATTGGGTATTAAATGACTTTCAATTACTCAGTACTGGAGAAAGAAAATTTCAATGCTGCTGGGTCTGAAGCTTAGTCAGCAATCAGATGCAGGCGTTATGAGATGATAAGGCTCGAAGTCCACACCATGTAAATCATTTACCCCATGGGTGGTGTCTTTCATAAGCCTCACCAGAAACAATGAGTACAAGGCACCTCCAATTTATTAACATCTCAAGCGATCAACATAAAGAATGCCCTTCATTAAATAAGTTCACTTTTTTCAGGCTTTTGGTTTAATGGAAGAGGGGTCACCATTTGCGAATACATATCTTGGGTATGCTCTCGTGGTGATGGCAGGAGGTTACATGTTCTTCATTTTGGAAAGGTTTCTCAAATTCCTGAGATCTTTTAGAAGAAAGGTGAGATATTCATTGTTGTTTCTGCCTATTTACTACTTATATTGTAGTATGGTGAACAAAGCAAATAAAGATTTTTGTGTAGTATAAAAACTATGTACATTCCATGGCATTTTCAAGGTTTTCTTTAAGCCATTTGAAAGCAAGGTCATAGAACTACATGTATGCGCATCCATGAAAAGTGTTCATGTTTTATAAGAAATTTTGATGATTGCTTTAAGCGGTGAAGGTTTTATTTTATGGAGAACACAGGTGTTTTCAGACAAGCAATGAAGCAAATCACACGAAAATCTTACAATGTTAGCAAAAGCAGCAAATTTTTTGAAAACCTGTTTTGTGTCTTGGCTGACAGAGTGATTCCATAGCCATTTTATCTATAAAGCTAGCCTCAGTTAATGTCATTTGTAATTAGTCATAATGATCGTTTTCTTGTCAAAAAAATGTGCTGTAAATGTTGATTAAAGATAAATACACAAAAAAAAAATTTCCTGTAGATTTACGGCATCTTGCTGGCGCATTTTCGCACAGTATCTTGCTGCAAAAATTACAGTTGCAAGTTGGTCGCCTGTAAAAAATGACAAACGGATGTTTAGCATAAATTTACAGCACATGCATCTATTAAGTTGAGATGATTGCTTACCATGAAATCTTAAAAACAGCACTTAACTGTAAAACAGTCGATGAGCCTTTATAATGAGCCTTTATATACAGTAAAATGTTACGGTATCATACTATAGACGAAATTTACTGTATCTTACCATAAAATGCTGCGGTATCATGGTGTAGTTTTACAGTATCTTTCCATAAAATATGCGGTGAAATGCTATACGGTAGATTTTGGTCTGTTTTAAGGCAATCTACTGAATGAATTACGGTAGACTGCCATTTTCTTTACCCTCAGCTGTAAATTATATAGTTTTATGCCGTAGGATAGATTTTCGGTATCTTGCCGTAAAAATTTCACAGTAGCATGCTGTATGCCAATTTTACAGTATTTTGTCGAAACTCCAGTTAAATTGTAAGACAACTTAATGATGACTATAAAGAATTGGTCAGAAGTGCTACGGAGGGGTAATTAAGGGTCTTTTCTAATCACTATGAAACTGTAAGGTTTAAATTCAAAAGTATTTTTTCCAATTTTCATGCACATAAACATTATAATTGTACATTTGGTTACATTTGTTACTGATATTTTATCACAGAGAAAACGGCCTACTGTTGAAAAGATAGGAGAAGGTGCAGACGATTCGAAAATCCCTACAGTAACTGCTGTGGTAAGCATCTTAAGTACTCTAATAGACTGAACTTTGTCTTTATATAATTAGGTCACAGCATAAATTGAATATGACCATCTATCAGTTACGGCAACATAGTTTTGGGACATTATGTAATGTAGTATGACCACCTGTCAGGAATAGCAACATTGTTTTGGGACTTCATAGTATGACCACCTGTCAGGAATAGCAACATTGTTTTGTGACTTCATAGTATGACCACCTGTCAGGAATAGCAACATTGTTTTGGGACTTCATAGTATGACCACCTGTCAGGAATAGCAACATTGTTTTGGGACTTCATAGTATGACCACCTGTCAGGAATAGCAACATTGTTTTGTGACTTCATAGTATGACCACCTGTCAGGAATAGCAACATTGTTTTGGGACTTCATAGTATGACCACCTGTCAGGAATAGCAACATTGTTTTGTGACTTCATAGTATGACCACCTGTCAGGAATAGCAACATTGTTTTGGGACTTCATAGTATGACCACCTGTCAGGTATGGCAACATTATTTGGGACTATATAGTATGTGTGTGTGAGTTATTGTTTAACGCCTCATTAGCACCTGAGTGGGCTATGTAGAGGCTCTCTAGTTTAAGATTAATTGTCTATATTTGGTGGTAGAAACCAGAAGCATGTAAAAAATCAATAATTGTCTGCGTTGGATCTATATAGTATGACTACCTGTCAGGTATGGCAACATTGTTTTGGGATTTTATAGTATGACTACCTGTCAGGTATGGCAAAATTTTTTTATTGATTTTATAGTATGACTACCTGTCAGGTATGGCAACATTGTTTTGGGATTTTATAGTATGACTACCTGTCAGGTATGGCAACATTGTTTTGGGACTTTATAGTATGACCACCTGTCAGGTATGGCAACATTATTTGGGACTATATAGTATGACCACCTGAGTTATGGCAACATTGTTTTGGGACTTAATAATATGACTACCTAAGTTATGGCAATCTTTTGTTTTTTTGGGACTTCATATCATAAAACCAAAGCACCAAATTGAATATGATCACTTGCCAGCAGCAATGGCAACATTATTTTGGGCCTTTATGTAATGATAACTTAGATAGAACGAAACTGAATATGACTACCAGTCAATCATAGCGATATTATTTTGGCCCAAAAATATGAATCCCAGATGGCATGCAAGATCGCGTTTATGTGGGACCAACTTTGGTTGATGTCCGACGCCCAACTGACGTTGAACCAACGTGGCATTATCTGAAAAAGACATTCATTTTGAATCCTCTTAGTCTTGCACATTACTGCAAGACGCACTATTAAATAAGACTCATAACTAAATTCTTTATAAAGTGAATGCCTCTTTTATACACAGCTATCATATGACAGCGATGACCAGGTAATATATGTAAGGACATGATTTAATGCATGAATATTTCGCTTCAACTTTTCGCTGATATTCACCCAGTATTTGATATTGAATAAGAATATCAAATAAATAGCCCCTTCAAATTGGAATTTGATATTTCTCAAATACAGTAAAATTTAAATATTTTGAATTATTAGTGATGTTTGTTTTTTTCTGGTGGTTTATACCGAAAATTAAATAAAATTTAATTCATGATTTGTTTTCACAGGTTAAACACAGCATACTGCCTTTACCTATTTTATATTATACCTACACATTTTGAATTTTTTATATTTGTCATATATTCTATATTTACAAATTTATTGAATTAAGTTACAACGAGGACAAGTGTTCATTTAAAACTCAGTTATTACGTAAATGTAAAAGATCAAAAGGTTTTTCAAGTTGTGATATTTTTAATTTAAAAAAACCTAATAATTTACAGCAGATTTCATAAATGTCCTCCGGAGTTAAACTCTATGAAATCTGCTGTAATATGAGATATTAATTGAATAATAATGAGGATATTAACCCCATAAATGCATCAAATATATTATCAGTGGAGGGGCATTGTGAGTTAAAATGAATGGCCTTAAATTTTCTGTTCAAATTTCCCGCCAGGTGAATGGAGAAGCAGTGATCTGGGCAGCAGGACAGGCAGCAGAGACATCTAGTGGAGATAGCAGCAAACATGGCCATTCCCATGGTGGAATTAAACCGGTAGCTTGGATGGTGGTATTTGGAGACGCTATTCATAACTTTGTTGATGGTTTGTCGATCGGTGCAGCATTTTCACGAAGAGTTTTGTTTGGTGTCAGTGTATCTCTTGCTATCACATGCGAAGAGCTTCCTCATGAGTTGGGTAAGTAAATAAGAAAATAAGTTATACTGGAGAATCCTTAATTTTTAATAATATGCTAGGTCTAGTGGTTACCACACTGGCTTCTATGGCAGTGACTGGGTTAAAATACTGCCCACACTGTATATGAGTGCATATTCCATCTTGTGTATAACCTAATATAAAGCAGGAGGGCCAGTAGCCATGCTGTGCTCTCTGAGAGCAACTATTATGCAACGCGATGGTCTTCCAAGGTAACCCAATCACAAATCCAGTCTGTGTATGACATCTCTATAGAATAACAAGATTGAAGTAAAAAAATATTACCCAGATCCAGATAGCATTCCAAATCGTTTCAATGTCGGCACGATGTTGGCGATGTAAAAACGTTGTTGTAATGATGGCGGCCAATATAGAAACGATGCTGACCCGATTCCAAATCTGGCCAGCATCGTTTCTAAATCGTTTTGACGTTGCCGACATTGCACCGACGTCGATACAATTTGGAATGTATCTGGGTAATATGTATTATGCAATGGTTTTCAATTTCAGGAGATTTTGCAATCCTGCTCAATTCAGGCATGAGTGTGCAGAGGGCTTTGCTGTGCAATTTGCTCTCGGCCTGTTCCTGTTATGTTGGATTAGTCATTGGAATTCTCATTGGGGAACTTGAGCAGGGAAGCCAATGGATATTTGCCATTGCAGGAGGGATGTTTCTGTACATATCACTCGTGGATATGGTAAGTTGAGACTACAGGAGAACCCACAATATAAGACCACCTTATTATTATGGTCATCTTACCATTAGGACCACCACTCATGCATTGTTGAACCCAAGTGTATGCTTGCCATGTTACCTCTGGTAGAGTTTTTCCTCATAAACATTAAACACAATCGCACATAGTCCCAAGTTCAGATCTTCACTTCGGGTAATGAGACAGCATTTATACTTATTCAATAATTTTTTGGCGGTCTGAATATTTAAATATAGACACATTTAAATGAAATTCCCAATTGGCCAAGAAACTGCGGTAATCACGGTGGTATTATGATAATCGCAGTGTAGTCCCTTATAAAAAAACTCAATATATAAGGATCATCTTGCCATTACACATGGGTCTACATGAGTGGTCTTGTATTTTACCTCTGTATTAAGACTACCTCCCTGCTTAGCAAGACCATGCAGTGAAGTTTGCATGGGCGATCTTAATGGCAACGTTCCACTGTATGTTTAATGAATGCTTAAACTGAGGCTGCCACTGTTATTAGAGACATCAATTTGTTAGAGTGAAGTAGTGGTTAAGGCCCTTGTCAGCTGCACGGACAGGTCGAGGTTCAATTTTCATGAATGTTATGCATTAATTTCATAACACGTAGAGGTCACAAAAAGACATGAAATTGGTGGTAGCGTGTAATTAATGCCTATATAGCTGCTGGAATGAGTAAAAGGCCCCATCCAGGGAGTAAATGTGTGTTTAAAATGTTTTGCTTTTCATTTGTTATTCATTTCAGTTGCCAGAACTCAACGAAGAAGCGGAAAGAGAGACAGAAATGATGGGATCGTGCTGGCCTGGGTTCATAACCCACAACCTGGGTCTCTTGACAGGTGTTTTTATCATTTACATTCTTGCTCGCTTCGGACACACGATAGATGTGGAAACCTCATCTGTATGATAGGATGTGTATTTCATACTAATGCAGGTGAACTTGTGGTTATCATGTGCTGAAGCTGAGCTAGCTTTCAGTTGACGATGTAGACGTCATTGAGCGTCTGTGCACTGTGTGTCGTCACCTCACAGCTTAGCGACCTATGTACATGTTTTGCTCATTTACTTCTCCAAAGTACATTAATCAATTTCTCTTACAGTCTATAGGCTGGCTTATGGTATTAAAGGTATAATAATGAAATTACAGAATAATTAAATGTTCATGTGGTGAGTTTAGGCAATTCTTGTTCTGACAAACAGGCAATTCAGAAAAATTGCCTAAGCAAAAAGAAATATTAATCTATTCCTCTTGTAATTTTAAGAGAAGATTTCTCTAAGTCTATATTCAGCCTATCGGCTGCATAGTTTAACCAATAATTTTGTTTAACTAGGTAAACTAGCAAAGAATGTTCATAGTTAGGTCGCTGGGCTTTCACGTTACGACACACAGTGTATGGTGCATCATCAAGATACAACCTGGAATTATCATGAATCAAAAAATAAATAGAAAATTGGTAATTTGAAATCAGATCACATCTCTATTTCTATACGAAGACATACAACTAAATCTGCAAACAAACATTACCAAGGTGTGAAGGCTAGATAATTTTTTGGTCGATCTATACACAAAAAAAAGGTGTAGTAATCGCATTATTTAAAGTAGCATATTTTCTTTATTAGAAGCCAGGAGGACCTCTAGTAGTTCAGAGTTTTGCTATTTAAGTAGTTTCTAGATGGAACTGGCCTCTATTTTTAACCTGTTGCTGGTAATTAGCTGCAATTAATAAAGCTTTTTTATGCTTCATGATTATTTAAGTCCAATTATTTAAGGCTGCAGAGCTCAAAACAGTTTTACATTGAAATTTTATGGATATTCATGGGGGCATCACAAGTGTAAATACTTGCTTTATCACACTACATGCATTTCATGATCGTGTACTAATGTAACTGACCTTACGTAAAAAGTTATTTGTTTTATCTCTGTATATTAAAAATGATTCTCAATCTTTACTACGATACCTATTATAATAATATTGATATAGGTCAAAATATTAATAATAAATTCTGGCAGGCTTTTGTCAACAGTTTTTCATCATTTCATCCAGCCATTTTCTTGTTCTTTTTTCATTAAACTGTTTATTATCTACTTAAATAGTGGAGGTTGAGCACACCAATAACAAATTATGTTTACAATTAGAGGAATTTTGTTAAACAAGATGGATGTCATTTGTACTATATATTCAGCACCCATTCTATTAATGCATTATTGTATAGTTTCACATGTTTTTTTTTGTATTATGTCAATTTATGTATATGGATTAAATAAATATGATTTAAATAAATATGTTTATAACATGTACATTCCATTGAATACTTAATCTAGGTGTATATGCTTGGATTAAATACAACATTAATAGTATCACCAATGCAGTGTGTAAATATTTCAAATAGATTTATTGATGAACTATTTCATTTATATGTACTAAGAGGAAGAAAAATAGGATTTTATGCGGTTTATGATTTGTAAAATATAATAATTATACATATATCAGATCTGATGTTTGTTGTTTCAAATCAGACACCAAAATTTTAACAGATCTAATTTATAATGATCAACAAAGATGGCCACTGGCAGGCATGCTTTACTACTCTTAAAAAATGTCCAGCGAAAAGTAGAAACTACTAAATGAAGCTGCAATAAGCCAAAACAAGCCATAAAACAAGCCAAACCAAATAAAGCGAGCCATAAGGAGTTTCATTTTTATGAAATAAAGTATATCTTATCCAATTGAAATCCCTCATTAGCATATACCATTTTCATCGTGATTAACTACTTATTAGAATCTGACTAAAATTTGTATTTTCAATATTCAACAGAAAATGTGAATTAGCAAGATTTCTATAATCCATAGCTACAACAAATGTTATAAAATCAATAGCCAGGGATATAGGATTGCATATACTGAAAAGACATTGGAGGTCAAAGGTCAAGGACACTGGTAATTGAAAATGCAAATTTTTGTTACCATAGCAACTGTTTTTGTGAATATCTCAAAATGCTCAAGGATGCCAAACTGGCACCCATCAGATTTGGAATCAGCACCATCAAATTACCCGGTATCAACAAAACAATAGCTGCCATACAATGAGTGGATCATAGACTTTTTTGGGTTTCAAAAAAAACAACATTGGCCTCAGTTTCAACTCGGTCAGTATAATTTGTTGAACTCTTCACAATCCACTATTGTTAATGATATTTTATAGTTCCTATATGTTGTAGTTACATGAATGTAAATGTATGTGCAATAATGTAATGTATTGTGTATTTGTGTGTTAGTATTTCATATTCATCAAATGTAATGCATTAATTTTAATACCATTTATATGTGTGCTTTTACTGTTTGTTGTATAATTGTATTGTATAAACTTTATACTTTTTTTTAAAGATTTGTTATTGTAATTTGTACGAAAAACCTTAGATTAATTTTAATATTAATTAAAACATGCAGCTTTGAACCTTATTTTGATGCCTCAATATATTAAACTGGGCTTCCTTGAGATTTGTCAATAAACAAATGAATTTGTGAACTTTTCGCTGTGAAAATTGACTTATTTAGGTTTGATACATCAGGAATAAATACTGATTATCATTTGCAAGATTTAGGAAATTTGGATTTTTCATCACATTTAATGTTCGAGTGAGATGCTTCAATTTGTTTCTGTAGCCTAACTGGCTGCTGATGCATGGTTAAAAAGTACATATCATCATTATATGCTAAATAATAATTAATAACAATAACAAAATGCAAGTGCGGGGTATTTGATGAGGTCCGAAGTTAAATGTGGAGTTTGTGATGCATATCTTAAAGCTCCACTGTCTGTCAAAATTACATTTTTCCACAACTTTATCAAATGATTGAAAATCACCTTATTTGATTGATCAAGGTACACTAAATATGTGTAAGCTAATGAATCTATCGGGCATTAATTACAAAAAATCAATGATTATTGGAAGAAATCAAGGCAAAAACATTGCAAATACAATGGAAATGGCATCATCACCCATTGTTGAGTATCGTGGCGTCATCACTTGGTTTGTGTACATATTGGATTTTTTATGGCATGAAAAATTAAATAGTAAGGAAGTTTATTTTATAGAGAGATAGTGAACCCAGCAAGGCTCTGGATGGTAGGTAATCAGTATTAAGAAGACATTGAAGTGAATGCATTAGATTTTGGCCACTGTCATATTGAGTGACCATCCAGCTTTAAGATACATTGCCAGGGCAGATTTATAAAATAAATTATTGATTAAATTATTGCACTGATGCAAGTTAAAGATATACAATGGAGGAAAAATGTTCTGCACACCCATTAAATGAGCAAGAATCGAGTAAAAACAATTACTCATAAGTTCTTATATACCTAGGTATGGACTTTCTTTCAAGACTAATTTAATTATGAAGACAAAGTGTATCTGGTGTGTATTATCAATGGCCATTGGCTAATCATCCAATATACAAAATATATTTACAATGTAACCCCACAAATAAGACCTCACTTGGAAATAATAGAAGTGGCGTTAATATCGAGGTATTCTTGATTCTGTTTTAATGCAAAAGAAAAAGAAGGAAAAAAAAACACGTAATGACTATGCTATTGATCTTGCTCTCTGTTATTAAAATGCTAAATATAGCTGCATTACATATTCCATATCACTTTACACATTGACAATGATATCCCTCTTTGTGTGAAGAGAGCTTGGGCCGTTGTCAAGATATTAACACGAGCAGTGGTGTATGAAATCTGAGTTTATTAACTTTGTAGAATCTGGGATTAATTTTGATCTATAATAGATTATCTAGCTTCACACATACCAATAGGACATTAATGCCATTAGTATCATTAATGCAATTATGTTACAATGTTTCCTAAGGTAAGTTTTGTATTATATATATAAAAATAATTATTTTAAGTTATTGGACTAGTGGGATAAAATAGAAATTATTCTTGATGTATGTTTATTGTTACCATGTTGATGGATATTAGAGAATTGTTTCTCATGTCATAAGAACTCTTGATCATTAATCACATGCATAGACTTCTCAGTCTAGCAATGCATGCATGTACTTTACTAATTTGTAATTAATTAATTTTTAAATGTAAGTTATTTTCACTCTCATACATTACAAAAGATTTATTTATTACATTGATACTTGACAATACAAGTGAAAAAAAACTTTGTCAGATGTGAGTAAAGATAATAGAAGTCCAATTTCTTTTTTAATCTCTGTAGTTGTAAGTAACTTCAAGTAATTATATTTTCATATAAAATCCATTCTCAGCAATATTACTTTCAAATTGTTTTGTTTTCTTCGTTTTTTTGTTTTTTTTCGAAGTAATTTTTGAGTACATCGTTTACAATTTACAGGTATAAAAATCAGTTGCAATGTTCCAGTCTTGTAACAATACATGCAAAATAATATTTGTTATTTTATCACATTATGTACAGGCTTACATGTACACGATATACGGATATCTTGTATTATTAATTTGTAAAATAAAACAAAATGCTCAAAATAATTAAAACTATGTATTTTTCAGATAGAGTTGCGTCTAACAAATGAAAAGTATATTCCACAGGTAGGCAACAAATAACAGTACCACTTAGCCAAATCAAGATTCCTATATTCCAAAATAAATGTCCACTTGTTTCCTTGTCTTTTTTTACATAAATGTCATGGAGAAGCACAAAATAGATAAAAATCCCCACTTTCTAACCCATGCAAACCCTCATATGTACAAATTAACTTGGAGTTTCCCATCATTACATGAGATAAGTTTTGGCCATTTTGTCATCATTATAGCCATTTATGATGGCCAAAAAGAAGCAGTAGAAATTACAATGAAAAATATAGAAAACTTCAAATTTTTCCCAGAGGTGTTTTTATCAGCCATAAAAAGTTGAGATTTGAATTGTTGTGAACATTTCTGTCAATTCTGTGCTGCTCAATGCCATTTGTGGCAAAATATGACAGAAAAACGAGTGAACAGTGATTGTGGATCCTACTGTAACAAGAGAAAACAGTCATATAGTCAACTATATTCTAAAGTAACTGTGATAAACAATTGTACACTTGCCCTACAATAGATACCAGTTATATGAGGATCATGAGACCTCAGAATTGACAAGAATTGACAAGAACTGAAAAACCTGACAATATTTATCAGTATGGGATATTTTGATTCAAACTTCCAGTAGACAGCTTTGTCTACCGCTAAGGAGTTTAATAATGGTGGCCTAGCTCAGTTTAACTTGGTCTAGCATGTCATAATACTGTACTCTTGCTGCTGCATTGACCTTGCCACTAAGGCCGGTACATGTTAGGTGGTCTTCATCACAAGTCTAATGTGTGGCTATTATAAACACGTTTCAAAATATAATACTTTTAATACCATCCTCACTCATTTCTAACATCTATATCATCTATATCATCAACAGTTATTTTTAGTGATACATTTTTCTCATTTCAAATTCCCCTCAGGCTTTACCCATCGATCACTCACAAATATCAATGTTATTGACAGCGATCGGTGAACTACTCGATCACTTCCGTCCGATCATTGCACAAATCAATCCGAAACAACTGCTCTATTATTTTGAAATGACCAAAGATTATAGTCTCGCTATTGATCGTCCCTGTTCTGGTGAAGTTTGGTTTCTTGAGTGCAAAGAAATAAAGCGGTTGCACTTTTGGTCGGCTGTGCTGTTGCCAAGTTCCTTTTTGAGCATGTTGCCTGGATTATGAAAGAATCTTTTTCTGAGATTTTGTCTTTTCATTCCTTTACCATAATGATAAATAGTTATGATTGAACACACATTGAGCAAAACTTGGATGAATACCACATAATTTGATATTTCATAATTTGCAGCCCAGGATTACGTTCGTTTTTGATGGCTTTTTCATGCAAAAAAAATGTGGATTTACGAAATTTGCTATTCGTGAAACTAGAATGGCCACACAATTTATAACCTAATGTCTGTACAAATTTTAATAACGAAACTGGAGCTTTCACACAACTCTCAATTAACTTCTCTTGAAATATAACTGAAGTAGCTAGCATTTCAATCACTGGGAAATACTAAATTAAGATGCATGAAGACACAGACCACTTCTCTGACAATGACATCTTGTTCATCAACATAAAAGAAGAGGACCTGCAAGTTTTGCATGGAAGGAATTTGTCCTCAATTCACCATGACAACGATGACGTCACATGGAACTGGAACAACTTAAATGTTAATAACCTATTGTCTATGTTATCATTCTTAATATTGCAAATGAGGGTATAGAGTAGCTAGAAAGTTACTTATTTCAGTTTATTACAAAACTTTTCTCCCACCTCCCATTTCCTAAATTACTAAAAGCTTTTGAAAGTTCTTAGCCCCTCGTGACAAGGGTGGTTACACTGTGGGTGAAGACCTCAAACCCTAGTGGCCAACACAGGGCTCCGCGCAATGCACACTCCAGTTATGCCTTTCTAGAGCTTTCTTATACCTAGCACCAACGTGAATGGCCTTGCTGGTTAACGCATTGTAAAACATAATTTAACCTATTGTAGAACATAACTCACTAACTAATTACTAAAACTCTTACAATACCCTAAGCGTGGATCACAGAGTTAATAAGTTAGCATGCTGACAGTATTATGAAATATTCTCCACTCAGCTGATGTGGGTGGGTGGAATAGGGTTTTATGTCCTGTCTTTCTGCACCTGATGGGCTAATTAGGACAGGCAGGGACCATGCAATGAGATGAAGGAAGAAACAGCCATCCAACATAGGCTCGACCGGGAATTGAACCCGGGACCCAGTGGTTGGAAGCCCAGCGCACTACCACTGAGCTAGGCCCCCAACCCAACTCAGCTGATGTGAGCCGATCATAATATTGTATATTGTACAGCAGCAGAGCATATTGGACAGCTTCTAAATGTGTGGTGCAACTGCAGTATATATTGGACAGCTGCAGTGTATGTTGTAAAATGTGAATGGTTAATGGTGTCATCTAACATCGAGTTCTGTGGGAAGAGGAAATGCTGAGGCCAACATGATTTTCCTCAACCCACAAAGCTCAATGTTGGACTCATCACCATCCACTTGTGTTATAATATTAATGAGTATTTTATTTCATTTTTTAATGGCATCATTGCATTATGACAGGAATTTTCTGGTCATACATTGCATGTGTCAATGGTGATTAGTCTTTACAACAATGCACCATTCCCAGTGCAACATGCATCACATAACAATCACTCATTCCAGATATTTTCAATTTTTAATAGTAACAAACCTTTTTAATGTTTTGAAACATTTAGGAAATCGTATCAGAACAAGAGGAAGTCCACCTTCCCCGGATATTAGTAAGAGACCAAAGGGGTGAAATAATCAACACAGATTCTTTATTTCAAAGAGAGATCGCTAAAGCACGATTAACAGTTTCAAAACGTGAGAATCCGAGAAACCCGGAAGAATGGAGACTTCCACATTCACCTCTTCCGGCAAGACCTGATTATAGTAGAACGTATCCTGTGAAGAACTTGAAACATCTCTACACCAACTGGCATATTGGTCACTGGGGTCACGAGTCTGTGTTGAGTAGCAGAGTAAAGCAGGATTATCTTCAGAAGGAAATACTAACTGCAAGGTAAGTAAAGCAGAAGGAAGACCATGCAAATCACAATAGGATTAGTATTGAAACCAAACTCATATTTCCTGCCAAATATTCTGATAATATAAGATCTGGTTTTAAAGAGGCCACCTATGGATGTTGAGGATTCTGCCACATTCATGATGTTGATGTCAGAATTTTGAATACTTTGTTGTGTTTCAACTTTGAATCTTTAAGAAGCCGTATCGATAAAAACCATGCAGAGGGTGAAACATGACAGTCACATATATTAATGCTACAACTAACCAGGAAGCTAATTAATGATATTGTGTTCACATAATTGGTGGGATAAACTTTAAAATTGCATAATAAGGTAACGAATGAGCTTTGTTTTGTTTTGTGTTGATGATATATGATGAGATTCTAGTGTGAACATTACAGAAGCAGCTACCTGCCAAATGAAGAAGATGGATCTGAAACATCAAGAAAAATATTCATCCGTCTAGCCGGCAGTTACAAACATCCGCTAAAAAAACCGAACCATCTACAAAAGTTACCAGATTATACTTATGGTGGGAAGAGACCGGATAACTTTTGCTATGGATGTGCTCAGAGCAAGACACCTCAGTATGTATGGCAAGCAGTCACTGGAGCTCTGCAGTCAGCACCCCACTGCAGTGCAGTAACTGTCAGTTACACCGGCAAATATTTAGATGCTTCAATTTATGATGTATTGTATTGGAAGTAGCTGAGAAATTTCATCTGGCATCTATCAAGAAATAATGATATAATAATAAAATGCAGAAAAAGTGTGGAAGTAAAACAGTAAATCAACAACTTGATGTCACAAACTAAATATCACACAATAAGATAACAAGTACAAAAAGTGCATGAACTAATACATCATCCATGACTAATTAAGTCATCAATCATCCAGTGGCTTTCTGCTAATAATATACTCCACATTCTCAATAACATATAATTTGAGACAAAACACAAAACACTTGACTGCTTTTGGTTTTACTTATCATTTGCTTATTTTGCAGTTTCCATCAGGACAAAACAGTTCGCACCGGTGGAGGATTTACATTCTACAAGAAAGGTCTTGTGAATGACCATCCAGTTAAAGCTGGCAAGAGACCATTGGACTTTATTCTGGATGCTCGTAGAACAAGTAACTACATATTTCCTTCATAAACAAGCAAAGCTCTTATTAACAAAGAGACCTGTACCTGACTTGTGTGATAGCATATTATAATAGTCAATAATAGAATCTAAACAAAGTTTTGTAGGATAAGGAAAAATTCTACTCTTAAGATGATATAATTGACCTGTAAATATATAACAACAATAAACATTCCACTCAGCCTCTGCTTCCGGCTATAAACATAATATGATAAATAGTCCAACGTTTCTGGGAAAGGCCTGATGTTCTGAGTGTATGTAGGTTATGCACCAACAGGAAGAACCATGTTGTTCTAAAGTAAAATTCCATAGTTACCAGTTCAATTATTACTAAACAATTAATTTATGCATTTTGAATGTGGTAACCAAGGACTTTTTGCCAAAATTAGCTGAACTATGGTCATACAGCGCACTTCCCCAAACATAAGCAGTTAGATATGTTTGTATGAGGCATTCTATAGATTGATATCTGGTACAAAAAGCTGTAGTTCAAGCAGTTACAGCATCCATTGCAGATCAGTATTTGTAACAATTAACAAGATGGTACTACCGACACTGTAAAATTTCTACCAGCCATGCAAACCTGACCAATGTCTATAGTATCACCGAGGAACTGTTTGGGACAAAAATCTGGTGGCCTTGATGTTGAGGCAAACCTATTAGTGAGGTGGTCTTATGTAGGGCTGTGGGGTATATCAACACTTCCAAAATCGAGAAATCTAAATTTGCAAGATTATGTATAGTTAGGAGTCATTGAGAAATTTAATAACTTTGCGCTCTATATAATACTTTCCAGTCTGACTTATAATTGTACCATAGTTGCACATGTGCTCAAATGCTCTTACCACATTTCTTGAAGGTCAAGCATCACGAGAAAGCATCACCCTTGTTCCCATTCTGCCTCCAATTACCATCAACAGACCGAGAAGTGCTGATGATGCCAGATCTCAATACGGTAAAGAATCGAGTAATGAGCCTTTGCTGCATCTGGATGTTAAACCTATGCAGGCATGGTCTAATGATGATGAAGATGGTGTGAATAAGTCAGATGAAACTTATGATGCTGAGGATGGTGCTTGTAACTCAGAAGAAAATCTGGATACAATGGAACAGGAATCAGACAATTCCAACAGTGGTTCAATTATTAACACAAGAGAAACTGTTGACAACGACGAGCCAGAAAGATCTAAGAATGGGATAACAGACGGAGGCAGCTTAGCACATAATGAATTTGGTAATTTTGTTACTGTACTTACATAACTTGGATGATTACAAAGATACATGCACACATTGTTTTAAATGCTTATGATACTAATTGTCATCCAGCCTAGTTCTGGAGGCTGGTCAATAGTACCGTAAATGTTTACAACAGTCTGATGATACACGGTGTCTAAGAATCTCACTTTACTACTTATTTTAATGTGAAGTGTTTGTACTGAATTTCTTTTGCTATTCACTGATCAGAGAGTCCAGAAGAACCTTCAGGTATTTTGCGTTCCAATGAAAACGATTTATTGATTGACAAAACACAACTACACTATGAAAAAAATGAAGAAGGGAGCACGTTAGACTACAAAAGCCGCCCTACTATTCCTGAGGTATTCGTAATGGTGTGAAAAATTATTCAATAATTCCACTATTTATAATACAGTCATTCATGATATAATACCGCAATATTATTGTTTCATCGATCGACAGGCTTTATCTGGACAGTTCATAATGAGCAAGACATTCTTATTCTGTTTGTTAATATGACTGAGCCAAGACACTTGGATTTGTGAATTATTTTATTTAATTATATTGTTGTATTGACCAAAATGGCATTTGTAATATTGCTTTTTATATTAGAATTTTGCACTTCCAAAGTATACCTGTTTGTATGATACTGTTTAAGTAGTAACTCTACTTGTTTTACTACAGGAATCCAGTGGACATGCCGCACCAGAGGAGACTAATGAGGCTGTCCATGGAGAAGAGAAGAAACCTTCAAGAAAATCTTCCGATTTCCAGGTTGCAGATGACACTGATGTTGGTGAGGCAGTTGATGCAACAGAAAACAATGAAGCAGACCCTCTAGAGTCACAAGTAGATACAGAAGCAAATAATGGCCATGAAACACCAGATGGCACTGCGATTCACCAGGACTTGTCAACAGAGGTCACTGATGATGATGTGTTTGATACTGAACAAAAAGATAATGGTAAAGTATCTTTTAAATTAGTCTTCCTAATTTCAATATCCTTGACACTATAATAATGCAACATTTATAGCTCTGTTATACCTTTTTAAAATCATAATTTGTCGAAATATTATTTCACAGATGAGCTGCATGAAGATGTAGCCTTGAATGATAATCCAATGACAACTGATAGTCGCACACATCAAATGAAAGGCACTGTAATCAAAGAACAGAGGAAACCTGCGGCAAAGACAAATGAAAAGGAGCTTAGGATTAAACCTGGAGTTGTGCAGGATCTTCAGGAAATGCCCACAGAGAATGTCAGTACACATCCTGAAATACATGCAATTATAGTTCGTTACTTGAATGGTTTTTGTGAAACTAAGTGTTCTCATTATAAGCATTGTTGTAAGACCACGACCATACACAAATAGCAAGTATGGTATGCACTTCTTTATTGGTGGCAAATTTCTATGATTGGTAATTGAATTTTTTTTATTCCTTACTATTCTGGTTAATGACTCGGTTACATTATATAGCTTTAAATGATATTAAACAGGAACAAAATGTTTAATTCAATTGCAGTGTAAATGCATTGTATGCACCTTAAGTACGGTAGGGTACAATGTATGAACCAACAGATACTGTCGGTTTGAAACGGTTCTTACTTTCCAATCGGACTCTCCACCATAAGTTATTGTTGTACCGTGAACAATTGTAATGCTGGTCTGAGACTATTTATTACTTTCCTACATACATATACACTGTAATATTTCCTTGCATTTTATATTTAGGAACAACCAGATTCTCCACCACAAGAAGAAGTAGATATTGTACCATCTATGCAAAGACAGAGAACTACTTACAGTTCTGTTTCAAAGAGCATTAACTCTGCTGATGTCACGAAAGCACACCAAGACAATGATGATGCCGTTGGTCGATTCTCTGCTCATGACAGAAGACCTTTCATGATCATTAGAGGAACAACATTTGTTGAAGACAATCAGTTATCAAGACAGATAACAAAGGATAGTTTGTTGTCAAGTTTTGTCCGAGAGCCAAGCTTGCCAGTTATCCCTTCGATATCAAGAGAAAGCACAGCGAAAAAAATCCGAGAGAAGCGCATGAGAGAAATGAAACTGAGACACAGACAACCACGAAATCAGAAAGAACCTAAAGTAGCTTTTAAAAATGAGCTGGTAGAAAACCAAGAAGAGAAAGGCTTGAGTGAAATTCCACAGTTAGACCCACCAACAGAACATCTATCAGGTAAGTCAAAACATGTCATGTACGAACACCTGGCTAAGAAAACGAGCAATTGCAGTCAAACTTGTGTTATATGGTCAATCAAGGGATTTGATAATTCAGCCATATTTAAGATAGGTGGCTGTTTAATAGCAGGGTAAAATATTAAAATTTAATGTAAATTCAATTTTAGGTGTTTCAAGCGTTTATATCACTTCTACCATTCAAATCTATGCAGGTTGCAGTTAGGGCAGGTTTAACTGTAATTAGTTTTAATTAAGGAGTACTATCATGTGTCAATATACTAACAGTAGCGAAAATAACATCACATGACACTAACAAAACCATCAAAAACATCTGTGTGTCGCAATGCAATGTATGTGAAACTTTGCACCACGATTCTGGGCCAAGCTGAATCAACTATCAACCGGTTCAAATACACACATAGCTATCATAACAATAAATTGACCACAACACAAACACTACATACATTGTATTATATCAACTAACTATTTCAAATGCTTTACTGTCTTTCTGCTTTTCCCAGCTTACACTCACAAGTTGTACATTCACCCACTTCACAAAAACAAAGAATCTGAACTTAATTTTGTCATCAGGACACAAGATGATTCTGCTCTACCTAGTACAGATTTAAGGTTCAACAAGTCCCTGGAAGTCAATGTACAAAGCGATGAAGATGCAGAGAACATGCTGCTACTCCCTGCTGTGCCAACAGTATCTAGCGGACTCAGACTTCTTGGAGATTTGGATGCATTGCCGAAGCATAAAACCAGAAGATTGCCATTTTCGCAGAAGAGAACGAAGCACCATTCTAATGAAACTGAAGACTTACCTGATGCAAAAAGTGTGGATTCAGACATCAAACTTGTGATTGGGCCATCATCATCAAAGAAAGATGGCACAACAACTGAAGCATCACAAAATAAACGCACAAAATCTGGTCCAAACAAAGTCAAAAAGACATCAAACAAAGATGACCGTAATCCAGAAGAAACAACGGACAGTGCAATGAAAGGAATGGATAAAAAATTGTCAACTTTACCAGCAAACACACAAAGGCTATCCTCTTCGGAAGTATCCGACGAAAATACTGCGAGTATGTCTCCAAGTGGAAAAAGAAATGGCATTAAAGAAGACAAAGTCACTGTAGTTACCGCTGTGAGAAAAATATCAGTGCTGAAGATGGACAAGTCCAGGGATAAAAATAGCACAAATTCAGAACAAAAAGACACGCAATCTTCGGATCGCAAAACTACAGATGTTGAGGAAAAACATCAAAAAGAATCCTCGAATATACACAACTCCTTAATTGAAAGACAAAGAGCCTTAGACAGAAGATTGAGAACGCATATCCAAGTGGTCAACCCAGAAAACATGGGAATACCAAGTGTTTTGAGAGTTGGCGGAAATCGCTATAACAACGACCTTAGCCAGATTTTGACTTTCACCAATGACCTGTATGACAACTTTGACGTTCAATATCGTGCTAGTCCTGATGAAAAGGCGGTTAACCGAAACATCCAATCTGAAGAAATTACATCCAAAGGAGATCCGGAAGAAAATGTTACTAACACTGGTATGCATGCTGTACTAACATTCTGCTTTCGTTTTTCAATGTGAGCTTCCGCATACCAGTTCTGTTATTATTTCCAAATTATGCTTACTTAGCATTGCTGACTCTTTCTTTCGATAACTTGTATACTGCACCAGAAAATATTGAATGAAGGCTAATTTTTGATATACCAGTTTTCTAAAAGTTAAAAACGTATACAGTGACCTATCACAGTTGTATAAACCTTATACTTTGTCCACAAACAGTAAGCTTACTACCATTGAAGTAGCTGAAAATAAATCACCATACAATTATTGATAATAATCTAAATAGTCCATGGTAAATCACTAGATCATTCATTTCAGAAAAACCAGAAAGTGAGGAAAAACCAAAACTGGCAATTGTCGACAAAGAAGACAGCCATTCAAATGCTGTTTCAAGTGAGGCTTCAATATTTGATTTATATATATATATATTGTAATAATTAATACATTTGTTTACAATAGCCATTTTTGCAACTTGACTTGTTTTTTGTGTGCTTGAAATCGATCAAGTTTTGAAGACTTAATACAACGTTAAAAAATGTTTATTACAGTCTCAACCTTAACGTATAAAAATAAAGTTTTCAACAAAAAAGAATTACGTGAGACAAGTAAACTCATTGTATAAAAACAGTATTTACCAATATTTGAAACAGTACACGATTATTCAAACAGTTTTATGGCATACAGAGTTATCACAGTAATATCACATTAGCTTATCAGCTGTTCACAGTAAATTATAATAATTCTTTACCTTTAAGATGTAAGTCTTGGATGCACACTTCACTATCTCTTTAAATGTCAAAATTAATGCAAGTTACAGTGTATGTAATACTATTTATTGGCTCTTTCGGACAGACGAACCCTTCATAATACAGACCGGCCAATCGGGGCTTACAAGAAAGAAGGGTGTAGGTGAAACGGAAAACAATATACCTGAGATGAAAGCAAAGAAAAAGAAGATTAATCTGAAGTCATTAGCAAAGATTGTGAAGTCTCTGAGGGTAAAAAAAGATTTATTGTATATCAAATGCTAGTCTCAATAAAATCATGATGATATGGGAATTTTGAAACTGACTCAGAAGTCTGTGAAACTATTTCATTACCATTACTTTAATAAAGTTTTAAAAGCTTATCATAAGTTAGATCTAACTTGAATTTTTATTTTGTCATGTAAATGAGCTAAACAGTTTAATCTCAGAATTGCTTTCTTCGTTGAATAAAGTGTTCATGTAACGTCAATGTATTGGTCTGGAATCACTATTTCTTGATATTGATATCTTTTTCTGTGTTCTGAACCAGGTTGACAAGGATCCCATACTGAAGACCGTACCACAATCGACAGAGAAATCGCCAACACCATCACCAAGCCCTGCTTTATCACCAGTCCAAAATGACGATGACTTTGAAATTGTAAATACATTTCTAGAGCCTCTCAAACCAAAAAAGTGTTACTTCCAGACCAAAGTGACTAAAACATAGGGCAACACAAATAAATAAGCAAAAAAAGCAGAAAAGGTTAATTTGCTGCGAATTCAACTAAAAAGTGTTCTTAACCATCTTTGAATTTGTTTATGTTAGGAGCACCCTCTGGAGGAAGTGGAAACGCCCACTAAGGTTGAATCGCCAGTTGATGACACGGATCAGGACTATCCAATCGGAAGAAGAAGGTTAATATTCAAGTTTACATGTTTCATTCTAAAAAAATTGCATGCAGTAAGTCTCAACACAGCATTATTTTATACATCAGGCGAAGGCAGAGTGGTCCGCTATTCAGAACTACTGGAAGGAGAAAAGCGTCAGGAAAAGTCACTACAGAAATGGAAGACCCCTTGGACTTCTTGGGAAGATACTGTATCATACAGTAAGTACATGCCATTGTTGGTTTGTATTTTATTACCCCATATTGTATGGTGTTGTTTGGTAACAAGGCTGTACTGTAGCTTGAGCTAGTCTATCATATAAGTAGCTGCGAAATGCAGATGTAATGATAAGATTACACGGCTATGGATCCACACCATTTCAATCCTATGGTTTGTTTTACTTCCTAATTATAGATACCAATTTTGTCATATGAATGCAAGCTACAACATCATTATACAGTATTTTAGCCTAACAAGGGACGTGCGATTTATAGCAAATTTTATTGTATGTCTTGCTCCTTATTTATTCAATTGAGCAAAAGACTCATCTATGACATGATTATTTTTGTTCACTGTGTATCTGGTGCTGCTTTTTTATTTAAATTGACTTATAAGCTTATAAAGTAGAATGCCATTGTTAATTCTTATGAAGCCAATGCTGCAAAACTCGCTTCAATAATTGAATCTTATTTAATGATATGGTTTACTCTTGAAATACCGTAATGATCGGGTCTTTTTTTACAACAGTGCTAACAGACTGCCTATGTACGAATTTGTGTTCAATCGAGTTATTTCTGAGCAACCGTACCGATACATGGATGTCCATAAAAGTTCCATCGATGACTCACACGACCCCAACCAGCCAATGGAAGGTCTTGTTGCGGAACTCGCCCAACATGAACGGCGAATGATTCAAGATTTTACAATGATATCCAGATCAGCTGACTTGGGCTTGGAACATGTATGATTTTCACCCTTTTTTGTTTGAAATTGACATTTTTCGATAATTTTTCTTTTTAAGACTTAACAAATAAAGAACTTATTGCACATTCCAGGTAGGTTCCAGCAAAGCTGACCAGATTCTTGACAAGATTAATTTCCTCTTGCAATACTTGATGAAGAAATGTGCAGAACTGCAGGATGAGTTGTCAGACTTACAAGGCAAGTTAAAGCTGAATTCTCCACCATAGGGTGATAAATCTGTGTTTTCTTCTAAATTGATGAAGTTCTTTAGCAACTAGATATAGTACAGAAACTAATAATTATCCCTGAATGTGCCAATGCAATGTTTATCAGTTTTTCCGACTATGTCTGGCTATCGCATTCCTAGTACACAAGTGAATGATATTACTGGTTGATACATCACTAAATATAATTCCATTTTGTTATTTCAGCTCAACGCATTAGAGCGCTAGGTGACCTTATCAGAAGAAATGTTCCCGATGTGGCAAAAGTTCCTGGAAACGTCAGTTACAAATGAGTTTTATTTTACTTTGCAACATAATGTTATCTCTATTGTAAGATTAACTGAAAATCTTCTTGCTGAGATCTTAGACATTTTGACCATGACTAGAATGATTGACCAATGTCTTGTAGGACTAAGGCTGACTATTTTTCGATAATAGATCGAGCAGACAAAATTGAGTTAAATAAATGAATGTCAACTTTATGTCACGCTGACAAGGTCAAACATCTAAAGTTAGTGAAAAGTATCTAAAAGTTGGTCAAAATGTCTAAAACATTAACTGCTTTGACTTAATTTCCACACAAAAAAGGACATTTTCAGAAAGCAAGTGCGTGTGACTTTGTTTTCATTGGCAGAATGGTGACATCAAGTCAGACAAAATTCCCAGTGACCTTGATTTAGTCAACAACCTCGATGATGCACTCCTACAAGCTGTGAGTTGAAATGTGTTTTTTTTATGAGAACACTTTTTTCTTCAATGGATCCTTAAAAGCATACAAATGACTTTTTCCACTACAGTTATGCATAGACGAGCTGATTTGTCGCCTAGACCTGCAAATCGACCGAGTACAGGAAAACTTACATTACACAGAGGAAAGAATCGGCCAACTAGAAGGTAACTTTTTTCAAATTGAGTCATGCTGAAGTAGCCTTAATTTCAATGTATTCTTTTTCGTGGCATTATTTAACAAGTACATGTAATTTACCCTAATTTTGGCGCTTATGATGTGTCTGTATCCGGGTTTTTAATTTGTGAAATTCATCAAAATAACAGCTTACATGCTTTGCCCAAGCTTTGCCCAAGGATTTTCTTTGTATAATGTGTTTGTATTTGGAGCGCCGATTAATGATATGTTTGAATAAGAGCGCGCAAGGATTATTGTTTCAGTCTAGAAGCAACCAAAACCTTAGAATTTAGACAAAATCAATGGCTAATTTGAAATAATTACCCAATAATCATGATAATTCTAAATGATAACCAATTGATGGCCATGCTGTAGATTATCCATACTACTTCTTGTTGTTCAATTTTTTCAGACCAGCATGAAAAACTGAAACTGTATGCGAAGGAAGATCACCAATTACAAGAAACAATATGTATCAAACCAGACAAATTTCTAAGGGAGCAAAGCAACTTATACCAGAAATTGCACCCTCAGAAAGTAAGTATGTTGATAAAATATGCTTCAAACTGTAAAAAATATGTGGTTTTTATGGCCGCACACATTGTTCAATAGAAACTGATCTGATCTGGTAATTAGTTAGTGTTATTGTTTAACGCCTCATCAGCACCTGAGTGGGCTATGTAGAGGCTCTCTAGGGTAAGATTGATTATCTATAGTTGGTAGTAGAAACCAGAAGCATGTAAAAAATCTATAATTGTCTGCGTTGGATAGCTGGAGCAGCTTGCGCAATGCGCACTGTCCTGTTTTAGCCACTGGGGATAGAGGACTTCACCCCAAGTGTTTCCACCCTCGCCGCGTGGAGGCCCAGGACCTTCGAGGGCTGATCTTGGTAACCAAAGCATTACATATTCCATTATATTTAATTATATTCCATATGTGTACTGTCTAGCTAGAACACATTGCATTGGGTCTTTCTAGCAGGGTGCGACATAAAATCTGTCGCATCTAATAAATCAATTTAATTGCTTATCCACGGCACTTTTTACACTGGATTTCCAGGAAACATGATGTTGAGGGTCTTGTGACTTAATTTCACGACTTAGATAACCCAGTAAATGACAACTATAGGAGAATTCAAGGGAGAATAAGGAATTTTAGTGGATTTTACTGATTTTTACGACGGACAGTTTAATCACCACATATATGTGACTATAAAGGGTGATACATTATTTGTGTTTGTTAAGAATATACAACTCAGTTTGGTGTTGCTTGCCCAATGTCACATTAACGTGCAATAATAGAGCACTCGCAGGGTTTGCAAGAGATGTCCAATGCAGTGTTATCTGACTCACGACTTTCATCATGAGCAGTTTGTCTGACTACTGTCTAGCAGGCAACATGTTAAATAAATTCATCACCAACTAGCCCAGTTATCCCCGCAGCTACAACTGGAGTAGAAGTAGAGAAGGCACGATTATGTCACACCAGGTGCCCCTTCTCTGGTTCCCTGAGTGAAGAAACACTCAGGTTGGGTCTGGCGAATTGTCTGCGTTGGACAGCTGGAGCAGCTTGTGCAATGCGCACTGTCCTGTTTTAGCCACTGGGGATAGAGGGCTTCACCCCAAGTGTTTCCACCCTCGCCGCGTGGAGGCCCAGGACCTTAGAGGGCGAATACATGGTGTCACCAATGCGCAATACTAGATGATGTCATCAATAATTGGTCTGTGGTGATGTTGTGTATTGTAAACGGACCACAGACCTGTGACGTCACAGCAAGTGTCCCTCGTACATGGCCAACTGTGCCACATGCGTTTTCCATGCTTTGGATAAACGTTTTCTACGCGTTTTTTCAAATGCAATAAAAATGCACATTGTTGCATTTGGCCATGTACCGGTGGTGCCGCCTATGAAGCTAGTACATCAATGCATCTGAAAATCCTCTGTTGCTGGGTTAACCTTACTCTTGTTGTTTTCATACGCTATTTCTGTAGACGATTTATAGCTGACATTCGGCTCACAAAGAGTGTTTGGGTCTGGCATTGAATCCAGGACCATTAGATGCTGACGAATACATTATCAATAGTGGATTTTCACTGAAGGTTCTATTGGCTGAAAAAGTTCCCGCCCTTGGCTGTGATTGGCTGAAGCAAAGTGCATCCTAGCAGCAGTATTTTTAGTGCATTTTAATGTATATTTGACACTTCATCATTTAGTTGATGTTTGTTATTTTTCGGAGAAAGTTATATTTATGGAATCAGTTAGTTATTACCTACTGTGTCTGAAAAGCAAAATGAGTAATAAGAGGAGAGGAAAGACTTATGTCCAGCTGAATTCAGGGCTGTTTAGTGAAAAGACTGAAAAGACTATTGATGTATCATTCATTAATATTCCATTTTAGGATGTCCAGATGAACTTCACCCAAGTCGAAATGGCTCTTCAACAAATTAACGGAAACCTCTTGACAGACAAGGAGCTTCAATATGTGTATTACGTAAGTTGACATGATGACTTAATGACGTCTTTATCTAGTCTCAAGCTGGTTTGTTCTGACCAGAAAAAGACATCTAAGATATGATATAGTTAATGCAACAATGTGGTATATCTTGAAGATATCTCATATACGCTGTTAATTTGGTGTCAAGTAAGAAAGTCTGATGGACATCGTATTAAGTTTGCTCCATTGAGTAAAACGGATTACATATATATATACTACAAAAAGGATGTCGTGAAAATGCAGGACTCCTCATTGTCTAAGGCAATTCCTAAATATAAGAAACCAAGATTCACATTTAAAATCATCTGGAGTTAAGTTTCCAAGTCTATGAATTCTGCTGTAAGATGCTGCTAACAACTTATATACAACATTCAATGGTGGTTCTGCTACATCCACAAGATATGGGAAACTATTAATGTTGATCTTTTCAATATTCAGGTATTAGATGTTCCGGGTCACAGAAGATTGAACCTTCAACTGTTCAGTGTAATTGCAGCCTTATCAGAGAGAGTTAAGCAAGTGGAGTAAGTTCAAATTAATTAAATAAAATAGAAAAAAATTAAATTATATTATCACCTTAATAGTAACTTAATAGTAATATTACTTATTTACAATATAGCTTGAAAAATAAGTCTCGACTGCCTATATTGAGCCATTTGGGACCTTCAAAGATTATTCGTAATGAAGACTTTTCGTAAAAGTGTGCTCGTCATGATTTAAAAGGTCCAACTGCATAATTATGAAGAACTGATTAACTGAACTGATTAGCTGAACTGATTAATAGAATTAGTAATACGAAGAGAACTTTCCAATATATCCACTGAATATATCCGCTGTTTATCTGGTAATTTTTCTCCATTCACACAGGCCATTTGTGAAGAAATTGATTAATAAGTTGGACTATGAGGCTTTGGATATAAAAATGCAAAGATGCAGAGTAAGTTTATGATTAATATTATTTTATGAGTTCATCAAAACTGATGTATAAAAAAGCAGGGTAAGTTAGTGATGTAAACAACACCAAAAATAATGTCAACTGCAATTTCAAGCTTTCTTGTTGAACTTTTATTCAAACCAGATATGAGAGAAATCAAAAGTATTTACACTATTACACACTTTGAAGCCCTCAATATCCCTCAGTTAATTCTGATTTAAAGAAGTCACTACAAATAATTAAAACTCAATGTGAAAACATCATGTGAATATCTATGACAATGGGCACATTTCTGCTTGCCTATGACTTCCAGCACTTTCAAAATGTAGCACTTTGAGAACATGAAACAATGCGAAATTTGAATGCCACTTATTTGTACTTTTTGACACAGGAAATGTTTTATTTGTTGACACGAGAGGATGACACTGTGCCACCAGGGTGCGTGACTGCAGACAACCTCGTTGTGGAGTTACTGGCTGGGGGAGTCACTTCAAGCAATGCACACTTTGTAAGTAATTAGGAAAATATATATCCTCTGAAAAATGCTAGCAACTGGGGGAACTCGTGTTTCCTCGTACCGAATAAAAGTCATTCTACACCAACATCTTATTTATTTCAGGTGATGGAAAAGTTTAGCAGAACGAAAAATGGAGTTGTGGATTTCCTCGATTTTTGCACTTACATTCCGCTATTCATAGAAATTCATGACCGCATTGTGGATGATCCGCTCTTCTCACATTTGGATGCTCGTGAAATTCTGTTATGAAAATACAGCACTGAACTGAAGCACTGACTGCAATAAACACACTATCACTTAGAACAAGTCACACATACTTTGCACATGGACACTTGGGTATTTTGTAAATGCACAGCAACAACGAAAGTCAGCTTGACAAACCATAGAAACATATACATGCTTCTGTAATAAACATATATATCCTAAACAGGCTCATATATTTGATCATGTTGTTAATTGTTATGTTATTATCATTGGAAATACCTATATATCTCTTTCAACTTTCAAAATACATGTAGCTGAATTATAATTCACATTATTCTCACCATTACTTTGTTCACTATTCATTGCATTCAACCTAAAGAATATTCTATTACAACTCCATTAAAAAAATTACATTTTAAACTTGAACTGAAAAAAAGAAGCAAAGGAAAAAAAAGAAGACAATAATAGGTGAAATAACCTAGAGGGCAGATGCCAAATTAAAACAGCATTTGCCCTCAGGCAATGACGTGAGTTGAGGCAACTTTAATATGGCGGTCTAGTGCTGTTAGTGCCTATGTCATGGATGTTCCGTTAAATATATCAAAGGTTTTTGAAATAGTTCAGGAAACGCAAGGACTGGTGCCAAAAATATTTGCTCATTCATTAATAAGAGGACAGTGGCGTAGATTTTCCTCTCCCCCTGTTTTAATAATATATAGCTGGGTGGTCCATTGGTTAGAATATTGACAGCTCTTATGAAGGTCTTGGGTTCAAACTTTGCCAGAAGACTCTCTGTGAACTTACACTCAATCAATATCGGCCAATATCAGATCAGCCAAGTTTATGTGATCATTGCCAAAAATACATAATATATATTTTTCTTTTTAGTCGTTATTAAGTTAAAGGTGCCAGTTGCTATGAGCAGATGTCCTTCGGTGGACTTAAATGGCATTAAAGTATTCAACGAAACTTCGGAAAATTCAGCTAATTACAAGAATGGCATTTTTCAGAAATTTCAATAAATGAGATGTTGGTGTGATGAACAAACAATAAGAAAGTTTTTTACATTTATTACCATTTCATCAATACATCTGGCTTTGGCAGCTGGTCATCCAGGCTCAATAAGCTTTAAGACCTAAGACCTAGTGGCAATGACACATTGAAGATGAGGGCTAAAAAAAAAAAACTAATCTAAGTAACTTCAATGCAGCTTTGAAATAATATTTCTTTGTTAGAAGCATTTGGGATTAATGACTGGTACCTGTCAGGTACTCTTTTGATTCAAGCAAATGTTGACCACAGCAGTTCAGTTTTTGCCTTCCATCCCCTGCTGTTATCTGCATAGCTCCACCACTGACCAACTGACCAGAGGCCATGCTATGACATAATGACTGGCCACATATATAAATGGAGAACCGTTGCATCATTCCTATTGTGTGCCCTCCATCCACTGAATAACAATGAGGACTTTCATTTCGCTCGCTTTTGTTTTGGCTTTGGTCTGTTCTGCCCTTGCTCTTCAGAGAAGGTAAGTTATGTTCATGTTGTAACTGTTAAATAGACGAAATATTTTAATTATGTAATATTATAGACGTGTGAATAACTATAATTTACCTTTTCCAAGAATTCAGAAATTGAAAACTGCTGTAATTAAAGGGGATCTTCCCTTAATACTGCCCCTTTTGAAATGCCAAATTGTCATACTTGGGCTACTGCATTTGGCCGTGAAAAATTAAATAAGAATCCTAAATAGTTTTTGAGATTTAATTTTGAGTATTTTCAAGGTAATAATGGCCAATTATTTATTTACATGTTTTCTGATGTTATCAGAATTGTGGTCAACATCTGGGCTGAAACACCCAAGCTTAAGTCATAAAAACCCCTCTATATGTGAAAGTGTGTTGAGGGAGGGACATTTTCCTCTTATCTATTGCCCATTACTGTAACCACTTTATGACTCTTGAATTAATTCTGAAGCAATGAAATTTCAGCTTAAAGTTCGAGCCGAAAAGGCAACAATTTCTACATTTTTAAATAACTAATCAAAAAGTGCAGCTAGGTGAAATTCCACCCAACTTGTCTATGAATGGTAAAGATGGGATGGGAGTGTTTTCACATAATTCAGTGCTGACCCCCAAAACTCAGCTGGAAGATTCCCTTTAATTAAAGTTTAAATTTAGCTTTTCATTGAAAAATTTGAATTTGATGTAATCTACAATGCTCCTCATAATTGGAATACATTGCCAATAAATTTGAAAATAAATTGTATAGATATATCTACTTGATAAATAAAAGAGCTATGTGTGGGAAGAGCTATGTGTGGGAAGAGCTATGTGTGGGAAGAGCTATGTGTAGGAAGAGCTATGTGTAGGAAGAGCTATGTGTGGGAAGAGCTATGTGTGGGAAGAGCTATGTGTAGGAAGAGCTATGTGTGGGAAGAGCTATGTGTGGGAAGAGCTATGTGTGGGAAGAGCTATGTGTGGGAAGAGCTATGTGTGGGAAGAGCTATGTGTAGGAAGAGCTATGTGTAGGAAGAGCTATGTGTGGGAAGAGCTATGTGTAGGAAGAGCTATGTGTGGGAAGAGCTATGTGTAGGAAGAGCTATGTGTGGGAAGAGCTATGTGTAGGAAGAGCTATGTGTGCGAGGTATGTGTAGGAAGAGCCATGTGTGGGAAGAGCTATGTGTGGGAAGAGCTATGTGTGGGAAGAGCTATGTGTGGGAAGAGCTATGTGTGGGAAGAGCTATGTGTGGGAAGAGCTATGAGTAGGAAGAGTTATGTGTTGGAGGAGCTATGTGTAGGAAGAGCTATGTGTGGGAAGAGCTATGTGTGGGAAGAGCTATGTGTAGGAAGAGCTATGTGTGGGAAGAGCTATGTGTGGGAAGAGCTATGTGTGGGAAGAGCTATGTGTAGGAAGAGCTATGTGTGGGAAGAGCTATGTGTGGGAAGAGCTATGTGTAGGAAGAGCTATGTGTGGGAAGAGCTATGTGTAGGAAGAGCTATGTGTAGGAAGAGCTATGTGTGGGAAGAGCTATGTGTAGGAAGAGCTATGTGTGGGAAGAGCTATGTGTAGGAAGAGCTATGTGTGGGAAGAGCTATGTGTAGGAAGAGCTATGTGTGGGAAGAGCTATGTGTAGGAAGAGTTATGTGTGGGTAGAGCTATGTGTGGGAAGAGCTATGTGTGGGAAGAGCTATGTGTAGGAAGAGCTATGTGTGGGAAGAGCTATGTGTGGGAAGAGCTATGTGTGGGAAGAGCTATGTGTAGGAAGAGCTATGTGTGGGAAGAGCTATGTGTGGGAAGAGCTATGTGTAGGAAGAGCTATGTGTGGGAAGAGCTATGTGTAGGAAGAGCTATGTGTAGGAAGAGCTATGTGTGGGAAGAGCTATGTGTAGGAAGAGCTATGTGTGGGAAGAGCTATGTGTAGGAAGAGCTATGTGTGGGAAGAGCTATGTGTAGGAAGAGCTATGTGTGGGAAGAGCTATGTGTAGGAAGAGTTATGTGTGGGTAGAGCTATGTGTGGGAAGAGCTATGTGTAGGAAGAGCTATGTGTGGGAAGAGCTATGTGTAGGAAGAGCTATGTGTGGGAAGAGCTATGTGTAGGAAGAGCTATGTGTGGGAAGAGCTATGTGTGGGAAGAGCTATGTTTGGGAAGAGCTATGTTTGGGAAGAGCTATGTGTAGGAAGAGCTATGTGTGGGAAGAGCTATGAGTAGGAAGAGTTATGTGTTGGAGGAGCTATGTGTAGGAAGAGCTATGTGTGGGTAGAGCTATGTGTGGGAAGAGCTATGTGTGGGAAGAGCTATGTGTGGGAAGAGCTATGTGTAGGAAGAGCTATGTGTGGGAAGAGCTATGTGTGGGAAGAGCTATGTGTAGGAAGAGCTATGTGTGGGAAGAGCTATGTGTGGGAAGAGCTATGTTTGGGAAGAGCTATGTTTGGGAAGAGCTATGAGTAGGAAGAGTTATGTGTTGGAGGAGCTATGTGTAGGAAGAGCTATTTGTGGGTAGAGCTATGTGTGGGAAGAGCTATGTGTGGGAAGAGCTATGTGTGGGAAGAGCTATGTGTAGGAAGAGCTATGTGTGGGAAGAGCTATGTGTGGGAAGAGCTATGTGTGGGAAGAGCTATGTGTGGGAAGAGCTATGTGTGGGAAGAGCTATGTGTAGGAAGAGCTATGTGTGGGAAGAGCTATGTGTGGGAAGAGCTATGTGTGGGAAGAGCTATGTGTGGGAAGAGCTATGTGTGGGAAGAGCTATGTGTAGGAAGAGCTATGTGTGGGAAGAGCTATGTGTGGGAAGAGCTATGTGAGGGAAGAGCTATGTGTGGGAAGAGCTATGTGTGGGAAGAGCTATGTGTAGGGAGAACTAGAAGGTCCATAGACATGTGTGCATTGCCCATTTTGGCCACTGGGATTTGAGATCTTCACCCAGTGTAACCACCCTTGCCATCCATCCCAGGCCAATGATCTCATAATAACAGGACCTTAATTATTATATACGAAAACTGTAATTGGCCTTGTAGAACTTTTATTTTCTGCTGCCTGGTGGTTATGCTAGGCACTTTTTCTTATATTAGGTCCTGGGTCAAATACCAACATAATATATTATATGAGCTCAATTTCAGCTGGGGTGTCCTATGTTAATGCTATTGTGAGTGAATGACCTCTAGTACCAGTGGGGTTAATATAGGCTATGTAATGTGGATTCAATCATTTATAGTCATCATTATGTCTGGCCCTGGTAGCAAGGCATAACATGTCAAAATATTACTTAGTTAAAATTATCTTCATACTGGAAATAACTTGTTTATGACATTTCTAGAACATAATATGCAATTACAAACTTTCTGACTACAAATTTTTTACTTTATTTTTTCTTTACATTAGTGATGAAGTCCTACCAGCACAAGTAAATTAAAAATTTGCCCAAAACTGTGTACAATGAAAATGAAGTGTCGATAATATATTCTGAATTTCAGGCCGGGAGCAGTGGTAGCCTCTTACAGCAATGACCTTCGTCAACATGATGTCAATGCCATAGCAGCAGTCACAGGCCATGGCATTGGAACAGCCAACAAGTAAGTCCTCCATGAAAGATTACAGTGTGTTATATCCTGGAGGGCCGATAGCTTTTTAACATGCCATGTACTTTTCAACTACCTGTTCAGTCTGTTCATCGTCCATCCATTATTCCAGGCCCAAAGCCAGCCGCTGGCGTTGGTTGGGTCTTTTTCATGAAATTGTGGACCTCCGATGCAATTTATTTTAAATAGCAATCCCTATAATGTGGACCAATGTGCGAACATGGATCAAAACTGCTTAAATTTCAAATGGCCAGAATTATTTCCATTTGATATTTTTCATTTTGTGTCTGTATTAATTTGTATTTTTATATATAAGGCAAGATCAGTGATTCTGAAAGGTGGCCAGTCTTATTATAATATCTATATTACCCGTTACCCTTTGACTTTATTTGACTCGTATCTCTTTACAGGGAAGGCGTACCAGGCACTCCCCATTCTCCAGGCAATGCATACAAGGCTTATTTCGGTCGCCCCGCCAGAATGGTCGGACACCAAGTCGTCCGCAGAGTCTACCATGTTCC
Source organism: Alitta virens (assembly GCA_932294295.1). Taxonomy (NCBI): domain Eukaryota; kingdom Metazoa; phylum Annelida; class Polychaeta; order Phyllodocida; family Nereididae; genus Alitta; species Alitta virens. The sequence continues at coordinate 10,079,538 of OW028583.1, read as the reverse complement.
TCTTTACTACAGAGCTCCTATGGCGCCTTACTACAATTACTATTATTAAATAAGATTTTACATTCATTGTTATCAAGGGTGACTTCCCACAGAATTCGATTAAACATCATATCAGGTTTTTATGCTTGGTTTCGTTGGTTATCGTTAACACATGACATATCAAATCCTCTATTAACATGAACATTATTTGACAATTGAATACCATTTTCTTCATTGTTTTATTACAAGTAAATCTTGCTTGAATAAATGACCTCCGAATAAGCTCATGTAGTTCTGTGGGTTTGAATAGTACACATGGAAAACAGAAGACAACAGTCTCTGAATGTTTGTGTCTAGCTCATATTCTTAAAATTCAGGCAAAAGCCCATTGCTTCAATAATTTTTCCAAACCTACGACAAAATCCAGAGAATAGGGGTGGGTGGACGGGCTTTATAACCCATATTTTTGCACCAGATAAGGCTGATCACGACAGGCAGGTGCCAAGGCAATGAGACAAATGATACCTTCCAATGTGGGCTGTCACAGAAGAGTATAAGAGCTTGGATTTGCACCCACATGACCCCATATATGGCTACACTTGAGCAGCACTTCGTTCAAGCATTCCAACATCTTCAACAATTATCCGGATTCTGTCACATATCTCCAGAAATATTGGAAATCATCTGCACGTCAAAATTTGACATTCATAGACGGTTATGTGATCATCTTTTCCCCAATATATTTAATAATTAAATAATAATAAATTTTGTCAAAAATGATTAGTTAAATCAGATATTCAGATGGTTATATCGTCACCTTTTCCCCAATATATGTTCAATCATTAAGAACACATAGAAAATTACATGTCAATATCAGCCTTTTTCTCTAATATATTCATTAAAAAAAAAAAGACATTCACAGATAGTTATATCACCATCTTTTCCAAAATATTTAATAATCAAAGAAAAGAAAATGTCATTAATGATTAAATATTCATATTAGAGGATATTCACATACGGTCATCTTTCGCCAATAGATTAAGAAAATAATTTCTGTCAATGACGATAAAATTGTGAAGTTAGATGACATTCACAGATGGCTACATCAGCATCTTTTCCCAACATATTTGGAAGAGAAAAATCCATTTGTGAATTATGATTAAATAGTTAATTACATGACATTCACGGATGGCTATATCGACATCATTTCTGGATAGATTAATTTTAAAAAAACATACCAGAAACATTTCAAATAAAACTGTGTATTTCTTTTCCATCACATTCTCGTTCGCTCTTTTACTACATCATAGCAAAATTGCTAAATTATACAAATCAGGCAGTTTTTTTTTTTTACAAAAGGAGACCTTGGAATGTACTTTCGTCTGTTAGAAAAGTTCACAACAGTGCTGTACCACATACCAGAAAAATGCAAACAACAGAAATTGAACGGGTTGGGCGTAACTGGTGTATCATTAAAAGACAAAATGATTTATGATTGTTATTAAGTAGATTGCAAACAGCAGAAATGACGATACTTAAATGCCCTAACAAGAAAAATCGCCAATGATCAAATTCAGCAAAAATTTGAAGAGAACTAAGGACATCAACAACACAGAATGTCATCCATGTTCAATCGCAAATTACTTCACACAGTTGAATTAATTACGGGTACGTTCACTGGTTTAGTATGATGTCAAGATTTCATCTATACAAACATTCAAAACTCGCTGTCGTTTCAAAAACTGAAATCATACGGACGCAACACCTTGCAAGGTACAGATTTAAAATGTTCCAGAACCTTTCGAATCGTTCCATTCATACAAGTACATTCTATTCTCTCTTTTACCATCCACCAAAAAAATAAGTTCTTTTTCGTCACACAACATATCACTGGAAAACTGCCAGTAATTTCACACTGTATTAGTATTACACACACATATAATAATTATCCTCATATATTTTTTTAATTTAATGAACAGATTAGTTTCCTCTGTTCTCCAAATTTTTCACTTTATAAATACGGACGAGCCAATGCTCGGTGGTGTAAGCTTCTTCCAAAACATCCAGCTCAAAATCTTTGTTTCCGATTTCGGCGTTACGTACTCTGTCGTATCCTGTGGGCTTGCCTGGAAAGCAGAAAAGATATTTGCAAATGTCAGCGATGTGCAGATTAATTAACAAGGTAACATGAAAGTGGTCCATCCAAAATTATTCTACGAGGTAAAAGTCAATAAGCAGTGACGAATGTGGCGTAATTTAAAGGGACTGTATCCCCAGATTTTACCCATTTTGCACTACTTATACTATCAAACAGCTGAAGAGTCATATATTCAGCCCAGTGAATATATTTTGCTATACTTCAATTATCATGAAAACTGGCTCCAACAACACTGCAGAATTTCTGAGCCATGGACAGTTTATTCAAACTGGGCTGCTGCTGCTGCTGCTGCTGCTGCTACTCAGTCCAGTCATGTGACTGTGACATCATTCTAGGTCAGTGTGACCTACTTTCACGGCAAAAGATAAACTCCTGTTTAGTGATACAAACAAGCCTCTGTTGATCAATTATAGCATGGGAAATCATACAAAGTATACAAAAACAACAAATGTGTGTATCAGTGGTCCCATTATTGATCACCAAAGCTAGCAGAGCTGACCTGCTGACCAGCTGACAGGCAGCAGCTAAAAATAGCTCAGGGTGTTCCCCCAATGCTCAGCAGAGCAGGGCAACTGCCATAACGGTCACTGGCCAATGTCCATGAGGACAAGCCCAAATAAATGCAAATAAAATGGATACTGTGTGCACTTCATTCATCAGAATATGACCAAGTAGCACTGAGGGGTATGTAATCTATCTATGCATGTATGAAATACATGGTGTTGTCAAAACTGTTTTATAGGGGATACACTCCCTTTAAATAAACCTGCTAGGGTAGTGCAATTTGAAAATAAATGATGTTATTAAAGGATCGTCTTAATGCCAGACTTTTCCTACAAATGATGAAAGCTGCACTTTAAGCACAACACTCACCAGCTTCAGTATAAACCTGTCCAAAGCGGTAGTAGCACATCTTGTACATGAGGCAGTTCAAGAGGGTCTTGGATCCCTCTTTGTCGATCCTGAATTCACCCTGGGGGGTGTAGTAATCGGTTTCTTTGATGTGTTCGCCTCGTTCTGTGCTTCCTCCGATACGTACCATCCAGAGGAATTTGTTGATATCTGAAGTAAATTAGCAGAAATAAAAAAACATACCAGATATCCATCTTCTAGATGGTTTAAAATGGGAGACTCATTAACAGAGGGGCCACCAGCAAAACGGTGAAACCATTGATTAATGATGTAATCATAGGATCAGGCGATTGCAGTTGATGTCTTATTTAGATGATGTTTTCAAATAACGGTTGGACTTTTTTGCTAACACAACTCATTGACGATGCTTACCATCAGAGGAATAGCCTGTCAATCCCCCAAAAATGACAAGAACGTAATTGACATCAAGTTCTCGCATAATTTCATATGCTTTATCTTCCGTTGATGCCATAGCCTGAATAACAAAAAATTATACAAATAAGTCAAATTGAATTATTCAATATCACACAATAAGGATGATTTTACAATACTGTATGTGTTTAAATTTATTTGACATCCAGGGATCTGCATTAACTTGCTTTTATACTTCCAATAAAATGGTATATTTTATGTAATTTTCTGCCAATTGTCAATTGTCCAAGACAAACTATACTGGTCCTGCACCACCCATACAGTACAGAAGCGTTTATATAGAGCCCAGACATCAAGACATCACATTTACCTGGCCAACTCGGGATATATGTGTATTATTCCACGTATTATTGTCCACTAATATTGTCCGGTTTGCCATAGCTGTAATTTGGTATCCGTAATCCCACCATGACATGACCTTTGCATCCTGGAAAATAAAAATGTCTATCTTAGTATCATTGCAATTATTGCGTTGCCTATTATGCTAAATGTATGCGAAGAGTCTAAACTTTCCAAAAAGATCATATAAAAAATAAGAATATAGCAAAATTTTGATTATAGTCTAAAGTATCAAATGATGCAAGTATTAATTCAATTAATGCCTCATTCAAGTTGTCATCGGGTATCTCTAGAACATTGCTACAATATTCACATATCATAACCTAATTTAGCAACTATTTCTGCAACATTGCAGACCCAAGAACCATCTGTAAGGAGTAATACAATGAAAATATTGGAAATATCTGCACTTACAGGTTCAGTATTATGCCGCAGCCAGTAGTAAGCTTCCCTAAAATCGTCAAAAATGATCCTTCCTCCATCACCAGATCGAGCAGATAAAACAATTGAGGGGCTGGAATATGCCTCGGAGGTAACCCATGTGCAGTGGAATGTGTATGTGATTAGGAACAAAGTCACAAGGAGGACTACTCCTGTTGCCACCTGGTGAAATAAATAAGCATAATCAGTTTAAACGTTCAAGTGAAATGATCCAATAAAAATTTATAGCAAAGACTCATTTAATCATTGAATACCATTCGTCACTAACGCAATTTCAGCAGCTGAGTATACAGTCGTATTTGAAGTTTTGCAATTGCCGATTTACTTCGGGTTGAACGTCCATTTAGAATGGTAGTGCGCTCAAACAAGTACAGGTGAAACCGAATACTCAGTTCCAACATAAGCTATCTTCAATTCTAAATGCATTGAACCCAAAAATAAACCGAACATATTCAATCATAAAGCTCCAATAGACGATTTTCACATCATGCATCGATGTACTAGCTTCACAGGTGGCGCCACCAGTTCAAATATCCATTCAGAGCAGAAATGAGTTAATCAAATGAATTCTCACCTCATTCTTGAGAGGATAAGTCGAGTCAGCCTTTTTGGGTTTCTTTTCCTTGTGGGAAACATCTAGGTTCTTCATGTAAGACGTCAGAGTTGCTGAAACGGCGATTCCAGACAAAATACACATGACGGGGGCAAGGACCAGCATCAGACGCACCATGACACCCTGCGAAAATAAATTAAATTTTCAAAAAACATCAAAATGCAAAGGGATAAGACTCATCAAAATAAGATGACATGAAAGATTGACATTTTTATTTTATTGTACAAATCATTTCTGCCTATATATATATAAACATGATTTACAACATGAGAAATGCATCAACATGAAAGGAACACACTAAATTAATTTCTGCCGATCTCCTTGAAGTCTACATTAAGTGAATTGGGCAGCTGGTGATGTCATCACCTATGTTTTGATGATGCAATTATGACACAAGCTTAAGGTTTGGCTTGGCACTTTTTGGACCATGTCACCTGATTTTTTAAGTTCCAAGTTAGGGTCTTTGTGCACCAATCATCAGCATTGCATAAAACTACATAAAAAGATGTAAAGGAGTTTCATACTTCATTTCAAAATCCGGAATATATACTCACAGCAAAGTAGATGCTGGTAATTCCGTACATGATGATGAAGATGTTGGCGTCAGTCAGTTTCTTGAAGCAGAAGTATAGACCAGCTGAAAATTAATGGTAAAAATAGTTACGTTAGAACCATGTCAACCATACGTTAGATTCAAATAATGAAGTAACTGTGCTCAACCACTGCGCAATGATGTCATCTAAAATGTGATGTTAGTTTACATCTTTAAACATGGGCTACATGGTAGCTCCCTTTGTTGATATAAAAAAGCCCATCTCCATACTATTTATGACAAATTTACGACCTAAACATGACTTGTGTGTGCACAAGATTGACTGGAAGCAGATAATTATGCCTGAGATACAATAATTGCAGCAAAACTAAGAATTAAACTGTTATTTGGGCATATAACAGTTTGTAGAGTTATTGTGTCTCAAGTTCATTAACAATAGGTTACCATAGCAACTCACCAGGGAACATAAAGACGAGCATCTGGAGATCAAAGTAAAACGAAGACCAAGTAGTCGGCTGATGCTCAGATACGGAGGCAATGATGGGAATGTTGTTCTTGGCGTAGGATGGATCCAGAAGGGAGTAGAAACGACCAGTCCATGGCGAGATTTCTGGTTTCGTCAAGGAAATGTTTTGGTTGAATGTGTCCACTGAAAGCGAACGGATAACTAGGGTGGCCCTGTATGAGTCCTGGATCTACAGAAGTTGGCTTTGTTGTATAATATATATTACAAAATCATCCCAACCAATACTAGCTATGTGATCAATTTGTTTTCATTTGTTGCTCTTGAACATCTATTGACCGTATAAAACAGTTGATTGATCAATTGACAGATATGATTTTAGCGCAGTTATGGTAACTAATATTCACAAAATAACTTCATGTGATGTAATCTTTTCATGCCATGGACATCTGTTTGTTCCTTCTACATTAAAAGCCAAAAAGCATGTGTAAACACACCTGTTAAGCGATGACCTCAATAAATACCGTGTACCTGAGCATACATGCGCATAAAAAAAGGCGCTATAGATCTATGGTATATAATAATTACAATAATCATTGCAGAATATCTTCCCCAAAAATAACTACAGTACAAAAAGATACTGCCAGTAGCAGTGGCAACACCAGCTGCACCAAGAGTTACTGCTCCTGTAAACAACACGAGGGTCCTGAACAAAGTGTCAAACTGCTCCTTGGTCAGTTTAGATCGGACGTAATCGACAAATGCATGGATCTGGCAGAGACCAAATACTCCCAAGGCCTAGAAAGTAAAAACATTTTCAATTCTCAAACAGTTGCCGAAACTTCCACAAGTGGGAAAGTCTTAACATTACGTAGTTGACAGCTGGTTTAACTAATGATTTGCAAATCCTCATATCATAATATCACACTCACAGCCATATGTTCGCTAGACTGGACTGGCTGGAATCCGACAAATGAGATCTGCATAGACAGTATAGTTCCGAGACAGTACACCTGAAATTCAAACACATGAAACCATTAAATAAATCGTTCCACTTTAGTTAACAAATAAATATTTGGTTACATATTGTTACATGTTTATTTTTATCGCAGTTAATAGTAGTGACTGTGAATGTATGCAATACCAAAATCTATTCATGGCTTCTGTTTATTCATCAAATGACAAGCCGTAACAGTGTTGAATTCAGAAAATATTACTTACAGTGCAGTAAGATACATAAACCCGATGAGAAAAGCGCCCAGTGAACATCAGAACTAAGACATGGAGAGGAATCAGATTGATAAGGAAAACGTAACCTCCCCATGAGGAAACCTGAAATAACATCAAGAATAACATTAGTAAAGAATAACATAACAGGTTTAAGTGGGTGCCGTGGTCCAGTGAATAAGGTGTTGGACTTGTATGCGCATGGTCATGGGTTCAAACCCAGCTACAGCATCGAGGAACTGAGCAGATCCTTTCCGAACCACTGCTTAACTCCACCCAGGTGTTGGCAGTGATGGCGATTGTAGAGTGCTTGACCAAATGAGTGCTGAAATGGCTGAACACTGGGTGTATACTTCTCTCTCCTCTGACAATATCCTGAAGGATGATAAATCCTTCTGGATAAAAATCTATGGTCTAAATGTGACTGAGCAATTCTAAGATGTACACAATGCCATGAGACTTTTTCTTAAGATTTGGTAGCATTCTGATCCTGATATTTAGATATCACTCACCATATAGAAGTAAGCGAGAGAGCAAATAGCGGCCCAGAACACGGAGCCAGTCTTCACAGCCTTGATCCACATGGCGTAGGTGAACAACATACAGAAAATGGCAATACCCTCGTTGTCATAAGAACCAGCTACGGAACGTGAGATGTACCCAGGGACAATGGAGATCATTGCCGCGGCAACTAGACCTGCTCCAGCATCCTGCAAAAATTTAATTCATAATTGAGTAATCTTATGACTATATCTTTCAAAATATCCTGCACAATGAATATCTGTTATGAATGACTCAAAACTGAGATCGAATACGGAAATTCACCAACATTATCATACTCATAGGAGACTACAGATATGACTTAAGACAGACAAATTGCTTTTATTATTATTTTTTTAAGTGGTTCCCTCTTAAGTTTATTGGCGGAAACACAGAATCAGAAACCTACACCATCACTTAAAATGTTGTTTGTAACACAATTGAGACTTAAGTGCAAATTCAATGCTATTATAAGTTTGCACGCATATATTGACCATGTTAAGAGTCATATCACTGCTTACCTTCAATTCCTTGGTAAAAATGAAAGTGATGATCGTCGTAAAACTGGAGAAGAGAGGAGCGAGGAACACACAAACATTTCTGATGTCGATTGTGATGTTCAAGAAGTGGAGGACATGGTAGAAGGCAGCAGAGGTCACCATCAAGCCTGGGACAGTCAAGTACAAAATTAGCAATCAACATTTTTTTTAAAGCACATCCTAATAAAGTGCTGGAGTGCTTTGTAAGTTTGCTGTGATCCACATTTACTGTGAACACCTGCTGAGTCTGCATGTTGACATCATCCATTTGATTTGCCATGACTGAGACGAGAATGATTTGTTATTTAATACCACAGGTGGCAGCACCACAAGACAGTCAAAAGACTAAAATTACAGCAGTTCATGAAAAGTAACTAAATTCCTTGAATTGTTGGTAATCACTTTTTGTTCAAGTGAAATCGCAGACTATCACAGTTTTCCCTAATTTTTTTAAACCGGTTCTTACCTGGGTAAATGGTACCACCGATGATACGACCCAGAGGATACCATGCTCGGTCATCAAACCAGTTATGAAACTGGTAAAACCCCTCTTCTGTCAAGAAGCGAGTCGTTCTGTAGTTGAAGTAAGGATCGAACTCGTGAATAACGCTCTCAAACCTCAAGACAGAAAAGAGACGAGTGGAAAAAGCTGAAACAAAGTAAAGAAAGAGTAAAATAATATTGGCACAACTGAACACACTATGAACAGCTGTTAGTTCCGTTTGATGCGTTGCATGTGAATGGCCAGACCCCACCCCCCAAAAATAACTGAAACTGCACCTGCAAGCATGACAGGATCTGAATTTCAAATTTCTCAGGAGTACCCCCAGAAACACCCCCCCCCCCTCCCCCCTTGCTGCAAAAAAACCAACTTACATCCTCACAATCAGGACTTATACTAGTATGTTGAAATGCAAAACTTAATGCATAGTAACATTTTCATTATTTTACACATTTATTATCTCGATTCCCTAAATTATCAGAAAAGTTAATTAGTCGGGCAATTTAATATGTATAATCAATTATCATTATGGTTAGGGGCCCCCCAGTCCACATTGCCTTGGGCACTCTTGGGTCTAAATCCGGCCCTGCATAGTGGAACACATAATTCAATAGATATTCATGAAGACTGGCTTCAGTTTTAAACCTTCTTTATTTCTACTTACACAGAATAGCAGCCATGGTCAGGATCATAAGCTTCAACAAAGTATCTTGTTTTTCAGGACTCATCTTAAGGAGCCAATTTGGCCCCTTGAAGGACCCCGTAACAGCCATGTTTCACTTCTTAGTCCCTGCAAGCAAACCGCATCAATTTAACAATTCGATATAAAAAGATGTATGTGTAAAAACCTGATTCAACTATTAAAATGAAACTAAAGATATATTATTACTTTTTTTAATTCTTAAATTTAGAAAAAGTTATAATTTCTCAATTTAGGCTCAACCTCTTGATATATAAGTATTTCTTTGTATTTCAGATTATCTCAACAGTTCATGTGATGTGGCTTCTTGCCTTCTTCACCCAAGTTTGAAACCAATGCCAAATGGGGGTGTGGACTTGCAGCAATGCAATGACTAAAGCAATGCTGAGAAAAGCAACACCTAATTTTTGCAAATGGCAACAGTTATTCCGCGATTGATTCTTGATTAAACAGTTTAGAATCACTCAATATATCACTTGCAACAACACAAGATGTCACCATTGCTTGCAAACGATAATTACCTTCAAATTACAACTTCACAGGCCGGCAAGTTGACATCCAATGTGGCAAAAGAAGATGGCGTCCAAAATGCCTGGGACTTTTCTAAACTCGATTCTGATTGGTCCACATTTCAGAGGAAGTGCCAGCCTGGCAATCTGCACCTAATCCCAATTTTACACTTTTGCCTAATTTTGACACCCTAAACTGCGCCTGCTTTAAAGATAAATTCTTAATTTTACATCGGAAAAGAGATTCAGGTCAATTTAAGTCTTATTTTGTTGAGAAAATATAAATTTTGAGAAGCCGGTCAGACGATGTACAGAGCTCTCTCATTGGTCAAACTCCTTGAGCGATAATAGAAGCTAAAATATTTGGAGCGGGACCGCCAGTTCCAAATTTAGACCAAGGAAATAGGCCGCACATAGGAAAATGCGGACCAAGCAAATCGGATTTGTTTGCGCAATTATGGCAATTAATGACGAAAATCACGTATTACTTTGTTGCCCACTGTTATTACCTTCAGGTTATAATAACATAGTTAGTGATGTTACATTTACATACAAAATGTACGTTGTTCTAAATGTTCGCGTCTCTTACAATTATGTCACCAGGGGCGGATCCAGAAATTATTCATGGGTTGACAAAATTACATTTTATTTATACTGGACCGGGGGGGGGGGGGTTACAACCCTCCACCCCCCCGCCCCCGCCGAATCCGCCACTGTGTCACTTACCAACAGTAATATTACCTTTTCAGCGAATACGGCTGAAATGCAAAAATTTGAATTCTTCAAAATATTAATGAATTCGGAGCTTCTTCATGTGTGAATGAAAAGATGCTGTAGCATCATATTTTATACATGCATGTTAAAATGAAATTCCTGTAAAAATTCCTGGAACTGGTGATGTGATTGTAAACATTCACCCATTGACCTAGAAACCCAAGATAATAAGAAAAGCTCTCTTTAAAAAAGATACCTGCATCAGAACTGGTTGAAATAGTCTAGCCAAGGGGTAAAATGATTTATTTTGTATAGACTCTAGAGAGGGTAATAGCTGCAGATATGTTGCATATTTGTCTGACTCACTAATTATATGATACATATTCCAATGACATATTATATATAGTATCTTGGCAAAAGTTTGGATGGACTCCCTGCAGTAAAACAAACATTGTCTGAAAACAGACGTGTAGATCTACTCTCGTCTAAGAGTATATATAGTATTACTCCAAAGGTCTCAGCAATTTTATTAATATATATTTATTTATATATGATATAGATAAATACAAATCCGTATAATAACAATGATAGAAAAACTAGTTTCACCGTCGCACCCTAGATGTCGCCACCAACTAGGGCCTTTACTTATAATTTACTGAAAAGGATTAAAACGTGTAAATAGTTTTTTTTGAACCTGCTGACTTTGGTCTACACGGACCTTAATCTTTTATTAAATACAAATTTTAGGATATATCAAAAGATTGCGGCACCTAACCATAGAGTAACCATTGGATATTTTCGGTAGCGTGAAATTTCTGTTTGTCTAATTGGTTCAGAGACGGCTTTCAGTCTAGCTTGTCGGGGAGGGGGCCTTTATTAGCAGAATTTAATTATGTGAAGCTGGGGTGCTACTGGATAGGGGAAATCCATGAGTTTTGACCGTTTATCATTACACAATTATGGTGGGGAATTGATTGGACATATTTATTACTATATATAGCCTAAATAGATCTATAAATCTACTGCCACCTGGGATGTTTTTAATATGATTTTAGTCTTTCCTTTGAATAACATTTGCAAATAATTTCAATCTACTTTTTTTCCTTAATTATTCTAGATAAGCCAAACCATAAATAGTGATATATGCAATTCAGTCAAACAACATTAATTTGTGATAAATTTAGCATTTTGTAAGGCCTGCTACATCAGAAAAATTCACCCATGAGATAATGGGCTTTTATTAACTGAATTAAGATGTTACAATTTACCCCCCCCCCCCCCCCAAAAAAAAAAATATATATAATCTCTATCAAATTGTTCATCTCATGACCTCAATAGGTGAACTCTGAGGATGGCGACTGCCGCCATCTATAATATGATGCGCTTTAAAATCGGGTCGGTCCGTCTATTATAAGCGATATTCTTAATACAGAAGTGCGGCTGATTTCAGGCTGGTCAAATTTAGCACAAAAACAAATCTCCGTCCCATATGGACAGCTTCTTCTGTGTTTATTCATGCTAAAGACAGGTAAGGCTGTTCTGATTTATTGAGTAGTTGATTTGTGCGAGTAATTGTTGTCAAGAAGTTGCGATAAAATGCAGGTTCATTAATTACAAAATGTACATTAAATAAAATGATAATAGCAATGCCAATGGTTTTAAATAGCTGAGTTGACAGGTTCAGCCCATGGGCATGGCTGATTTCGCCCAGCTGGGCCCAGGGTTCTGTCTTTGATATGCCATTCATTGAGTCATATCCACAATCCAACAATTATGTCAAAATCTTTACAAGTATGGGGTGCAAGTATTTCAGATTTTTCTGAGTGTCATCTCTCTTTAGTGCAATATAAGTTAGTAACTAGGCGGTCATAGCAGCATTTGGTTGCCATGGATACCTGAAGTGTGGTGTCATAAGTCTTGATAAGAAAGTACTTTTCATTAGCTTTCATATGATATGCCATTTGTGTAGTTTATTACATGAGCCTAGGAATTACAGAAAAACTGCCAAATTTCTGTATTTGCTAATTTGGCATAATTTTGGCGACATAGCTTGATCTTTGACAAGTAGGTCGATCATCACCCTAGGTAAATCAATTAAGTCAGTAAGTGCTGTTAAAATGTTTACTTGAAAAAAATTTAAATCATGGGTAAATTATTTCTGGATTTGTCTGATAAATATCACCTGCCTCAGTACAGTACTTAGGAGTTGGTAACTAGGCAGCGATAGCAATTAACCTGTGAATGCCATGGATACCAAAAGCATTGTGTCATTAGAAAGTACTCTTCATAAGCTATCATATGATATGTCATTTGTGGAAAATTGTGGGTTTTCTTTTACATGGTGCTGGCTGTGAAGTAACAAAATCCTTGAAATGATCGAAAAATTGCCAGGTGGAATAATTATATTGGTGATCTTGACCTTTGACCTCCAAGGTCATACCAAATTTGCTTTGCTATCAATTCTAAAGCTGTGGATTATATAAATCTTATTTTTTCACAAATTCTGTGTTATGCTGCAAAATGGAAATTTTCGTTTCCATGCAACCATTACAGGAAGTTCTTGGAGATGGGTCCATATCCAAAAATGAGAATATTGACCGCCTCGATCATTGTGCAAAGTTTCAGAGCTGTATCACAAAGTGAACGATTTGGCCAAATTTTGGAGCTAAGAACCCTGACTATTTAAGATAATACAGTATATGACGCTGTAGCATGTGTAGTGTGGCATCGTGCATGTTGTGTCCCATGTATATCAGGACTTTTTGAGGGTAATGCAATTAAGTAATTCATCAGTTTTATTATAAATCCATTTGACTCACTTTGATTAAGTTATTGCAAGCAGTAAATTTACTAAAGAAGATATCTAATCTTGCTATATTATGATTTGATATTATGATTTATGATTAATTAAGAACATAATATTAATACATTCCTCTCGGGCATGCACTTGAATGTAATAGTTTGAATATATATGCAGAAAATTTTGGCTACTTTCAAAAGTATAATTATTTTTTTAAATGTAGTTCTTAATTTTAACAAAGAATTTATCTATATGAATAAAGCTGTTGATAGTTGGTCAGATCCTCTTCAACCACTGCCTCACCCCACCAAGGTGCAAGTGATGGCACTTGTGTGAGCTCTTAAGCCAGGCAGTGGAGAAAGACTCAAGATTATCTGCCAAGGATGTTGTAGTGGATTTTCACGGAAGGTTCTCTATTTTCACAAGGTGGCTATGACAGAATCCTGCAATTCTATCGGCTGAAAAAGTTCCCGCCTTTGGCTGTCGGTTGAAGCAAAGTGAATCCTAGCAGCAGCATTTTTAGTGCATTTTAATGTATATTTGACATCTTATCAATTAGTTGATTTCTGTTATTTCCCAGAGAAAACTATAGTAATGGAACCAGTTAGTTATGACCTACTATGTATGAAAAGTAAAATGAGTAAAAAGAGGAGAGGAAAGACATGTCTTGCCGAAATTCAGGGCTGCTCAGTAAAAAGACTCTATTGTAAGGTCGGTTGAGCCTCTGTTGAGGAAAAACACTGTAAACCATTTACATTTACAATTTGTTATGTATGTCTTACTATTTGGTCAATTATGGAATGAAAAAAACATTTTCAAGCCACATGCGGTATGTCATTCAGTATTGACAATCTATCAGATTCTCGCGTGATCATTTTCCTGTGCGTTATTACATCTTCAAAATGACAGCTGCACAAGTTCATCACAGCCAGGAAAAAGCAGTGTACATACAAGTGGTCTTTCTTGGATTATACATGTTATACTAGTTGTCTCCTCTTTAAACCTCTTGTGTATATTGAAAGGCCATATATAACAATTACTGCACAGTGTCTCATGCAATATGCGTTTTTATGGAACCTTGGCAACTGATATTGCACTCGGCTTGGCCTAGTGCAATATCAGTAGTCTCGGTTCCATAAAAACGCATATTGCACTCGCCACTGTGCGATAATTGTTAATAACGACCTTCAGGGGCGGATCCCAAGAATTCTGACACCGAAAACTTTTGAATGAGGGACATATGTATCGTTCTGGTCATTCGGAATGTTTTGGATCCGCCCCTGGCCATTGTTATTAACGCCGGAAAGTCTATGTCCAGTTTTGCTGAATTGTCTTTATTAAATTCCATTGCGTTGTAAATTGTTGCCAACTGACCTCATGAACCAGTTGACTTCAGTTCTGCTGGGTAAAATTTTGTGAATGGCAAATGTTGTCTGTTATATTATTTATTGTATATGGACACATTGTGCTCAACTGCTTAACACAGCTGTAATGTAAAAAGGTCTATTTCATTTTATATTCACTAAGTCATGACTTGAGTAAGAAACGGGGTAGTGTTAGCGCAATAAAACATGGTGGTGGGCTATAACACATTGTAGTGTTAAGAAATAGCATAAAAGATAAAGAATTTTTGAGAAAAAGCACTCATCTTCAAAATAAATCATTACTGTTTTCATCCAAATCGAGGACATTTTATTCACTAAATGTTGGTTTTATATGGCATTAAAGCATGGGCATTTAGTTCAATGAACTTTTTGTCCTGTTACTGATGGTTTTACAGAAGTTTCCAAGAAGCGATTTTTTTTTTGTGGTCAAACAACTAGACCATGACAGACCATTTCGAAGAATCAGCAAATTTCTAAATCTTACGTTAAACCCATTAAACTACATGCAAAGACCAGCATTTGGACTTATGACACACAGTAGGAGACGCTCCAAAATTATGTAATAATATTTTACAAATGTTTAGGTAAAGCTTTAATAAATATTATTTTGCAAGCTCTTAGATAACTGAACTAGCATATGACACTCACAGTATGTGTGGGTGAATGGCATTTTCATAACATGAATACACATTATATGCATATTTTTCATCAGCATGCTTGGTTCAAGTTTGCTGCTGACTGACAAGTAGAGGCCAGGACTGACCTCTTTTGCATATATTGGTTATATACAATCAAGCTATATGATGAATTTATGATCAACTGATAAATGTGTAATGTCAAAACGCAAAACATGCTGTTGTATATAATATCATGTGCGATGTAATATGCATGTTCACGATGCAATGTAAGAACTGCATGTAATCGGGTCACAATGTTTGAAATATGGACATTGGACAAAATACACTCCCTGAAAATAACTATAATCATGACGAGTCAGATGAGGGGCCATTAACGATGGTATCTAGTACTTCAAGACAATGTTTTAGTCTTATTAATTCGATTAATGTATATATATCTTGCCTAGATTTGTTAAATTCTGAAATTACCAAGTGTTTTATGATGTTGTCTTAATCATATGTTAATGCTGCTGGTCCGAAGCTTATATGACCAGCGTCCAGAGCCCAGAGGCAGATGTAATGATGAAATATCAAACATATATTTCTCTGATAAACTAGCAATATATTCTTCATAGTCATTTTTCTGATACACAGAGGCATAGCCAGAATTGACCTTGGAAAATGGCAGGGGTCTTTTTCCGTAATAAAATTGTAAAACATGCCAAAAAAACCTTATAACGATATATTACTAACATTAACTATATAATTTATATTGTTATTTTGGTTATGAAGGTGATTATTCCCTATCTTTCCTTAGTAGAATTGTCAATAAATGTTAGGTGCCTAATAAATGGGCTCTGACACATGTATTTTGTGCACCAGTATATATGTACTCGCTGTATTAATGAATACATATTTCAGCATTTGCCGATAAATGAGAACATAATGACTGTTGCCATAGTAATCCATTATTAGAACAGGTGTTCAGCTTATGTCACTATCATGTCATCAGCCGTAATGCTAGTTAAACTACTAAATAGTCAGTAATATGCCTAATAAGCATATATATATATATATATATGTTTGACGTCTATATATCATATATATGCCGTAAACAGTAGAATCCCACAATTAAGACAACCCAATATTAAAACCACCGAGATAAATATATACAATTTACATGTATAATTATCAATGTGAAAATACTCTTGTATTATTACTACCATGGGCTTGGTACTTGATATTAACATTTGAATTGATTCAATTGATGTATATTCTATTATAATGTGTACATTTTACAATTTACAATCTTTTATTGTAAAGCGCCTGAGAGCATTGAGTTTTTAATGTATTTGGCATTATTAAATACCTGAATACCATTTATAATAATAATATAATAAGATCATCTGTATAGATCCCATTATAGCCTTAATATTTTTCCTATTGTTGGGCTTCATTTTATATTTATTTACAAAATACGAGTAATATTTAAATAAATTCCAGAAAATAAGACTACCTCTACATAAATATAGTATACATATATTTATTTCACACACCAAGACCACTTCCATATATTAAGACCACTAGTAAAATTGGTTGCCAAGAGAGGTCTTAATTGTGGGGTATCATTGTATATGCAAAATGTATCATGTTTTGTATGAAGGCTTTTTTGGTTGCTGAACCCCCTCTTTCACAATAATGGACTTGTCCACCCAGCTGCTGTGATCAATAATTGAGCATCACTTCATGTTGCAGGTTAGAAGAGGCTGCTGCTGCTGCTACTACTAGTGCTGCTGCTGCTGCAAGAATGGCTCCATCTCCCTCATCACTGATGCTACATTTGTAATGAGCCTGAGCGGTGCCAGCAACATTTGCATCATCCAAGGCCATATGCGGACGCATTTCACTGTTTCCACCGATTACCAAAGTATACCATCAGTACCTGCAGTTTTGGATTTATTATCCGCTACATTCTGTTGTTATAGTAACGCTCTTTGCACTTAAATATCATTCATGAAGAATTTGGAATGAAAATATTCTTTCCCTTACAATTTCCCACGTGTGACACCATCGGACTCTAATAGGTGTACAACACACCGTATGGTAATCTTGTAAAATACCCTTAAAATGAAGATATTTTTATGATTTCCACACTTATACGAATCAGAAACTGTTCATTTTACTAGAAGAGAACTACACTGAGCATTGACAACATCTGCATGAAGTTTACCGATCGAACATATTGTTGGAACAAGCTGCTGCTGCTATCGTTGTAAACATCCAAGTCATTCGGAAAAAAATGTCAATTTAAAACAATGGATGTTGAAGCAGAAAATTCAAGGTAATTAATTAGAATGAATGATATGACAGAGTATTTCATTTTTGTAACATGGTTATTTGTTCGTCTTACAAGGCTGAACAGATTATTAATTGTTAGGGATGTGGTGGAATCACGTTGTTCCATATGTTGGTTTACATGTCTTTGACGGTTGAGACAAAACGGAATGTTTTTTGTTCTAGAAACCGCTTCCATGGTTATGCAATGGTTCTTGATCACAGTTTGTTGCTAGGTACTAAAACGCAATTTAATGGTAATATGCTTAACTGTAATTGGCCATTTGAGACTAATTGCTGAATGCTAACTTAATCTATGGCAATGGTTTTGGCAAATTTCGATATTTAAACATGTACAATGCTGTGCCTAACATGCCAAAACTTATTATCCTTGTTGCTTTTTAAACTCTCACGATGTATGTACAGTTACATTATGCCCACAATTTTAAATATTGTATTAAATATGGAGTGGCACAGAATGCTTGATAACGTTCGGCACAATAACAATTCTTTAGTAAATTATTAGATGTAGCTATATTTAGCGTTAGTACCATATGTGACCTTTAAACTATTTTATGTATTATTATGACTATACCATGTATACAGCACATTATAAGCATGGTTGCAGTCCGTATTGTCCATTATGAAAAGCTTATTTAAGGACATGCTATAAATGTTACTGGATGTAGAACCTATTTAATTTTCTTTTGTGAGTGCCCATCTGTGAACTTGAAAGTCGTCAATGGTCTAATGTAGATTGGTCTGAGTAGAAAACTTGCGGACGTTTACTTAGCAGCTGTCTGATCGTTTTGGTTAATTCTGTCTAGATTTTTCAAAGAGCTAGGTAAGTGCGGACCTCTAAAAATAGTACTTTCTGCTATCAAGTAATTCATTGATTATAAAATTTAGGAAGACTTTTAGCAAAACAAACTGCAGTGAAATTAAACATTGTTAAAATGCAGTGAAACCACATTTAGCATCTATTGTATTGTACATCATTTATATAAACAATGGCTTTTATACCATTGATGTCAGTGACATTTATTTTATTTATTTGTCGCATACAATCAATAGGCGGATCCTAGTGTGGGCGTAGGGGGTGGGCACCCGTCTTTTGCCAATCAGATTGCCGAAATTAGTTGTACGTATAATTCTAGAATGGCTTCGCCTTCAATGCTACCTTTCATTGTTGCCCCCTTCACTCATCCCTGGATCCGCCACTGGTTCCATAATGGACTGTATAAATGTAAATTCAAATGATAGTAATTCTGAAATTGGAAGCAATATTATCTTCTACATTCTACTAGAAACTTTTGCTAATATCATATTATTGCCAATTGATGCCATCATTGATCATTAAATCAACATTGATTGGTTAAACTTTACATTGTCACTGATTTATAACTCCACCTGATGTTAAACCCACATTCCTTAAATATTCAAGGTGGTTGATTATGTTTAACATGCTGAAGTATTGTTAAGGAGACAGCGTTATCTGCACACTGGCAGGTCAAGTATTACGTGGGTTACGATTAAAACTGATAAGAACCAACCTTGTTCAATAACGCTACATGCAGTTTACTGAACAGTGAACTATACAAGTTTGCTGCATATGCTGTGTATATAATACTATATATGGGTCTTACTGTATTCGTTATTGAAAAGTGGACAAATTACAATAGCATTGAGATTTGTTACATGAGGAACTCGGGTACCATTCTTGGATCTAGGAATATTTCTAAATATTCCTCGCTTGGATTATCTTCCTCATCATGATTATGGATGTGAAATATGAAGTTTGAAGGTAACCAAGGTGATATTAATGATGATTTGATAATGTCAACTTCCACAGAACCCATTATGCAAGCTGTCAGGATGACATCAGGATGTGGGCGTTAATAAAGACGGTCAGGGATTGATCCAAAACATTCTGAATAACGGAGTCGATGCAATGTTTCTCAGTCTGAATGTTTTGTCGCAACTTTGCTGCAGGGTGCTGCATTTGTCGCAAATGCTATGTAGGCCTATGGCACAAGATAAACAGATGAAAACATGCAAGAGAAAGTACATGTGTTCATGCTACTTGCCTGTAAATGATATGGTACATAAACGAAAAAAGAATCCCTACCTTGTTCTTTACTTTTACTGAAGTAGTCTTAACCGACTTGACAATTACACTCTTGGTAGGCCTGTTCAAGCATGGGCTTTTCTCAACTTCCTGGGGAGTACACAGCCGGGCAACCGTAGTCCGTGCATCAGGCACTCTACAATCGCCATCTCTGCCTATAGCCAATTACCCCTTTACACCTGGGTGGAGTGAAGCAGTGGTTCAAGGAGGATCTAATCAGTTCTTCTATGCCGTGGCTGGGTTTGAACCCATGACCATATTTGCATTAAATACTAAACAGTCGGATGGTGTTTCATTGCCGTCAATGCATGGTAGCAGGTGTCAGGTGCTAGCCAAGCTGCCCTAACATCAACACACTCATGATAACATTGTGTGTTTATACATTTTTTGTATCGTGACATGCATCAAAGATGATATTTGTAATGTCAATAAAATAAATATATATATATGTATGGGCAGTTGACCATAATGACCTCAATATCAGCTGGATGTTAGCAGGGGATGTCAAATTGGCAGTTCCCTTGCACTCAGTGTCTATGCTGCAAGTAAATGAACCCATCCATGGGGTAAATGTGTGTGACATGATGGGGACACCATGCCTTATCATCTCATCATTATGTCTGTATTATGCCACAAATAGTTTTTTTAAAATTGTTTACATGGTTGAGTATGTACTATTGCGATGTCCCATGTTTTACAGTTTTACAAAATGACAAATTGAAATATATTAAAAAGATAAATCGTAAGTCTAATCTCTATGATTTAGTTTAACATTGTATGAATAGAGAGTATACTTTTATTAGCATGTAGGTAGGTGAGGTAATTCAAACGGGTGATTAAATATATCATGTCAAAAATGACTTGGCATGTTTCTATGGTGATAAATGAACAGGTGGGGGCATTTCCGTCATGAGAACAAGTCTGAATCAACATTCATGCGAGGTTTATTTTTGCTGGTTTGCGTCTACAGCTGTTTAAATCCCACTTGACTTCTGCTTCTTTTTGTATTCATTGATTTCCTGTCGAAATAAGTGCGTACGAGTGTTTGGTCAATGTCAGACTGGATTAGCTCGCTTTTGCTAAAAAAATGTTTAAGTGTGAATTACGTTAATTGATTGAGTAGAAGCATCACATTCTGCAGGAGTGCAGAGTTACGTTTAATGCTGCTCTGCAGCTCTGGTAATTGTAATTTTTGTCAGGTAGAACATAGAAATAGTGGTTATGTTTCCATTACGATGCCTACATTGCTCTTGTCATACTTAAATATTGTTAGAATTAGATAGATGGATAGATGGATAGATGGACAGATGGATAGATGTAGGGATAGATAGATAGATGGATGGATAGATAGACGGATAGATAGATAGACACTATTAGACAGATAGATAATAGATAGACGGATAGATAGATAGATAGATGGACAGATGGATAGATAGCCATATAGATAGCTAGATAGATAGATGGATTGCTAGATAGATAGATGGATTGCTAGATAGATAGATGGATTGCTAGATAGATAGATGGATAGATAGATGGGTGTGTGATTGATGGATGTGTGATTGATTGATTGAGTTGTAAAGCTTGAAATTTATTGACGAAAAGTACAGCTACAAAACCACATCGAAGGTCATTTTGTTGACCTTTTTCAGGTCAACCTTTTACATATGACCTTTCCTGTATACTCTCTGAATCCTCCTAAAGCAAGGCCGACCTTCTCCGCTCAACTCTGCTTTTTCTCACTAGCACTTGTGCTTTTAATAAAAGCTACAGCCATAGGGAAGATGTGCATCCAGCAGCCACAGTCGTTTTAATGATTTTCTGAGCAGGCCTCATTATGATCATCTGTTACTTTCTTCAGTATGTTCTGCACTCAGAACTTAAGTACATCAATTACACTGTAGATCTGAAAATACTCCTGTTACAGTAATGGCAGTATATGTCTCATAGCACTGTGTGCTTAATTGGCGACTTCATGCACTGTTTTAACAATATTCGTATTGTTTCCTTTGCAGACTGATGTCCGAAGGGATGAAACGGGAACAGCAGAAACCGGACTGGAGCCGGTTTGGGCTGAGCGAGGAACAGCGGAGAGAAGCAGAACTCCAGAAAACACCGACAGACTCGTATCAACACATCTCCGACCCTAGTCAACACAATGAACTGTTTCAAGAGGACCAGGTGAGAATGTCAATGAATTAGAAAACAATTTCGAGATTTGAAAATGTTCTAATTATTTTGTGTGATATTGGTTTCCATAACCGTTTTGGATCATTGAGATATATTCCCATTTGGAAGTGTTGTCTGTTTGTTGTTGTTTATAGATGGTGTTTGACTTAGTGTAAATTGTGACTATACTAGTGTGGTGTGACCAGCGGTGACCGTGTTTTAAATTTGTTTATACATGCATTGCATGTATCAATCTGTTGAACTTTAAAAGACTTTTCATATCATCTGAACCACTAAAATTATTGCAAGTTGCTAGATTCGTTTAAAGATTGAACTGCTGTAATCATGGGTATAGGCTTCTGGTGCATTGACCGTTAACACTATTTTTTTCATATAGTAAATAAACTACACATGTCCATGGTATCGATATTCTTAAGGACACAATACCTCCATCAATTCTTTGAAACTTGTTCGATTCTTGCCTCATCCGATTGCACTGCTAGAATGAAAATGTTTGCACAAGCTTCTCGAGATTATGCTGTGTGTTCAGTAGTGGTGATGGTCGCTAGTCGCTACATTGCTATTAAACTTAATTCTTCTGAGATAATTTCAGAATTTTCCCAGGGAAATTTTTTAGGGAATGTTTAATTTCTTATAGGGCTGGGACCTTGCCCTGGAACCCTGATAATTGATTTGGTTTCGAGTTAACAAGTAAAGTTATGGATGGTACAAGTCAATAACTAACAATAAACAATACACACATTACGCGGTGTACTTGTAATCTAGACTATAAGGTATCCCATTCATTCAAAGTGATATAAATGTTGACATTAATGGTGGTTAACAGATAAGGCATCTTGATTTATCCAAGTTCATAGCGCTTCAGGCTATGTCAAGTGCTACTCTAACTAACAGTGCACATGAAAAAAAATGCATCTTCTTGATCATTGATTTTTCATATTTGCATTCGGCTAAGTGTTTTTATGATCCAAGTGTGGGTGTCGAGAGTGGACAAAAAAAATATATTTCAGTTGGTTGTGTTTTTGCTTTCTCAACAGGCCTCAGACCCGTGTTTTTGTAACAACACTAAATAGAATAGTGATTGATTTTTTTTTAAATTAGAACTGCTTGTCCGTATCTTATTTTGATTAACTAGGACAACTAGAAATCCTTGAACACTGCCACCAAAGTATGTGGAATTTGTATTCTCTGAATACTCTCATTGTTTCCATTGCAATAATTTGCATGTTATGATCAGATCTATAGATCTGTCAACTCGACTAATATTTCCGGATCCGAAACAAATATTTTCATATTTTCATGACTTTTATCATGTTTATGACGATCTTAAATTTTTTTTAATAATTATCACTCTTCATTCAATTTCCAAAATATACCACCCATGCATTTCAATGTTTATTTTGCATTCGAGCACTTTGTATAGTGTATACGCATGATAAGTATCTGATTCTAACATTTCCGCTTCTATTACTTTCATAACATCTGGTCAATGCTAATGTTGTATAAGTTGACCAGATGTGTTAAGAGCGAGATCGATATTGCATAATTTTTCTTCGGAGTATATTAGCTAACACTTACTCACTCAAATTTTTTATTTGCTAATTAGTCATGGCTCAGTTATCAGAGACACATATAACAGATGTCGAGTTATATAAAATGCATTTAATTTTTTACTATTTTTTACTGTAATGTGTTGTTGATAAATATGAAAATGGAAATGATATGTAATTTGATTTATAGAAAAGGCAAATATTTATTTTGTTCATGCTGTACTGATGTCATAAGCGAATGTCATGCTGGGATATGTGTATGATTTACAAACTTTAGCCATGATTTCATAGATTTTGAACGACTGCTTTTGTTCTGTACAGCCTGCCTAAAACTATGATCTTAAAATTTACTCTGTCTCGGCATGTATGTTGCTATAGGAAAACCACACGAGTCACTGATCTGTTTTGACAGATCAGACGATAAATTCATAAATATTAGAATGTAAAATTGTTGGTTATCTATCAGACAAACTATAGTCGCCCGGGCGATTTTTCGACTGCGAGCATTTCGTCCTTATTTGGAAATAGGAACATCTTGAGTTTCCTTGTTTGGGCATTACATGAACGTCATTCCGTGTGGTATGAAATGCAGATCACCCAGCCCATATCACCTGATATTTCAAGTGATAAATCTGAAATTGGGGAATAATATCTTGAATATAATGTGACCCCCTTTTCTTTTCATAATTCATGAATAGTATGGACTCACACCAGCATAGACTGACCAATATAAAAAATATTACGAATTGCCTTCATTAATACTGCATAATGTTATTGACATTAAATCTCAAAGTATGTATTAATATGGTGTTATTTTGTTGCAGGCTGCCCAAGGAAAGCCGTGGTGGCAAACTAACTTCTTCATCTCGGAACCGGTTCTATTCGGAACATGGGATGGAGTCTTCACGTCGTCTATGATCAACATTTTTGGTGTCATCATATTCTTACGAACAGGATGGATGGTGGTAAGAGCGAATTGTCTTGTAAACTTAGTTTTTGATCCTATCTGCACAAAACCACGTTGTCTTAGCTC
This sequence comes from Alitta virens, assembly GCA_932294295.1. Classification (NCBI taxonomy): domain Eukaryota; kingdom Metazoa; phylum Annelida; class Polychaeta; order Phyllodocida; family Nereididae; genus Alitta; species Alitta virens. The sequence continues at coordinate 10,054,883 of OW028583.1, read as the reverse complement.
AGTACAGCTGGTGTGAAATGCACTTCCTTGATGACCACTTGACCAGTTGAATGCAGCAAATTTAATGAAGAGAATAATGATAATAATAGTTTATTAGCTTTTTGCCACTTTACAGTTGGCTTTGTACAATGGAAATATATTGTTGGTAAAAGAGTAGAATTGAAAATTTAAAGGAGTCAAAATAAAACTATATGATATATATAATGTATAATCAGATTAAATAAGTCATGAGAATTGCAAAATGGCGTAACAGAGTGACAATGCTTGGAATCCATGATACAGTGGGGCCCGAAAGTTTACAGGTACTTGAGCAACGTGTCATAAATGAAATTGAGAATAAAATCATCCAAGTGAATAATGCAACGTTTGATAGAAATACATGATATTGGTTAGAATCATTGGAATGTAAAGAATTGGTGATTATTTGAGGGAAAAGATGTGGACAGGAGAGTGAATCAGTCTTGACGCAAGACCCTCAATCACACCTTTCCGCAGGAGAGGGTCTTGTGGAATTCTGGGGAGCAAGAATCTTAGTGGGGGAGTAAGCAATTTGACTTCATAGAAAGATTTATATTAATCATAAGAATAGAATGCGCCACGTCCCTGTACTAAATACGGCAATACAACGTCATACCAGACAGATTAAAAAAAACTATTTTGTTTGCCGCTTAGTTAAATTTAACGCGAGTAGTGATTGACCTACTTCCACAGTCTATCTAGCCATGCTTTGATATCCACTAGACCGCTGCAGCTTGAGGGTCTGGGCCTAGACTGAAAGTGAATTGTATTTTGCTCCAGTGTATGTACATTTGTACATTTGTGGGGCCGACTATCAACTAAGCGATCCATTTGCAACATTGTAGCAAGGCTTTCTTTCCAATTGATGATTTAAGAATATTGTTTGATAGACTATTTCATGTTGTATTGCCGTAGAGATTTTCATTGTAGTAATAACGGAAATATAGGCAGTGTCAGGTTAACAATATTTAATAAACCATTATCTTCATGTAGCACTTTTATGATTGCCATTGGGGAATTATCCCTTTATGGGGTAAAATGCTATAACTTCTGTTTGGAAGATTGGATCTTCACTGTGTTTGGCTTTTATACTCTACTGGGTGTTATGTTCATGTTGTAATACTTATATGGTTGTCATTGGATAATTACCCCATGATGGGGTAAAATGTTATGAATTTACTTTGTATGTTTACTTGTGGTAATAACCCCACAGACCATGAAAGAATAAAAACCCTGGACAATGTAAAGCAAGTAACATGCATACAACAGAAAGCGTCATCACCGCTTGCGGTGCTATTTGTTAAAATAGGACAATGCAGATATTTTCTGCTGAAGCTTCAGAGCTGAGGTTTTGCCGCTGTTCAGTCTATGTTTACTATGAATAAATTGTCTTAATTTTATATTTTAACAGGGCAATGCAGGCATTGGTCTCTCCATCCTCATCATCCTAATGACGATCTCAGTCTCTCTCATCGCGGCCATGAGCGCAATCGGTGTTTGCGAACGATGCAAAATGGAGAGTGGGGGAGTCTACTTTCTTCTCTCACACGTCCTCGGGGCAAGAATAGGAGCCTCTGTCGGTGTGTTGTACTGTTTTGGACAGGTAAGACATGCATGATGTCACAGGCTAAGCTTTGATAGTGTATTTATATTTTTGTAGGAGGTGCATGCTAACTACTCCATTATGTTATATTGTAAGTTTTGATACTGCAACATGCTGTCTCAGTAGTTGTCTGAACAGATGAAACATTTATCAGCTTATAGAACTAGTCACCACTGATGATGATAAGCAGAGATAACTGTATAGGTGAGATATTGCAATTACCTTGTCGTAGATACAAGTTGCAATTTTAAAATGTAGCACTGTCACAGAATATCGCTGTAGGGAATCAGACGAGGCTAATTTGAATTAGTATGGTAGGGAAAAATCGGTTTTTGGTTTGGGAATTCTTATTGCAGGAAAATATGGACACACTGAAATTTACCGGAACAAACTTAACTGTTGCCCCCAGTGACTAAAATAATATTGTTTTTGTAGGCTGTGGCAGTATCACTGTATGCAGTTGGGTTCGGAGAGTCTATATCATCTCTCATTCATCAGGAAAACCCCTGGGTGGCTCGAGGTATCGCCTCTGGTGTTATAGTGCTACTGTTGGGTAAGTAAATGTAGTTGAACCCTCTTTCAGACCACCTCGCTATTAAGATCATCTCACTGTTAAGACCACCTTGCCATCAATTCTCTTCTTACATTTGCTATTATCTTACAATTAAGACCACCTCATCATTGAGACCAGTTAGTTATCGTTGATTGATGATTGATTGATTGATTGATTGATTGATCAACAACCAGGAGGTGGAAAGTTTGTAGTTGAGATATATAAAAATTTTGCAATTAAAGTGTATTAAGACAGTTAACCTTTTTCCCAAAACTGTAGAGGATATTATAGAGGTCTGAGTTGTCTTTCCGTCTGTCCATTGATCCTTTGTAGACCAAACCGCTCTCCTTGTTTTGATGCTGCACCACCCAGAAGGCTTCTGGAGATTGTGCAACTTAGCGAGTTCTTGGGAGGAGTTTAGAGAAGTGAATTTCCTCTAAGTCGTTTCATTTAATTTTTTGCATTTCAGGCATCAATGTGGCAGGAGTAAAATGGGTCATTCGACTGCAACTCATTCTGCTGATTGTCCTGTTGGTCGCTGTGTTGGACTTTCTAGTTGGATCATTTGTTCACACAGACGTAGGTAGGTCTTAATCATTAATTATACTCTGCCGTGACATCTTTTCTATTCCGAGGGATATAAACAATGAAAGTATCTTGCATAAGACTTCGGTGGCAGGATTTAACCAACAAAATTGTTAACTCCTTGATATGAGGAATATTACCATTACTTTAGGTCAAGATATGATGTCTGCCTAATTCAAATACAATGGTTGAACATTCAGGCCACTGAATAATCCTGATATTTGACCAAAGGCAACAAAAAACATACTTTTTGAACAACCATATATGAAAAGTTGTTTGATGCTTGGAAGGAAAGAATTTTCTACATAAAGCTCATTGTTGACATATGTATCAGAAAACGCTAGCCTGGTTTTTTCTTGCCTGAGATAGAAAATAATAAATTTTGACAAACATATAAATAAACATTTTTTCTGACTTTTTCAGATCATGGTGTCATAGGTTATAGCACCTGGAACATACGCAACAACACGGGACCTCAGTATTCCGAAGGCAACAGTTTCTTCACAGTTTTTGGTGTCTTTTTTCCATCTGCTACCGGAGTTTTTGCCGGTATCAACATGAGCGGAGACTTGCGAAATCCCGATAGGAACATTCCAGTTGGAACCCTCTCTGCTGTTGGAGTTAGGTAAGAAACTACAGTGCTTGTCATCTGACTCATCTCATCATAATGTCTGCCTTTGGCAGCTGGTCATATAAGCTGACTTAGCTTCAGATCAGTGGTATTGAGACACTTGACACTGACACTGAATTAATTATATATTTTCTTTGTTACAGCACATTCTTGTACATGTCATTTGCACTTGTTCTCGGAGCCACTTGCACTAGGTCAGTTTTGCAAGAAGATTACATGATTGCAGAAAAGGTAGGTCTCAATGTATTTTTAATGTTTTTTTCTCATTAATTTGTGAGTTTGTAATACTCGATTAAATTTGTACGAACTAATTTAACTTGGCTTTTTTTTTTATCATGCTTAAATTTGAATTTTAACCGAAAAATTTAAATTTGATGAAATTTAACTGTGGTCAAAAATTGTTTTAAAATCAATTGCTAAACTTGTAACATTTAAATTAAAAGTTTTTACATTTAAATCTGTTTGCTTTCATTGTGGTAGTGTATCATTTCTCTCACGTTATTTCTGACCATCCTTTTTGACCAATTACTCTCTATTTTATGTCTTTTTTTTTGCTTTCTGTCATGAAAATATTTAGTTTTTGTCAATCTCAATAACCAACTTCTGTCATGCACTCTATCCTTTAGGGCTGTTCCATTTAAAGGGGTGGGAGGCAGGGAGGCTGGAAAATTTTCAGACCGACCCGCCTCCCTTTCACCCCATTGTTTCTCCGCAAAGATGCCCTCCCTCCTGCCTTTTAAAAAATATATAAATATTAAGAAAATACCGACCAGTCACCCCTACCCCCCAACCTGCAAAACCCATGAATTTTGTTCCTGGAAATCTGTGGGAACCCTGCGAAATAGAACAGCCCTTATTTTGATTTTAATCCGATGTCTCTTATTTTCCAGGTCTCTATTGTGGGTGTGTTATTTTTGGCTGGCCTCTACATTTCTTCAATTTCTTCGTCTATGGGTGGTTTATATGGTTCACCAAGAGTTCTTCAATGTATTGCTAACGAAAACGTCATCCCACCTATCAAAGTCTTGGGTCAAGGGGTAAGAATTTTGGACCAATTGAAAGAAGAAATGCTCACAGGATATTATATACGAGATGGTTTACCAAAACAAGCCTTTGTGACAAGCTGTGTTGATTAGACAAAATGCTATCTAAAAGTCGTATAATGATAATATACATTTTGAGTTTAGAAACGTGGCTTATTTGGTAAAGCTTGGACGTATATAACGCCTTATGTGTTTGCTAAACTTTGTGGAACAAAGTTTTTTATTTTTCCATTCGTTGAGTAGAATGAACTTGTTCTTTGGAAATGCTGGGTGGTTTATTGCAGTTTATTCTTCTGTATGAATTGTGTTAATTTCAAATGCTACGCATTTGCATTTTAGTAGTACTTATCTGATAGAATTGGGCGCTACTTTCAAGGAACATGTAGGAGGAATCAAGTACAGGGTGGTAATGGTTTAGTAATTTGTTGTGCTTCATAGAGCCGGGTAGTTTAGTGGCTGTCCAGTAGTTGCCTTTTGCATGGCCAAATGTGCCACGTGCATTTTCCATGTGAAGGATAAACGCATGGAAACCGCACGTGGCACATTAGACCATGTAGTTTTCGAGATTTACGCCAGGTAGCTGATGGCTTTTCTATTCAAAACTCCAATTCCGTTTCATACAAATGAAAATCACATGATGTGCTTGACACCAGGTGGCGACGTCAAAAATTCCATGGTTGACAGGGTCGTCTGTATCCATGGCAACCTCGGCGTTTGCGGCTTTTTCAGGAAATGCTAGTATCATGATGGCGATAGGTTTGGATTTTACAGACACGGCTATTCTTCGCTGGTTTGGCATCCAGGCAATGACCGATTAATTAGTATTTTGAGCAATATGACTCGCTTTTATTTGGCTTTCTGTAGTCAGTAGTCGTGAAATGTAGAGAATTCTTTTACAGTTTTTGGTATTGTCATTTAAGAGTTGAGGTATGATGTTGTTTTACTGATGAATATACAATTTGCTGGGCAAGACAGGTGTTTATTTTGCTATTTGTTTGACTTTTTAGAAACATTGTAGATACATGTAGTATAATTCCAGAGTTGCCAACTTCTGGAGTAGTGAATGAGTTAGATTTGGCCAAGTTAACATTGAAATATGAGGGATTTATTCTTATTCTTTATGTGCGAGACAAAAAAAAAATTAAGAAAATATCAAACGCTCAAAGAGTGAGACAGGCCAAATGCGTTTGTCTTACGATAAATGCATGAGAGTTGGCAACCCTGTACTTCATCTTCCCCACAGTCTGTACCAACAATCGGCTCTCTAATCTGACTTCTCGTCTTCAAAATATTTCCATTGAAAGTGTGCTTTGGCTTGTCGCAGTGAAGACGATCATTGTAGTTGATGGTGATAAGGTAGTTGAGTGACTTTTAAATCTAATTGCAAATCTAACGGGGAACTATTGTACCAATAAAGGGAGCTGTCGGTAACTACGCCTGACAATTATTTAATGATGTCATCTAAATGTGCCCTCATCAATTGCACACAATAACCTCATTGCCTACGTCATCAACAATTGTTTTGGCGCAGTTACTGATAGGTCCCTCTGTTAACAAAAAGGGGGTGACTCTTGAGAAGCGATGGCTTGTGCGTCTTAGAGAGTCCCTCCTCACTTGTAACATACTTTGTTTAATTGGAATAAACCATCTGTAGCCCATTGATGATACTTTGATCTGAGTCGACACAGCATATAAATTAAATATTACATTACTGAATTTGTATGAAAGTCCCACATTCACATGGGATGCATTTATCATGCAATGTATTGATTTTTATTTACTTGTTATCCAGAGAGGCCCAAACAAAGTGCCAGTGTTTGCTCTACTAGTCATTACAACTATAAGTTTGTTGTTCGTCTTCATTGGCAAGGTAACAAATTTTATCAGGAACTTAAAAAAAAAAGAATAATATCTGAACCAAGTATTTCACCAAGAAAAATTTCAAAATATTCAACCAAGAAAAAATGACAAAACGGAGTTTTTTTTATACTGATTAAAAAAAGTGATGGGTGGCACAAGATGGCCACAAAGATAATTTTTGTTGTAAAGCAGTAATAAATATTGTCAGCAACTTAAAAAAAACAACGAAAGAAAACATACCTAAACCAAATATTCGACCAAGAGAAAGAAATTGCTAAGCCAAGTATTTATTTAAATTGTCACAAAACGTTCTATTACATATATCATTAATTGTTTCCAGGTCAACACCCTCGGCCCTATCGTCACTATGCCCTTCATGATCACCTACTGTTTAGTGGACTATGCCTACTTTGCACTTGCGATGAGTTTTGACAAGAGAAAGGCTCGAGATCTTCGCTTCAAGGAGGCAGGAGACGTTCCTCCGACATTTGACAAGACAGTTTTGAATGCCAACGGAAATCTGGGCAAAGATTATGGTTTGTATATTCATATTTATTTTGCTTGTTTGTTCACTTTACAAATGCAGCATGCACAAAGGCTTCAGCCAGCAATTTTCATCTTTGAACTATGTAGAATATAATCACTGTGTGGCATCACCTCACAGCCCAGCAACCTAATTATGGACATTCTTTGCTAGTTTCCCTAGTTCAACAAAATGACTGGTTAAACTATGTTGCCGATAGGCTGAGGATAGACTTTAGAAATCTTTTATTAAAAATACAAGTGAAAGGGATTCATATTTTTTTAGTTTAGGCAATTTTTCTGAATTGCCTGTCTGTCAGAACAAGAATTGCGTAAACTCAGCACATGGACATCTAATTATTCTGTAATTTCATTAAATACCATAAGCCAGCCTATTGACTATAAGAGAAATTGATTAATTTACTTAAGATGAGTAAACGAGCAGAACATGTACATAATTAGGTCGCTGGGCTGTGAGGTGCCGACACACTGGGTAATGAGATGATAACGCACTAGATTTGGCTGCATGGTTCAAATGCCTGGAGAAGACCTCTCATTAGCTGATAATATGGAATGTCAGGCCACACTTTTTTGATCTTTAGCTTCTCGGATCCTCTTGGGGCAATTTCTAATTGGTCAGTTGGTCAAAAATTCAGAATAAAATAAAATTGGGACATGTTATTTTATTATATTTCCGTTGGCACATTTCTCATCATACCGGCAGATTTGAAAAGCTAAAATTATATAGGTGTTGACAAGCCTTAGAGGCAAATGTTCCCCAATCTTATTGAAGTGCTCCCTTTTCTCCTTATTGTATTTTGCGTGGTAATGATCAACATCGGCGGCTGAAACCTGTGGGAGTACGTATTTGTTTTCAGTAATAGTTTCAATACTGATGTTATGTACAATCTGGAAGATACTGTCATACTGTGTCCAGTGGTTGCAATAGTAATGGCACCCATTTGATAATACATGCCCTTTATTTCAATGATGTCAGACTGTAAGGAGATGATTGGTTATTTTTTCCAAATGCATTGTTTTTCATAAGGCTGATTATTTTGCATTGCATTTATGTAGTCTATTCTCTTCATCAACAGGTGCTATTCCCACTAAACGCACAGACGGTGAAGATCTGGACAAATTGTTCCCCGAGAGAACACAATATGACCATCCGCACAAAGCGAGCAACAGTAGTTCGGCTGTTACCTCACCAGGGGGCGAAAGTAGATCTGAGGCACAGAGTATGGAAGGAGATGACACTGCAGGTTTATTGGGAGGAAATAGTGAGTGTTTTTGGACAAATATTTAAATATTACCAATTAATTATAAACTATACTGCATTTCAGTCATGCCAAATATTATTTCGATGCTATGAGAAAAAAGCAATTAATTAGAAAATCAGAATTTCATTGACAGTTAGGTTAAAGTGTGCTATACATTTTATGTTATGTTAGAATTGTCATTTTTATAAACGTGATGCACCAGGTAGTTTATTAGTGCTAATAAGGTTTTTTGGACATTTTAGCCATACCTTAGTTGTATTTAAATACAAAGAATGTAATTTTTATAGACCATGTGCTGTGTGGCATAATAATATTATCAGTTGTGAAAGTTTTTATTTTTTTTCTTCTCATTTTCTGCCACTAGATTTCATATCATATTTATTGTTCATTCAAAAAGGTAGTAGGGCATTATATTAGAGTCAAGTTTGTGTTGGAGTTTGTTTTGTTGAGTTTTTATTAATGTTGATGTCTTATGTTAGGTTAAGCTTTGAAGTAAATGAATAATCGCTGAACTTAGAGACTTCCAAACAAATTTAACTAATGCGTGAACAGTGATGTGCCCAGTTATAAAAGAATAACGGTAGTGCAGCTATTGCACAGTTTCTTGGATTAGGGAAGGGAGCCCCCCCCCCCCCCCTGAAAAAAAACAACAACAACAACAATTAACAAAATTTGAAAAGATATTGCAAAATGTTTGTTCACTGAACCGTCCCTTCCCCTGCCCTCCCTCAAAAGATTTAACACACCTGACAGCTATGTTAAGTTTTTGAAACCCTGTATTGATATTTTAATCAATATTTGCAGCATGAATCATGATTCATGGTTAACTTCATCAGTGATTGTATAACTTGTAGCATCATAGCCAATAATATTATGCAAGTTTGTAACAGTTGATTATTTTACTTAGTTAATCATCAAATGATTCCTTGTATTTCAGCGCAGAGACCAGCTAACACGGAGATCATGAGGCAACCTCGCTCCTTCTATTCCATCCTGTGTAATAGGTGGCTTTCCTTAATTGGGGTGAGTTGGTTTCATTTTAACAATCTATAACTCAAAACAACAACATAATAATAACAACAGACTCAATTCTTATCTCAGACATAAGCACATATGACCAATCTATCAGTGCAATTGACCGGTATGATGTAATCCTCAAAACTACTGTGATGATGCCACAATATAATGGTCAGGTTTGTGATGTCATACTGGTCAGTTCCACTGAAATGAGGTCAAATGTTCAAATAGCTGAGGTATGAATAGTGTATATAAACTTTGAAAGATATGGATACAAATAAACCTGTTTTGAACAAATCCGCTTTAGATAACATCCCATGAACATTTTGATAGTCGGAGAGCTAGGCAATTTTATTTCCTTTTTTTTTGTACATAAATTACATTAGTGTTCACACTGTAAATATTTTATAATGAAGAGACTGATGCATCAAGAGCAGACACCCTATGTCTGGTCATATATTTACAATAGATTACAATTCATAGTTAACATCATGTAAATGTCTTACTGCATAATACATTTTGTACCATTTTCATCAAAATAAAGTATCTATCTATCTAAGTGCTACTATAATATTATTATCGCTGAATGTTTATTGTCTACATTTCCAGGCCCTTGCATCTTTAGTAATCATGTTCAGCATAATGTGGATCTATGCCCTGGTGTTCGTTTGTGTTGCCCTTCTAATCTATGCCTACATCGGCCACGTCAATCCTGGAGTTTTCCCAGGAATCGCTGAATTTTCAATGTATGAATGGATCAAAGATGGAGTAAACAGATGCTGCAGGTAAATTTTATTTTTATTTATTTTGGGGGGAATGGGGGGGGGGGGGGGAAGGTATTTGTCTGCCTTTCAGATGATCTGCCAGCTGGCTTTAGTTGAGGATGGTCCCTTGTAATCTATTTTTTGTAACTTTTTATGGTGGGGGCCTAGCTCAGTGGTAGCGTGCTGGACTTCCAAATGCTGGGTCCCTGGTTTGATTCCCGGTCGAGCCTAAGTTGGATTGCTGTTTCATCCATCATCTCATTGCCATGGTCCCTGCCTGTATAACTCCTATTCCGCCCACCCACTTTGTAACTTCTTATACTTCCCACAAGGTGGAGCTTTATGTACATAATGTGATGGTACTGCTGCCCTCTGGTGAATAAAAATTGATCACTTCTGATTTTGAATTCGTGACATGGTTCTTAAGCCTTGTTATGTCTCCAAGTGGTCACAGTTTAAGAAAAAGACGGAAGTTAAATCTGTGTAATTTTAGTTCATAAAATAATTACTACAAGTTTTCTCTGTAAAATAGTCTGCTTCTGGTTCACACTGCCTTCTGACAGCAGTGGTGTTCCTACAAGAATTTTCAGACAAACAATATAACTAATGTATTAAAAATGGCCTGTAGCATGTCTTAACTTAATAAATGGTATTTTTGTCATTTTCTTATCAGACGTGGTCCCGTTCCACAAGAGCAAATAGTCGTCACTCCAAATACGCCAGCCATGAACACGATGGCCGCACAACTGACGGAAGATAATGAAGACTTCGCTAACAGAGGGCGCTATCATCAATCGGAGATCGTTAAAGGAGAAAACTTTGATGAATACGATAGTGAATAATTAAATATAAGCTATTCAAACATTTAGTCATATGGTCCGACATTTTCATTCATTGATGTTATTCATTGATGTTAATTTTATTATAACCCTATGTAATCATCAAGTTCCCCTGTAACTGTCTCAAAGTTTTTCATTTTAAAGATCAGTAAGTTGCAAAATATTTTTATGCCTTTGATTACATTGGATATCATGATACTATGAAAGGTTTCCACTGTAACGTAAATTAAAACATCTAATTGGTGACATTAAAAAAAAAGTACAGTACATATACTGGAACTACTTTATGTCGAAAGTAACCAAAAACTTACTAATTATTAAGGCAAATGTTATAAACATTAGCTGATATTGTTTCTCCTTTTATTACATCATATCAGTTTAATGACAGATCTGACCATGTCATTCCATTGTATTAGTCACGTAGATACATATGTATTTAATCATTCCCATTAATAAGTCATTCCGTCATTGTAATATGTATATACTGGTCATCATCGTCATGTAATCATTTTCAGTGTTCATGATATCATTCCATACAGATCTGTATCAGCGCATACGCTGGCACTATTCATCACTGTGATTAAAGTGTTAAGATGTGAATGGGCAAATGTCAAGGAAGCCGTTATTTAAGATGTCCAAAACAAATTGTTTGATTGCACAGAATGTAGCGCGAGAGTATCACTGATGTTAGGTGTTAGATGTTACGCATGAAATGAGAAATTTAGAAGTGATTACAGATTAGTGTTCATTTGAAATATGTAAATACAATACGCCTGTATTTATATTAAGACTATCTCACTAATAAGACCATCTCCTAATTAGTCTGAAAAGTTTTACTGTAATTGTTGGAAATCCTCTTTTTATGTGGTTGTTAAATAGGAAAATTTCTGGCGGCAGCTAGGGCATTTAGAATAAGCGATTTTTCGCTGAAAATAGGTCAAATTAACCCGAGAGCATCAGAATTTCCAAAATATTCTGATAATTTTTTTTTTCATGGTTTAATTTTTGTTAGGGAGGTAACGCCACTATTTTTATAACTTTATATTGAACCAATTCGGAAGAAATGAGTTTATGTTGATTGTAGTCACGAAGCTCCTCAGAATGCATGACGTGTTGGGCTTACGCTGGCCAACGTGCATGTTTTCATGTTTATTGTATGCTGATTTGTTAATTGTGATACACAATCATGCATTTAATGACAAGCATCAAGTCAAATTAACATACTCAGGCGGTGTGTAAGATTAATGATTGAGTTATACTTGTATGATTGCCTTTATATTTTTTCCTTCGTTATGCATTATTGCTTTGTTGTCTTTAGTATGCGGTAAAGTGCCACGTGAAATATGTTATTATTTATCAGTCAGTTATTTATAGTCATTGAACATTTGAAATAGTCATTCTTCTTATTAAAAAAAAAGCAGGGTAGGGCATCTCTTAAGTCTTTAAAGTGCACAATATATTTAGTCATCCCGGTTTTTTGTCCATAAAGGCTTCAACTGTATTTGGGTTGTCTTGACATTAATACACTTTCACTTTTAGTTTCTCAGGAATACGCGTAAAATGTGATAAACAAGACACATTACGCAACCTTTCAATGATTTGTAAATTTTTTGATTTCATCTATTCGCAGCTGTTATGATTATATTCCATTTTATTATGATTCCGTTTATTTCAACTCTACATTGTAGTCTTTATAAGACATGAATTATTCTGATTACGTTGATAAAAGAAAAAAACAACAACTTTGAATGGTTGTCTACCAAGCAATTGTAAACTATGATGCAGTAGGTCGTGCAGTCCATCAAAAATTTTACGAAAAACTTGCAGAACTTTGCAAATGCTATATTGTTTTGTTATTTTGTAAAATTATTTATTTAGGTGGTGTATTTACTCATCTATTATTTCTACTGAGATGCAAGGTTTGTGCGAGTGGCATAATATTTAATCTCAAACAGGATAGACCTGAAATATTACTTGTGTTCAATAAGTAATCTAATGCATAATTATTTGTCTGTAAGCTATTCAATTTCCTACTTAATTGCTTGAATTTAAAGAATACACTAACTGAACTTGAAAAATTGAATAATCATACCAGTCTGCTACACAATTTGTTAATTCACAAATTATTTACCCATGAATTGGCAGAATAATCATTCTTAGGAAATATATACACATCTACACATTTGATTATTATTTTAAAAGCATATATTTTTGAATTATGGATAATATATTCTCCTTGTATTTTCTTAGCGGGTTTTATTCATATTGTTGTTAGTCAGTTTTAGTTAGTGAATCGTATTTTTGTTACTTTTAATTTTGTTGTTAATGTACATGCTGTTAATGTACATGCCAATATTGGTTTCTAATTATTTAATTTGTTGGTACTCTAGGCACGTTTTTTTGTGAATTGCAATCGAAGTATTATTTGTGATTGTAAACCAGCATCGTGTAGAAGTTTGGGGCACAGTGACATAAAAAAGTAATTTGAATTGATGAACTTAATCTTTTGTCTTCATCAGTTGATACTTCGGTGTTGTTATTAATTCAAAGGCCTTTTTGAGATATGTTGCGCTTTTAATTGCAATCAAGCAAATACATGTACTGTACCATATTAACAATTTATTCAGCTAACTACTGCAATTGGTTCCAGGATTGTGCAATCAGTCATAAGTCACAATAATTAGTTTATGATTATTAAAAATGCTGAAATATGTGCTTTGATTGCAATCAAGCAAATACATATGCTGTATTAAAAATTTATTCAGCTAACTACTGCAGTTGGTTTCAGGATTGTGCAATCAGTCATTAGTCATCATTATAGGCTAATTAGTAAATAGGTAGTTGTGCAAATGAAGGTGCATCGGAGAAGGTGAATCAGATTTAATGTCCATTTACAATCATTGTCATATTTACAAATCACATCATATATATTTTATGATATTGAATAAATGGACAGCGCTGATTGAATATTTGAACGCTGATTGAATATTTTACCATTAAATCAAATACTGATTGATTGTACGATTGGATACTTGTTTGTGTTGTGAGAAGTGGGTTGTTATGGTAACGATGCTAATTTGACCCAATTACATACTTGATACAATGTATATCGTTCCATCGTCATGGTGATATATTGTTATTGTTGTTGATATTGTTCTTCAAAAATATTATGAAGAAAAAAGTACAATTAAATTCTTTTCTGCGAAAGGATTTTCTCTTTGATGTTGTTTTATCTGCTTAATATATAAGCAGCAAATAAATGAAATGTTTTATTAAATTTTAGGATGCTAGTCTTAACTGGTATATGACTGGCAGGCAGAGGCTGATGTAATGATGAGATAATGAAGCTTTGACATCCCACCATATTACACATTTACTGAGTGGGGTCTTATACTTACTCGAGCATGCAAGGAACTGCCAGTTTAACATCTCATTCCTTTATGACTTGACTTCGAGCCTATAACTCCATCGCCGGGGCAAGGATTTTACTCAGTACTTTATGTGCTGGGCGGTGTCGTAACTACGGCTGAACTTGATCACCAGATGATCAATCCTGATGCACTTCAGATGGAATGCTGTTTTTTGCTAATGTGGGCTCGGAGGATTGAGTATGCCTTTGAAAATGCTTGGCTATCACAGCATGTGAATATCACCAATCATTCAATGAATTGTCTCAGTACATGCCCAGCTGCCAGAGGCAAGTGTAAGGGGATTGTAAGGCTTGGTGTCCACACCATTTTACACATTTACCCCATGGGTGGGGTATTTCAGTTGCCCTGGCATAGACACTCGAGTACAATTAAGACCACCAATTTCATGTCTCATGTGACCGACATCCAGCTATTAAATTTTTTTTTTTTAGTAGACAATTAAGGTTTTTTTGTTTTTTTTTTAATTGTTTTTTTTTTTGTGAAATTTAATGGAAGCATGCAGTAGCATCCCTCACACTGTCTGAGAGGTTTGTGCATGCAGGCATTCCTCTTCCATCCATGGGGGCCACTCGATAACCTCAAAGTCTTGTCCTAAAGTGGTCCCCAGTCCTTTCAAATATTCATCCATTACTTTTTTTATTTTGTACAAAATGTTAATAACTTGTATACAGAAAGGACAATAAAGTGATTCTGATTCAGCCTGGGATTTGATCCCACAACCTTCGGCAGAGCTATCCAGGGCACTAATAACTAGTCCACTAAATTAGCGGCAAAATTCAAATTCTATAATAGGCTTTTTAACTAATAGAGAATACACTGACATGCCCTGTCAACTAATGTATTATAAAATGCTCATCAAATAATTTTATTTTAAATCCCAGGCTTGGCAAGCTTTTTAATATTCATGAAAACGTTTTTTTTTAATATTTATTTGATGTCATTGTGATGATCAGAAAGTGCTTAGTTATGCAAGCAAGAATTTTAGTGACACTTCTTTTTAGTATAATTGCTGTCTGATGCAGCTGGATGGTCTAGTGGTAAGACGCTCACCTGCTCCAGAAGCAGTGGTTCAAGGAGGATCTGCTCAGTTCCTCCATGCCATGGCTGGGTTTGAACCCTATGACCTTGCGTGTACGAGTCCAATCCCTTAACCACTAGGTCAGGGCACCCACACAGATCTACATATCCAATGACTTAAACGGTTAACACATTAAAGAATAACTAAATCTTTATGCTGAGATTACGTTTATAATGGAAACATCCTTGACAAATGCAAATGGATGCTTTGGTTTCATGCAATCTGCCAACTTTACAATTCTATTCTTGGCAGGCCAATCTAGAGTCTTTCTCAACTTGCTGGGGAGTATTCAGCTTTGAGTATGGCGTTATATTTGAAAGGGCTTATGAGCTTGCACCAGTGCCATCACTAGTTTCCTAATGCTTAAGTAGCCTTTACAGTGGCAATTTACACCTAGTTGAAGTGCGAGTCTCTGTGAGAGTCCATCATGTTACATTGTTAATCATAGAAGGATTTTAACCCATTACAATGTCTCAAAGCGACTGGGTCTAAAGTTAGTCATTATATGACCGGCTGCCAGAGTCAGACATAATGATGAGATGATAAGGCTTGGTGTCCACACCATACACATTTAACTCATGGGTGGGGTATTTTGCCTCAGAATAGAAACAGTACAATCAAGGTACCTCCAAATTGACGTCTTATGCGATTGACATCCAGCTGGGATGTAGCTCATGAAGAGTGTCTGGGCGGGGGACCTTTCACGGACCTTAGAAGACAATTTTATGCAGCACATGACAACACATACAATATATTGCCGCTGTTGAACTAACTGCACAAAATGAACAAATTCCAGAGTCCATCTTGGGTAATTTCAGTGTCTTTCATGCTCAATTTATTAATGGAAATAGGCTGTTATTGAGGACATACATCTATTGCAGAGCCATTGAAGCCTATAACTTTCCCTTGCTGCAGTTCCTCTATTCCCTGGGCTCTGTAATCTTCTGTAATAGTCTATTAGTTCCAATAATGGCCACTAGATGGGAGGCATTATTGTGATGAGGACGCCCTCTCGAGGGAGTTGCCATCATCAATCAGTTGTTGCTGAGAAACACTTTTCAACGTTGAATTGTGTATAGGGGAGCAATCCATCATCCCTACTTTTTTGAAATGGTCAGCTTTTGTACTGGTCAAGAATTGAAGCCACTGTGTTGTTGGATGACCACCTGTGCTAAGGTCTCTGAGGATGGTAGCAGATTGTGGCCATGGTTCCGTTGGTGGCCCTAAGGTTAAATGGAGCTCTGCTGAAGGTCCCAGGTTCAATCCCAGGCCAGGGCACTCTTCATGAGCTACATCCCAGCTGGATGTTAATCACATGAGATGTTAAATTGGAGGTGCCTGGTACTCAGTGTCTACTCAGTATCTATGATGAGGCAAGTAAAAGGCCCACCCATATGGGGTTATCATCTCATCATTACGTCTGCACTTGGCAGCTGGTCATAAAAGCTGACTCAGCTTCAGATCTGTTGCTTCGAGGAAATATAAGTTTGTAAGGACTTAATAATACTGTTTGAGAATATTTTTTTGTAAAGGAAATTTGCTCTGTTTCAATGTACTGATTTCAATAATGACTTTTATTAAAGGGTTGAACCAACCATTGCAGTTGTGCTGCTTCATGTTTATTTCAAGAAAAGTAGTTCCAATTCCAATAAGAATATTAATGAGCAACCCTGGTAACCAAGGGCACATTCTATTTTTAGAAACAATCATGCAACAACCTGTAGCAGCTATAAATAAACCTTTCAATGTAAATTTGATAATTTGAGTATAAATACACCTGGAGCCTACAATGATGAAATTTGTCTGTCTTTGCAACCATATATTAATAAAACTGAATGTTATAATATATGCATAATACTTAATGATGTTTTACAACAACCCCAGAGATGTTCCTCCTCAAACAAGTACTCTTTTTATGCATATTTATGCAAATACACGGAAGCAAAATCAACACTTCCCCCAACCCTCTGCCTATAATGTTTACGTTCCAATTCCAAGAACAACCTATATAATATTATACCCTTTCACAGTGAAGTTCATTGTCCAGTTCCCTGAAACTGTAGTATGTTAAGTTGGCTCTCTGGTTTATTTCGAGAATGTGGCCCCAAATTATCCATGCTGGTAGCCACGTCGTTAATAACCTAGGAGCCTACTACTTACTACAACCACTACCACCACAACTACTACGACTACTGATTACATTCATGGGCGGACAAGTGTAATATTAATGTGGACTTGGGAGCTATATACATTCCCTTGTAGTCCCAGGTTCAAAACCTTGTCTGGATATTGCTTCGAGATGCTGAATGTCGGTGAATGGCAGTAGTTATTTTGGCAAATATTAATTGAGTTACATGACATACTTTTGTCTCAGTGCTACTGGTCTGACACGTACTGCTAGAGGCAGATGCGATGATGAAATGACAAGGCAAAAAGCTTACAGTATCGCCATGTTACACAATTGCCCCATGGGTGGGGTGTGTTACTTGCCTCAGCATAGGCGGCGA